>VZTR01023293.1:78677-93953 GCA_013400775.1 Chaetops frenatus | reverse complement strand
TGCGGGGAGAAGGGGCGGGGCTTCCCCTCCCGCCGGTGTCCGCCCCGCCCCGGCCGGGGCACGTGGGTGCGGGGTACGGGGAGCGGGGGTCTCCAGGGGGCTCATCCCGCCCCAAAAACACCCCCCAGACCTCCCGCCCAGACCCGGGAGGGAGCTGGGAGGCACCAACCCAGCAGCGACAAACCCCGGCCGTAGCAAAACCCTGCAATATCACTGCAAATTGGCAAGAAAAAGCACATTATAAAGGAGTAAAATCCCCCTTTTTCTGTGCTCACCCCGCACACATCCAAGGGTCAGCCACATCCCAGGTAATCCCCAGTGAGCCACAAAGCGCTGGGTTTGAGCAGCCACTATGTCGTTATGGGATGTTTTCCCCGCAGAAATGCAGCAAGTGTATTTTTATGGTTCAATTTTAAAATCAAAAACCCACGGTTGAAAATCGCCCTTATTTTTTTTTTCCCCTTGCATATAACAACAAGGATTTTGCCGCTAAGTATCTGTGCTAAACGGGCTCAAAGAGAAATCCAAATGTTATTTAGGGTGTTGAAGGAACTGAAGGAACAATTTCATCAGCCCAGGCTATAAAAATAAATGCAGAACACAGGAACTGGTTAGAGCAGAGCCAGCAAAGCACTGCATTGCAAAAGAACGTGTCAGGCTGGGGGTTGAGGGACACAGCTCCTCCAGCTTCCCATGGAACCTCCTCAGATGTGGATATTAAATGGCTGTGGAAGGCAGGAACAGAGCTGAGGGCACTGAGGCAGTGATAAATAGAGGGAGAGTGGGAGGAAGAACAGAATGGATGTGAAAATAACACCAAAGATGGTACTTGAAAATGCAAAAGGCCAGGGCACTCAGAATTAGCAGGAATTTCTGCCAGGGACTGAGAAAACAGAGAATCACGGAATCATTAACGTTGGAAAAGCCCTCTGAGACCATTGAGTCCAACTGTTCCCCCAGCACTGCCAAGGCCACCATGTCCCCAAGTGCCACATACAGGAGGCTTTTAAATCCCTCCAGGGATGGGGACTCCATCACTGCCCAGGGCAGCCTGTTCCAATGCCTGACAACCCTTCCCATGAAGGAATTTTCCACAATATCCAATCTAAACCTCCCCAGGGACAACTTGAGGCCATTCCCTCTTGTTCCCTGGGAGCAGAGCCTGACTCCCACCTGGCTGTTTCCTAATGTCAGGGAGTTGTGGAGAGCCAGAAGGTCCCCCCTGAGCCTCCTTTTCCCCAGGCTGAGCCCCCCATCTCCCTCATCAGATATGTGCTCCAAACTTTGGGATATGAGAGAAGAAAAGAGGGATGGCACATTCCCTGCCATTGGCATCTGTGCCACGATGGAACTGAATGAGGAATTCCTAATCCAGGGCTGTGGCACCACCACACGTGGCCTGAGGATGAGCCCTGAGCAGGGAAGGGCTGCTCATCAGAGCAGCAAACGGAGCTATTTTGGGAGGTTGGGGTTTGGCTTTGCTTAACACGACGGAGACGTCGCTGCCTCTGCTCTGCCCTCGCTCAGGGGGAAGTTGTGCTCAATCCTGGGCACTAATTCTGTATTCCACAGGGCAGATCTGGAAATGGAGCTGGGAAAGCAGCTCAGGGCTGATGATAGACTCAGGACAACTTAACCACAGGCTTCAGAGAGGAGCTTGAGGGTCACAGAGGAAAGAATGCTGCAAAAAAAGACTTCTGATCACAAGAACCTGCTGGTTAAGCATCAGAAAGGGATGAGAAAAATCTCCTCCCAAAGATGGATGTGATTTTTCCAGGCAGGACCAGGGGCAACAGGAAAGCCCTTCTTGGAACCAGCTCATTGCTTTGCATCCCTCCAATGTGAGGCTGCAAAAAGCAGTTGGGCTCAGGTGGTTCCTGAATTAAATCTGCAAGGAGCAGTTGGGCTCAGGTGGTTCCTGACTTAAATCTGCAAGGAGCAGCTGGATTCAGCTAGTTCCTGGTTTAACTCTCAAGGAGCAGCTGGATTCAGGTGGTTCCTGAGCAAAGTGACAAAAAAAAAAGCTGAGTCCCTGACAGCAGAAAAACCTGACTCGATCATAAAGAGGCTTCTAAAACACGATCCCACGTGGAAAGTTCTGCCAGAATCGGCTCAGATGAGTCAAGCAAACAGCTTGTTTGTTGTGTTTAATGTACAGGAAGCATCAGGCTGATTACAGACACTAAACACATTCCTACATGGCACCACTGAGCAGCGCTTGTCACCACAGCCGACACTTCCCAGCCTTCGTTATTCCCAAAGAAACGCCGGGATGACAGCAGAGCCGAGCAGGTAACGGGAGAAACATTCCAGCAGCACTTACCTTGTGCAGAGGCAGCACCAGGAAGGCTCCCCCACCACTGGCATCCACGATGATGGCCACGAAGCGGGGGTTGACGGCGCAGAAGGAGCTGTCCCAGGTGACGCGGGACACGCGGATGTCATCGTAGCACTGCTCCGTCTTCACCGGCTGCCCGAAGACGTGCCGGAATTTGCTCTGTCGTACCACCCGCCTCATCGTGTCTGCACAGGGATGCAAAAGGAAAGGGGGTCAGTTCCAGGGGAAGGATGTCCTGATTGTCCAGAAGGTTCCCTGGACAGGGGTCAACACTGGGTCTTCTCATCAGTTCCAGCACCCTGCTTTCGGCGGTGTGGGAACAGAGGTTTGCTCGCTTGTTGGTGGAATCGTGGAATGGTTTGGGTTGGAAGGGATGGGATCCCAGGATGGTTGGGGTGGGAAGGGATCTCTGGAGATCACCCAGTCCAGCCCCCTGCCAAGGCAGGGTGATCTGGAGCAGGTGATGCAGGAATGCAGCCGGGTGGGTTTGGGGTGTCTCCAGACAGGGAGACTCCACTCCTTCCCTGGGCAGTTCCAGTGCTCGGCCACCCTCCATGGGAAGAGGTTCTTCCTCATGCTGAGGTGGAATTCTGGTGGTTTAATTTATGGCCACTGCTCCTCACCCTGTTGTTGGGTACTGCTGGAAAGAATCTGACACCATCCTGTTGGCACCAAAGACCTTAAAGCTCATCCCATCCCACCTGCTGCCATGGGCAGGGACACCTTCCCCTATCCCAGGTTGTTCCAAGCCCCATCCAGCCTGGCCTCAGACACTTCCAGGGGTCCTGCCCCTTAAGACCTGGCAAATTCTCAGCCAGCTTTGCCTTTTCCTTCTTTTATCACCAAAAATATCAGGTTATTTTGCACCCAACCCAACTGCATTTCCAGGGGGCTTTTACAGAATTTGCCTGTTAAGCATTAATTTCGCCACTGTAAATGTGTTCCCTGACTGCAGTAAAGGAAGTTCCTAATCCCAAAAGCAGTTTTTAGACAAGTCTCCACATATTTTCAGGGATAAATCTAGTCTTGGATTGAACTTGTTTACTTTCAAGTCAGACAGGGTCCAGAAGATGTAAATAAAAATGCAAGCTCTCAAAATCCGGTGTTCCTGTGAAGTGGTTCCACATGTTCCCTGCTTCCAATTCTTTCTTCTAACTCCAAAATCTCCCTAAAAAAATTAGTTTCCTAGGCAGAAAGAAGTAATGGAAACAAGTTAATGACTCCAATTAACTTGGTGCGTCTGTAGCATTTCTTGAGAAAAATTATTTTCAAGAATGCTGGAGTTAGACTAGAGGGAAAGGGAATCAGTGTGGAAAATTCCAGCACCTGGGAGAAGACACAGGCACAACACCAACCCTGGACTAGAGACACAACCTACAGAGCCCTCTCATCTGGGAAGGGCTTTTCCCATCATACCAGACTTTCTCCCTCTGAAAAGAGGGAGCAGAAGAGGAGCCTCCATGCAGCATCTTGCTTTTACATATGGGAAAAATATTTCTGTCTGTCCCAGTCTCTAGGGAAAGCCAAAAAAAAAAAAAAAAAGAAGAAAAAGAAAAAAAAAAAAGGGGAAAAAATAAAAATAAGCAGAGTCCACCTCCTATCTTGCCTCCCAGAAGGTCTCCTAGCACATGGAGAGGCTGGGAAAAACTGCTCAGTTCCCGGAGTTCCTCGCTCCAGCGTGATGCTCTGGAGTGAGAGACTGGGAATGTGGCTCTATCCCGAATCCCTGCTCCCAGGCTCTCTCTGCTGCAAAGGTGATGAAAGCTCGGAGGGCTGTCTGTGACTGCAGAGGCTTCGCAGGGAAGCGCTGAGCGTTGATTTTGTAGTCTTGGGGGGAGGAGGGGGGAGTTAAATAAAAAATTAACGGTGACAAAAAGCGGGATAACTGCAGGGAAGCGCTCATCAGAGCCGGGAAATGCCACGGAGTGTGTTTGAAGAGGAGGAAAATGTTCCAATTAACCAAACAGACAGCTCTGCAGTGAAACGCTCCGGTTCCGCAGAGATAAGGGAGAAGAGGCAGAGGATTTGTTTTCCACCAGAGCCCGTTTGGGAACTGGCACTGGTCACTTCCATGGTGGGTCAGCTGCTGGGCCAGGGATGTGCCAGTGCCACTGGAGCCACCAGTGTGCCCGGTCCACACTGATTTGGGGGTCAGTTTTGTGATGGGGACGCCTGTCACAGTGTGGGGTGGAGGCCACTGAAGCCCTTCACACTGAGCTCCACATGCTGCTGACACAGAGCCAAGGGCTCCACAGTCATTCCCAGCCACAGAGAGCAGGTGGGGGTTCCCCACAGTACCTTTTCCATGCTGATATCTTAAGGATAATTAAGTGTCTTTAAGAAAAAAACAGATTTTATATGCAAAATTTTGGGACGAACTGGGGTGTTTAGGATGTCCATGGAAAAGAGTTATATGGAAATTGTTAATGATTTCTATCCTGTCACAGCTGTAGTTAGGCTCCCTCCCTACTTCCATCAGTTACTGGAATTGTGTAATGCACTTTCTGCCAACTGTTTCCCTCAGAGCACAAATCAAAGGCCTGTTCCACGCTGGACACACCCCGGAACACCGGAGTGCGATGGGAAGTCATGAACCAGGAGCTGCTCTCCAGCTCCAGCCAGCAGGTGAGAGCACTAAATAAATTCATGGGATGGTTTGGGTTGGAAAGGACCTTAAAACTCACCCAGTTCTACCCCCGGCCATGGGCAGAGACACCTTCCACCTTCCTATCCAACCTGGCCTTGGACACTTCCAGCACGATCCCAGCCTCAAATCAAATCATGCACAAAGAAAAGGCGAATTTGAACTCCAAGATGCCCAAATGACAAGAAATGCTGAAGTCTCGAGGTTCGGTTAAGACACACCATAAAAAATGCAGTTCCACACCCAGCTACTGATTTGTGTCGACTCATTCCGAGCCCTGTCACACAATTCCATCCCAAGGGCTCCTCCCAGAGCTGGGAGGGTTCAGCTGAACCTCGGGCTCCACAGCCAGGTCTGGCAGTGAGCACCATGCAAGAGCAGCATCACCCACATCCTCCCTCCTTTCTGCCATTCCAGGTGACCCCAGGCAACCCCCAGGACGCTGGGAATGTTCTCCCAAGCCCAACGTGCCACGACACTGCTGGAATTCACACCCAGCTCAGCCCTTTCCCACCTGGGAACACCCCTTGCAGCAAACCCTTCTCATCATCCAGGAGCAGGGAAAAGGCTCCTGCTTTGTGCACGGTGGATTTCCAGGAGTGTTCACCCCCTGGCAACATTCCCACCCTGCTGTGAATCCAGATTAAAATCAGATTGTTGGGAAGAAGGTAAAGCAAAGGTTTGAACTTGTCGTGCTGAGCCAGCACAGCAAATTGCCTGGAATCGCATCCCACAGAGCCAGGGGTCTGGGAATGTGGCTGTTCCAATGCTGGGAATTCAGGGGTGATGGTTACAAAGGATTATTTGTATCAGTTGGATAATTGTATCTCTTCTTCACTTGATCAATACCAGAACAGCAGGAAAAAATGTTCATTTCAAATATCTGTTACCCCTTCCACTTTCATGGAAAAGAAACTCCCTTTATGCCACGGTGAAATCCTACTACTTTATTTCCCTCATTTTCACCCTCTGATGCAAAGGGGTAATCATTTGCTTTTCCACAAATTACTTTTAAAAAATGCAAAGAGTTCAGATGCCTCCAAAAATATCCTTATTTGTTCCAAAGGGATCTGTTGGAACACACCTTCCCTGCCCTCTTCCCCACCTACAGCTCGTCATCCTTAGCAGGAACTCTCTGATGAACACATGGTGAGCAGCCCCCAAGTGCTCATTTCCATAGCAAAGGGAGTGATTCTTGGCGTTGGATCAGAGCCATTTTGATCTGGCTGCTCTCCAAGGAGAAGGAGAGGGGGGGGAATGTGCTGGCTGGGGTTGGAAGGAGCAGCGATTGTGGCTCTTTCAGGGAGAGCAGGTGAAAAACCCCATGTGGGGAGTGGGAGCCTGAGCACCCTACAACTGTCCTGGCCCTGCCACAGGTTGTCCTTAAATGGGAAGAGGGTTTAGAGTCCTCTTTGCTTCTCAATCCCGCAGTGCCAAGGATCCCCTCCCTCCTCCTCTTCCTCCTCATCCACCTCCAAGAAAATCCACAGCTCAGTTTGGTTGCCACAGGTTCTCTCAGCAGAGTCACGGGCAGGAGCCCCAGGCTTGGGCAATTCATGGAATGGTTTGGTTTGGAAGGAGCCTGAAAGGTTGTCCAGTTCCACCCCTTCCCATGGGCAGGGACACTTCCCAGCCTGGCCTTGGACACTTCCAGGGATCCAGGAGCAGCCACAGCTTCTCTGGGAAACCTCTGCCAGGGCCTCACCACCCTCACAACCAGGAATTTCTTCCCAATATCCCATCCAAATCTACCCTCTTTTGTCTTACAGCCATTCTCCCTTGTCTTGTCACTCCATCCTTTATCCAAAGTCCCTCTCCAGCTCTCCTGGAGCTCCTTTAGGCACTGGAAAGGGGATCTGAGATCTCCCTGGAGCCTTCTCTTCTCCAGGTGGAGACCCCCAGCTGTCCCAGCCTGACTCCAGAGCAGAGGGGCTCCAGCCCTCAGAGCAGCTCCGTGGCCTCCTCTGGACCTGCTCTAACGGGTCCATGTCCTTTTTGTGCCACTTTTAGGATTATCAGGTGAGACACCAACACCTGAGATGATTCACCCTAAGGAAAGGCTGATTCAGCCTCTATCACACTTGCAAAAAGACAACCTGGGCGGTTCAGGGAACCTTGGGAAGTGACTTTGGAAATACCCAAGTGGGCAAGGAAGTGTATCTATGGCTAATGGGGCTGTGCTGGGGATTTTCTCTTAGGAAGTGGACTTGGAACAAGAGCTTTAAAAAATAAAGTTAATTAAATCATTATCTGTACTGTTAAATCTTGGCTGAGGAACCATCTCCATCCACTTGCTAAAAAGAAAATACTTTTGGGGGGGGGTAAAGGTGCAAATTTAGAGGATTTAGAAACTCCTGACTGGGAGCTGAAAAGCCTTTAAATTTTGCCAGAGTTACAACCCTCAGCAAAATTAAAACAGAAGCGTTGGACACCCTGCAAAGGCCTCCACAATAGAAGTGCTGACAGATCTATGGCTGCTGAGCTCCTGGATCCCGCTCGGCCACACACGGCATCTTGGTGGGGACAGAGGAACGAGCCTTCACATCTCTTATTTATTCCCTCCCTGAGTGACTGCCAGCTGCATTTTACCAAAACTTTGGGTTCATCTCCCAGTCTGTGCCCTCTGAACAGCCCAGCCCTTGTGGCAGCTTTTAAAAGGACCTTGGAAAGGCTGGGTGCTGCCGGCCGCGCTCGCGCTGCGATACTTTTCATTCCACCCCTTTCTGATCTCCCATCACGATGTGTCACAAGAGCTACCATGAGTTTGCCCATTTTCCTGTTTATAAAGGATTTATCTGTCTCAAGAATCCAACAGATGGATTTCTGTGGCTTCGGAGGGTTTGCAGCCTGCTTATGCAAGAGGAAATGCATCCTGCTAGGGAACACTTACAGGAAAACCCCCCACTAATGGCAAAATCCTGCTCAGCCCATGTGATTGTGATCCCTTCTGGAAAGGGAGGCATTGGAATAAAAGGCCAGTTGAAGTCAGACAGCCCGAGGCCACTTTTAAGGGGGGGTGAGGAGACACAAATCCAGTGGATAGGAAGAAGAGCATTTATAAGAGGTTGGTACTTGGGACCAGAAAGGCTCTTCCTTAAGGAGGAAAGAGTCAAGTTAAAGCTGTTGATGGTGAATCCCCAAACCCCCACCCTGAGCCTTGCTGAGGAGCTTTGGAAAAAAGGTCTAGTCTCAATTATTAAAAAATGAGAAGCAGATTTAAAAAAAATAATAAAAAATTAAGAGGTGAGTGGTTGGACTTGACGATCTTAGAAGTTCTTTCCAACCTCAATAATTCAATGGTTCTACAGGCAATGCACCAGCACCAACTGTAAATGATGTTATGGGATGGATGTGGTGCTGGGGTCAGCAGGGACACGGGATGGTCCCATTGGTGAAACTGCAACATGGGAAAGCCCAGAGGAATCCCAAGTACCAACTGTGAGGCCCAAGATCTTCCTGAACACCTGGGCTGAGCCACTTGGGCCTCATCTGCAAAACCAATGAGTGCTCAGAGCTAGTTTTATAAAAAAAAAAATATATATATATATAGGAAGTATGTTATAATCCTAAACCCAAAGCAGACCATGGATGTTCCAACCTGCCCCTGGCATGGAGAGAACACTCCCCAGGATCAGGGCTGAGCCACATCTGTGGAGCAGTTGGCCATCATGGAGATAAGCACCAGAGAAAAGCCTACAAGGAATCTGCCAATTCCCTCCTCAGAGCGCTCTGAACATCCTGTGGAAGACAAGGTACAGAGCCACACATGGAAGGGAAGACAGAGGCATCCAGAGGGTTTGAGGCCATTAAAACACCACCATCCCCTCGTGCTTCCTTCTGCTCACAGCAAGGATGGCTCCAAGGGAGCCTAAGGGACTGAGCCAACAGCTGCACCCCACTGAGAAAGGGCACAGAGACCTCCAGGTTATTTCCTAATCGCTCTCTTCTGGCATTTCTTCACTCCAGAGCCTTGGTTGTGCAAGCTCCAGGGTTCTCGGTGACCCAGGGCCATGCCCAGCCAGGGACAGGGACACACACTGCCCTGGGCTCAGTCCAGCTGCACACCTATTCCAGGGAAATATTGCCACCACTGTCACCAGCGGTGACAGCAGCAAGGCTGGAGGAAGAATTAATATCACAGAATCCCAGAATGGTTTGGGTTGGAAGGGGAATTAAAGCTCATCCAGTCCCACCCCGTGCCATGGGCAGGGACACCTTCCACTGTCCCAGGTTGCTCCAAGCCCTGCCCAACCTGGCCTTGGACACTTCCAGGGATGGGGCAGCCACAGCTTCACTGGGCACCCTGGGCCTCACCATCCTCCCAGGGAAGAAATTTCTCCTAATACCTCATCTACACCTACCCTCGTTCAGTTTGAACCCATCCCTCCTTGTCCTGTCATTATGTGCTCTTGAAAAACTTCATCTGCTTGTCCAAGTATCCACAGAATCAAAGAACTTACTCTCGTGATATGAAGTCTTGCAAGACTTGGGCAAGGAAGGAAGTGGGGGGAAAAAATGTCACGTGGCCACAAAAAGTTCAGCTCACCCCACAACTTCACATCAAAGCTCAGCAGAAACGGAACAGCCACGAATGCCTTGATGCAGTTTCTGTGCTTTTAAACACAATTCTATTCCCTCTGTGTATCCCTTTTCCAATCAATCCATATCCAGTCCATTGCTGACAGAACCGTTGTTTTCAGCTGTTCAGAGATATTTAAAACAAAGGTGAACACTACTACAGATGGCCACAATTCCAAAACACATCGTATTTGTGTGCAGATTATTTTCAGTCTTTGGTTATTTGAGCCTAGGTTGAGCAAGACCCTGCCATCTGATTTCACTTCATTTTAAAGACAAAAAGCTGGAATATGAACTTAATACTGAAATTTCCAGCTGTTCTACCACTGGCAAGATTCTATTTTGGGATGGGAACCTAAACCACAAACTACCAGGGAATTTGATTATATCTCAACTGGGTAGCCCAGCACACTGAAAAATGTAACACAACCCAAACTCTGAATAAGCTGAAATTTCTGTTCTGGACGAAGTGCAAGGTGTTGGCTGCAACCTGTGAAACACTTGATACAACTCTGTATTTCAGAGCCATAACCTGAAATGATCAAATGAAAATCTTTAGGATATGAAGAACTCTAAGTCAGATGTGCCTGTAGAGCTCAAACCTCCCAGGATCACCAAGAAGACCTCGTTGTTTCCTGAGGGTTTACCTGTGTGTGCTCATTTCACATCCCCTTCATTGGGGCTGTTTTCACTTCAAGATTTCCAGGGATACAATTCATCTTCTTGGGGAATCACCTTGTTGTGGAAGTATCTCTGCCCATGGCAGAGAGGTAGAATGAGATGAGCTTGAAGCTCCCTTCCAAGCCAAACCCTTCCAGGATGATCTTAGCACTCCCACACTTTGTCACTGTATCTCCACATCCAGCATTACATCATTGACCATAATTTGCAGTGACAAAAGGACGCCGCAGTTAAAGTCATTACCCCGCACTGAGAGCGTTGTCTGGCTTCATTTAATCTGTGTCATCTACCAGAAAGGCAGAGCAATGAATGCACACAAAAATCATTACACAAAATAATTCAGCAGGAGCCATAGTGGGATGGGGCAACCAGCAAAGGGAGACACCAGCAGGAATGGGAGTTCTCCTGCTGCACTGGGGCAGCAGCCTCCAAACCTCTTCTTTTGGATTTATTTCCTTTAGAGCATCCTCTGCCAGCTGGCACTACAGCTGCCCCACCTCACAGGTGGTGGGGGATGTTTTAGGGGATGTTACCACAGGCTGGGCAAAAAAAGGTTATTAAAATGAAAAGAGGAGAGCAAAGTGGAGATAAAAATAAGGGATTGAACCTCAGGATAAAACCTTATAAAGACAAGTAACATAAAAAATACAGGGCTAAGAGAGCAGGGATTCAACATTCCAGGTGCCTCAGTGCACTCAAATCCAGGCTGGAGCATGGAAGGTGTCCCTGCCCATATCAGGGGGTGGAATGAGATGAGCTTTAAGGTCCCTTCCAACCCAAATCATTCTGGCATTCTGTCACCCCTACATTTCAGCTTCCACTGCCAGCAGAGACAGTTGCACAGTGGTTGGACACCACGAAAGCTTTACACTGGATAAGGAAAGGGAAACCTCCCACACACCCCCACCTCTGGCACCGCTGTTCCAGCAGCCGACCACAGAAGGCCGTGCCCTTTCACCTGATCGCCTCCAAAAATCCTTCATTTTCTTTTCCACTGGAATAAACACCAGAGAAGCTTCTTTGCACAGTGTGTCCCATCCACTGCCAAGAGACAGAGCAATATCCTGGAAACAACAGCCCTGGGAGCTGCAGCCAGAGACATCACAGCAGCCCCAGAGATGATCCTGACACCCACGGGGAGGAGGGAAGAGCAGGGCTCCAGACCACACCGTGATCCCGAGGGAAACACGAGCAGGAGCACACAGCTCTCCCAGGATTCCAGCTAAGGGAAATCAGTGATAAAATGCTTCTCCCCAGCACTGACCTAGTTCTCTTATCAGAGCTAACAGGGAAGTAGCAATCTGGTCAGAGCTGCTGCCCCAACCCGCTGGATTCCTCTCCTGCTTGAAGGTTACATGCCAGCGTTTTCCAGGTCATATTCCTGAGATTCATTGGAGGCTTTTCTCTTTTTTTTGGGTAAAGGTTAGTGGTTATGAACAGAAAAAGAGCTGTTCCCCAGCACAGCTTCATGGAATTCTCACCCATTATCACCACCAGATCCCAGCATTCCCAAAGAAGCAAGCACCTTTTTCTAACAGTGCTCACAGGAGAAAAATGCTGTATTTTCATCTCTATTTTCTCCTACAGCTCAAAGCAATCAAATCTACCTAATGAAATAATTTATTTCATGAGTTTCTATGTATGTGGTAGAGGAGCTCACCAGAAGCACTAGACCTGACACAGGGTGTATCCATCCTCTCCCATGGTGGATTTAAGAGAGAAGTCAAGCAGACAGCAGCTCTCAGGTGCTGGGAGCCTAAAGCACAGAAAGAACAACACCTGCAGGATTTCCCATTCCGCTGGACTCAAGGAGAGGTGCAGACATGAAGGGAACACCATTAACACGGTGTTTTCCAAGCACAATTCCTGGTAAGCTCCAGTGGACATTACTGGAAACATGACCCTGCTTCTCCTCACTGATTTAATTGGATCATTCCTTAAAAAATTACCAGAAGATTTAGTGAAACTAGAAATCCCAGAATGGTTTGGATTGGAAGGGACTTTAATGCTCATCCCATTCTAACACCTGCCATGGGCAGGGACACCTTCCACTATCTAGGGTTTCTCCAAGCCCCATCCAGCCTGGCCTTGGACACTTCCAGGGATCCAGGGGCAGCCACAGCTTCTCTGGGCACCCTGTGCCAGGGCCTCACCACCCTCACAGCCAAGAATTCCTATATCCAATCTAACCCTGCCCTCTGGCAGAGGGAAGCCATTCCCCCTTGTCCTGTCCCTCCATCCCTTGTCCCAAGTCCCTCTCCAGCTCTCCTGGAGCCCCTTTAGGCACTGCAAGGGGCTCTGAGGTCTCTCTGGAGCCTTCTCTTCTCCAGGTGAGCACCCCCAGCTCTCCCAGCCTGGCTCCATGGCAGAGGGGCTCCAGCCCAATACCCAAAGGAATTGAGAAGCTGTTTTCTATTCCTCAATTAAAACATCCCATAGCATCCATAGGAAGAAACTCTAAACAATAAAGGTGTTTTAAGAGATAAAGAGTCTGACAGATAAAAGGCTGTAGGTCCCAGTTCTCCCAGAGCACGGCACCATCAGGGAACCAGGACCTGCAGAACCCTCTGCTCCAAACACCAAATTAACAGGGACACAAATTCCTCCCAACTCCAGAACAAGGCAGAAAAAACAGATCAGCACAACCAAGGCTCCCAAAGAGCCTGGCCAAGAGTGAGTCAGACTGACCAAGCCACGAGCAGCGTTCTCCACATGACCCGGCCTGACCACGGCAGCTCCAAACTCTGCTGGACCGAGCTCAACTCCCAGACCTGCCTGTGGAGAAGCCAGAGCTGCCTTGGGGAACGTGACCTGGGAGCAGCAGGATGGCCAAGTGCACTGGCAGCAGCACTCATAGACCAACAGCACAGCCACACGTGTCCTGCTGTAACAGCAAACAGGATGGGCTGGAGACCTGGAGAACATCTCAGGTAGACTGGAGGTCCAGCACAGAGCAGCGTGGTCCGTCACACTGGAATTTTGAGTGGACACACACTGCTCCAAAAAGTGACCGTGAGCTTGGCTGGCACATCCTGAGCAACGCCTCCCACTTCTCAACAACACCCACCCAACAGGTGAGGCAGCCTCACTGAGCTCTTTTAATGTTCTCAAAATAATCCAAACAACAGTTAACTGTCAAAGATAAGACAACATCCTCAGCCTGGGATATGCGAGGAGGTTAGGCCGGACAACGCCAGCATCTCAGATTTTAATGCAGTACAAACAAGCTGCAAAATGAATCTCAATGCTCCCAGTTGGAACTGGCCTGTGTTTCTCCACATTTCCATTTGCTGTCCTGCCAGCTCTTCTGGCCAAGCAGCCTATAATTCCAAGAGCACCATTGTCATTCCGGCCCGTTTCCATAACGTGCAATTTGAAATCAGGACTGGGGGAGGGAAGACAGGGCCAGAGGAGGCTGAAACTCAAATCCAGATAGTTCAACCTGCTAACTTGATTTTAAATCCCTGTCTCATGGTGCCAATTACAGCCCCCCAAACATCTGTTTTAGCAGAGGCTTCCAAGTTCAAACACATTTCCTCTGTCCTACAGATGTTCTTTGTCACTGACCTGTCATGGGACAACACTGAGAGGACACAACCTGGTGTCAAACCATGAGTGTGACACAAAGCACCTTTCTCACCTCTCTGGGCAGGCAAGAAACCAAAAATTAACTTAGGGAAGTAGATTTAGTCTATTAAGAAATTTTAATAAACATTCCATGCTGTGAAGACAGATTTCAGATCCAAGAAGGAAGAACATCTTCCTACCCCTGTCCTTGACACCTCCATGGCACCACCTCCACCTCTGAGCTTCCCTGACAGGGAGAATCACACCCACCCCAACACTGGGCAAAGGCTGATTCCCTGAGGAATTCTTGGACCTTCAGCTGGCTGCTCTCAGCTGGAGAACTGGTTTCCAGTGAAGAATTACAGCCTGTGCCTTGGTGACCTTTA
Source organism: Chaetops frenatus (assembly GCA_013400775.1). Classification (NCBI taxonomy): domain Eukaryota; kingdom Metazoa; phylum Chordata; class Aves; order Passeriformes; family Picathartidae; genus Chaetops; species Chaetops frenatus. The sequence continues at coordinate 79,759 of VZTR01023293.1, read as the reverse complement.
AGCTTTACTTACCTGTTGGCTTGACAGTCACGTTGCTGCACGTGCAACCCACACTTCCAGTCCTTTGGGAATCCCTGTGGCATTCCAGCAGCTCTGGATGAGCCAGGCCAAAACAACAAGCAGAATTACACCCAGATAAGCCCAGCTGGTTTTTATGGAGCTTTCAGGGCACTTAAGAATTCCCTGAGTAGAGCAGAAGATGGATGTGGGGCAAAGCGTGGATACAAAGAACAAAAAGATAACCTTTACCCCCAAAGCAACATCAGGGAGCCAAGGGAAGAGCAGGGAGATAACCCCAGGGTAGCCTGAGCCTAACCAGGGGCACCCACTTTTAACAGCAGCACCTTAGAACACCACGCAGAACAAATTGTTCCAGAAAGGAGCAATTTTCCTGGCAGTGACCAGGAAAAAGATGCTGGAATCACAGCAACACGGAGCTAAAAGAGTTTTGTGCCCACCCTTCAGGCTGTGCTAAAGCAGAATATATTGCAGAGGAATGTCTGGCAACTCGTGTTTGCCTAAGCTGGCTCAGGATTTTCTCTTGCCTTGCAAATTGATCTCAGCAGATCCAAAAATTCAAATAAACCTTAAAAAATATCACTGGAAACTTCAAAATGTAATACACCTCCTGGTCTGTATGAGACAGCTTTGGGCCTCCAGCCTCCCAGATATGGTATCATTAATATAACTACTGCAGAAGGAATGAAGTAAGAAATTAAGAGTTTAAAAGTGCAACGATGGTAATTTATCCACATGTACATATCCCACCATGTGTGCTGGGGCAAATACCTGAACCATGTGTAAAACAAAAACTCCACTTAGTAGCACATGCTACAAGTATTCCCAGCCTAGTACCTGCCAGCCGCTGAGTAAAACATGTCACCTGACATTCCCAGCTTGGAAAGAAGGATCCCAGTCTGTTTCACACAGGTGTGATGAAAAATGCAGAGGAAATGCCAAGCAGACACCCTGAGTCAGGTGGGGGATCCAGATTCCAGCAGGAAGCAACAAACCATGAGGGCTTTTTAAGCATTTAAAGTGAAAAGGGGGGGGGGGGGGGGACAACACTCGCAACGAAAATC
>VZTR01023293.1:27816-70631 GCA_013400775.1 Chaetops frenatus | reverse complement strand
TTTTTTTTTTTGAGGAGAAATTTTGATTAAATTCCTCAGTTTGGTGTCTCTGAGCCATCCCAAAGGGGTGGGGGTGACAAACCACGTTTTTGGAACCAGTAAATTCGCTGGAGGGATGAATTTATCTCAAACATTTCGTTTTGCTGAAATCCTCATTGCTAAATATATTCTGAATGGAGGGAAACGGCTTAGGGAGGGTTTAGAGAGATCAGCAATTTAAAGTCCTGTTATTTCACAGCTTAACTTCTAAATCAAGCAAAATGTGCCAGACAGGACAGTCTTGAACCCTGGGTTTGCAGGTATCCAAGTTACACAGCTTTCCAAGGACTTTTATGTCCCTACTTATCTATTTCCTGAAGCTTTTTGATTATTATATTTACTTTATCATAATATTTATTTACCAGGAAGTATTAGGTTCTCCCACATGAAATTTGAATACTTTTTTATCTCTCCTTCTATGGCTTCCATAATTTAGGGATCCCATCAAGGCCAGAGCCAGCAGCATTGGGAAGAGCTGCTCCTGCTGAAATCAGGAATGTGATCTTACCTTTCACTTTAAATTATTGGAATTTAGTGATTTTTAGTGCAGGGAAAGGTTCCCTGCCCATAGGCTTTTAAAGTCCCTTCCAACCCAAACTATTCAGGGATTTTGGGGTTGTCTTAAATCTGAACTGGTTGCAGTGACAAAACCCACCCTACCCCACTTTCTCTGTGTGGAATTAGATTTACTCTCAGCATTAATTTGTTTTTCCTGCTTTGTTTCATCCGTGTTGGTGGGCACAGAGTAAGTGCCAGGGGCAGCTTTATGAAACTACTCCCATTCCTGGTTTTTGAGAGACATTTCCATGATCTGTTGAACAGCTGCCAGGATGAAAATTGTCCTCAGAGCCACCACATAACAGCTCTGGATAATGGGAAATCGATTCTGCCTGTGGCTGGGAGGATGTGCTCTGCCCAGGGAAGTGTTCCCCAGCTCCTTCAAAGGGTTTTTGTCTGGAGAGACAGGGAGAGCAAAATCCCTTTGGACTGGCCTTATTCAATCCTTGGCCAGAAAGGGGAGCTGTAGAATTAGGGAATGAAGATAAGGAGAGCAAAATGTTCCATCAGATGTTCTGAAACAACAGCCAGGAAGGGAGAGGTGTCTGAGAGTGCAGCAGCAAGGAAAGAGGAAAACAGGGATTAAAGGACAGGGTTAGGAGCCAGCACCCCTGAGCTTTATTCCCAGCTCTGTGTGATGTGGAACCATCACTGTGCTTCTTCCAGACCCCAGAAATGGGGTCACATCACAACCTCCCTCCCCAAAGGGCCATAAAATCCACTGTGTTGAGCAGGGGCCTGCACTGACACGGCTCCTGTGCTGCTTGGAAGGGCTGGAAGAGGCTGGAGATGGATAAGGAATGAGTGAACATTAGGCCAGGATGTGCATTAATTATTGATGCTATTGTTATTAATGATTTACAATAGATTTCATCCAGCACATCTATTACTGCATCTCCCCACTCTCACACCTTTTGTGCAGCAATATTGGTGTCAGACACATCCCTCCCAACTCAGCTGGAAGAAAGGCATCCAAAAATGAGCTTTTAGAGCAAAAAGAAACCTCTAATTTCAAGCTAATCTATTTTCTTGTGTATTTTTCTCCATCATGAGACAGGATTGTGAAATATATTTTCATTTCTTTTCTATTTCTGCAGTGAAGGGGAGGTGGGTCCCAATACCTAATTAAAAATGTTGGGCCACCAAATAAACCCAAAGCACTTGCTTGCAACAGATGGGATTTCCTTTGTTGCTGTCTCTGGCTGATTAACGAGGAGGAGAGAGACAAGAAAGCAGAACTGAAAAATAAAAAAAGAGAAAGAAAAAACAAAAGAGAGAAAGAAAAAAAGCAAGCTGTATTTTATTTACAACGTGAATATCCTGGAACTGGCAATTCCTAGCATCATGAACAGCAGGAAAAAATCAGGCAGGCAGGGAAGGAGCCGGGGCTGGGCGCTGGGGTTCCTGGGCACTGATCACAGAGCCTCAATATTCAAGCACTTTGGAATCCTTTTGCCATCTCCTTCTGTTTCTCTCCCTGCTGTCTAGGATCAGGTTGGAGCAAAGGTGCTGGAAAAATCAGAGGTATAAGAAAGGAAACACATGAGGGTAAATCCAGGTGAGGTGTCCGTGTTTGAGAGTTGGGAAGGTCAATTTTTAAACTCAGCTTTTAAAACCCCCGACAGACTGTCATGGATGGAGCAAAAAGGGAAGCTGGTCCTGCTCCTCTTCCTGCTCCAGGGGAAGGTGTCCCATGCTGGGGGTGGAACGAGATGGGCTTTGAGGTCCCTCCCAACCCCAACCACTCCGTGAGTCTGTGGCTTTTTTATTGCAACATTTTCACAGTTCGGCACCGAAATATTGTCTCAACCCTCCCGCCCTGTTTCTTCTGGAGAACGAGGAGGTAAAAATGTGTCAGGGGCGATTGAGCTGCAGCTGCTACCGGCTTGGGGACAGAGATGATTCCTTGTATCCCTTCTCACACCCTTCTTCTGCCCGACCTCTTGCATCCACCTGCTCCTTCCATCCCGGGAGGATGTGCTGCTCAGACATCCCAGTGCCCGGTGTGGCTGATGGGAACTCTCCAGCTCAGCTGGACAGGACAACCTCGCTCTCGAGGAGCGTGGAGATCCACCTCAGATACCCCCACCCTGCTCCGTGCTCTGAGCTTGGCTTTGTTCGCAGTGACAAATATCCCCCACCTCTATTTCTTTCCATGGTGCAGCGTGTCCTCAGCTGCTTCCTGAGAGCACAGGAGCTGTTTGTCATCCCTGCAGGGATTTTGTCATCCCCGACACGCACAAACTGTGCCACGTTCACGCTCTGACTCCGTCGCGACAGTAACCGATGACACCTATTTTTTAAGCAAACTCAGTTCAAAGCCACCACAGATTTCCTGTGCCTTAAAACACTTATTTTCCCTTATAAGGAAATGCACAATTGCAGATTGTCGCTGAACAGAAGATGGGAGTTAAGCAGCGTGGGTCGGGTGGCTCCTTGCAGGATCCAAGCTCTCACACAAACACTCATTTCTATCCCTCCCTATTTTTGCAGAACTGCTGTTTTACCAGGAAAATTTCAACTGAGTTCGCTTCTCCATATTTTTTTTCAGTGAAAGGGTTTCCAAGTTGATGTCATTCTCCTGAAAGGTTTATTCAGTGAAGCCACAGTGCAGGAGAAAAAAGAACTTAGAGAAATAATGCTGCTTTTCTATAGCTAAAATAAAATTACATTGGCTCACCCAGTGCTCGGAGAGACAAATAACCCCACACGGCAGTGGGAGGAAGCATCCTATGGACACTGCTGCACAGTGGCTGCTGTGAGAAGCAGTAAATTGTACTTCTTCCTACACAGGAGTCTGACAAAACAAATCTTCCTCCAAAACAGTTTCACTGCACGAAGGACTTTGAACCAACACCTGATTCCCATCCTGCCTCCTCAGGAGACTCCGTGTGCCCCGAGTACATCCCGTCTGTCATCCAGCTATTCTGGGCAGTGATTTCCCATCCATGGCCGTGCTCCCACCTCCCTTCCCCACCTCCAGGACCCCGCAGCCCCACGGCAGAGCCGGGACCCCTCGCTCCTCACCTTTTTTGGGCGCTGGTGCTGCTGCCGTCCCCTCCGACGCCTTGGGCTTTTCAAAGGTTTTCTTGGCATCGGCAACTTTAAGCACATTCTCATCCTCCTGACTTTGCCTCCCCTTCCGCTCCTGCTCCTCCGAGCCCCCTCCTCCCTCAGTCCTGCCTCCAGGGAGCAGCTCCGTGCCCGCCGCTGCCCGCTGCTCCCTGCCAGGCTTGGCCTCATCGCCGAGGGGCTCCAGCAGCGCCTCCGTCAGCGCCACAGCCTTGCTCATACTCAGAGCCAGGCTCTCCTTGCTGTGGGTCCTGACAGGAGGGGCCGGGGGGGTTCTTTTCGGGATGTAGGAATCGAGTTCATCAGCGTCACCTCCGAGCTGCTCCCTGCTCTCGGGGAGCTGGCTGCTGCTCTGCCTCGAAAGCCTCCCGGTGTCTCTGGCCACCGAGGGATAATTAGTGACCGCAGGGACCATTCTCTCCAGGCTCCTCACTACCTGCTGGTCTGGCTCGGGCTTCCTGGCCGGATCCTCCTGGCCGGCCTGGCCGTTCTGGCACAGCTCAGGGGTTCCGTCGGGCTGCGGGGCGAAGCTCCGCGCCTGCCTCAGGCTCTCGGCTGCCTTGCTGCTGTCCCGGGGGATGCAGGATACAGGTGTTCCTGCCTCCTGCTTGCTCTGCAGGATGTAATCCATGAGGATGGCATTGCGCTCGAAGCTGTCGGACCTGACGGGCACCGTCGGCTTGTTCCCCTCCGAGGGGCCCTTGGGGCTCAGTTTGGTCACTTGCCTGCTCTCCACGCTGCTTTCCGAGTCCGAGCGGCTCATCTGCCTCCTCAGGACTTTTTCCAGGGAGTTGAGCCTGCTGAGGCTCGGACTCGCCACCTTCCCATCCCCTGCGTAGCCCTCCTGAATCAAGGGTAGCGTGTCCTCTGTCTCTTCCCATTCCTCCTCAGGTTCCGTTTCTGCCTCCTGGATGAGGCGCCGGTACTCACTCTCCTCGAGCCTGTAGACCACCGGCCTCACCGTCCTGCCCGTGCCCACCCGCCTGGGCACCACCTCCAGCTCGTACACCTTCGGAGGGGCTTCTCCCTCCTGCCCTCTCCTGCACCCTTTGGACACGGGATGCTCTTCCAGGCACAGCTCCCCCGCCAGCCCCCGCTGCCCTCTGTGCCCGCTGCTGCTCATCTCTGACCTCTTGGCAGAGCCCCCGGTGTCGCTGCGGAGGTTGGGGAGGTCCCCCCGCTCCCGGCCGTGTCCCAGGCCCTCCTGGCTGAGCTGCAGCAGTGGATAATCCTCACAAGTCCCTGCGGAGTCTCCTCGGGAAGCTGGGCAGTCTCTCCCCCTCGCCTTACTTGTGTCATCCCGTAAATATCCACAGTACTGCCAGGTGGAGGCTTCCATGGCTGGGAGCTCTGTCACCGTAATTCCTGATTCCAAGTGCTTTGGGACTGGCCAGCCAAGATTTTTCCCACCTTGGGTCTCGGCAGGATTTCAGCACCGCCTTCTCCTCGCTCCGCTCTGGGAGACAGCGGCACTTGGAAGCGTCGGAGCCTGGGTCATGTGAACCGGCGTTCCTTGGCCTCATGGCCAGCGGAGAGGAACATCCCGCTGGCACGACAGAGCCCCTGCTCTGCCACTCCTGACGCCACACCCAGCACAGCTGATGCCGTGCTTGGTCCTTACCCAAACACATCCCACCTGGATAATTGGAAAAACCCCCTCCAGCTGCTAATTTGCTGGCCCATGGCAAGTCACAGTCAGGACTTGCTTCCCATCTGCATCCTTCTCAAAGGATTCTCCTCTTTCCCCAGCCTGCTCCAGCGACAGCTCCCCACAGTCCTGTGCAGCAATCCCGGCTTCCCTCCGCTTTCACTGCTTCCAGAGGGATTTACTGCCAGGCTGTCTGGGCAGGATCACCTCTGTCAGCTCCTCGTGGGTTTCAGGGAGAGATGGAAACCCGCACCCGTGCCCCTGGCACTCTTCCCTGCTCCCTGCCCCGCGCTGGTCGGACGCGGAGCGGCTCCCCCTGCGCTCCTTCCTTGGAAGCGGCGCTCAGCCCTGGGCTGCGTCCCGGAGTTTGGGGCAGAGCTGCCGCCTGCACTGAGCGAGCGGGGCAGAGCCGGAGCGGCTGGAATGATCTGCGGGAACACCTTATGGCAAAGGGAATTGCTGGGACGGAGAACGGCTGCCCGAGACAAACGCGGGAGCCCGACAGCAGCCTCAGACACCACCTTCCCTGCGGAGACTCCAAAACACAACGAACCAAAAGTCCCTATTAACGCACCGGGCATTTATCTAAATAACCCTCCTAACAGAGCGTTCTTCCCTTTGGATAAGCCTCTGGAAAGCAGTGGAGCCGGAGAGCTGGAGGGCTCTAATCCATTTGTACACAGCTGGGATGCCTGGCATTGCAGAGAGCCACAGCTCCCAGCCCAGCTCCCAGCCCAGCTGCTGCCCCTGCGCTTTGCCTTTTATGGTTCCCCGAGCCGGGAAGCATCCCGAGGCAGGATGCAGGAAAACACCTAGATCATCCCAAAAGAGGTGTCTGCACAGGCACCTCTGTGGTGTCGGGGCTGAGTTACCCCAGTGTCACCCAAAGAGTTGGCAAACAGCCCCCAGGACCTGGCCCCAGCCCAAAGGCATCCCCTGATATTCCGTGAGGCTGGAAAATCCCACAGGGCCTCATGAGAGCCCTCAAGGACCCAGGCAGCCTCTGAGCACCATCGACACCCAGCAGCTGTGTGGGTGACACCTGCACCACGGCCATGATGCCACCACCTCATCCCATGTCCCGTGTCAGGAGTGAATCCCGGCCACTGCTGAGGGGAAGGAGCGAGGGATGAGGGTTATCCCGGCCCTTATCGGCCTGGAGCCAGCCAGGCCCCTCGCTGGGACAGGTCTTCATCAGTGCACGTTGCAGAGCTGCTCTGCGCAGACAAAACCCCGTTTGTTTCCACTGCAGGTCTTAAATCCCTGCCGAGGCTGCCCAGAGCAAACACAAACAATTCCCGGTGAGATCAGGGCTGGTGGCCGGGCTCCTGCTGCTGCTGCCAACACCGGCAACAGGAGAAGCTGGCAGCAGCAGTCCTGACAGGTAGAGAAATGCTGAGCAAGAAGTGCTGGCAGGTGCAAGAGTGAGGAATTTCACAGCCAAGTCACCTCTCCCGTGGGATGAGCTCACTCATCGCTGGCACTGTGACCCGGTCGATAATTCTGGGTGTTCCCCTCGAGCCCTCAAGGCAAAGCCAAATTCTTTCTGGGCTTCTCACAAACCCTCATGATTTGGGGATACCGTGGTGGTTTGGGCTTGTCCTGTGTGGGGACTGCAGAGCCCAGGGTTGGTGTGGAAGGGGCATGGCCGTGTCCTGGGACCTGCCCTGGGTGTTGTGTCCTGTGTTCTGGGGAGCTGCTCGGAGCTCTGACATGGCACCAACGCGGCTCTGCTCCCGAACCCTCTGCATAAAAGGAAATGGCAGCTGCTGCAGCGTTGCTGCTGCCCCGTCCTTCAAACAGAGAGAGGAAGAGACTTTTAGGGAATACACACTGAGGCCAGAGCAAACCTGACCAGCAGCACAGCTCGGCCCATGCCCGCTGCAGGAACTGGCTCCTCCAGCCTCAGCAGCACCAACTTGCAGCTTCTGCTTAGAGAAATATTTATATTTCCATCTTTCCAGAGACCAGCATGGCTGTTCCAGCCACGGCCCAGCAGGAATGGCCACAGAGGCATCACTCTGGGGCTGCAGGCAGCTGGAGATCCACTGCAGACAGCAGCTTCTCCTCTGCTGGTGTGCAAGAGCAGCCACCTCCCTTGGAGTCCTTCCTGTGGCTCCTCTGTGTGCTACAATCAGCCTCACCCTCCTGCCAAACCTCATCTTTTTACCCAAAACCACCATTGAAGCACCTGCTCACCACCCCAGCTCCACATGGAACTGGGAAAGGCTGGCAGGGAACCATCCTCCCATCGGAGGGTGCTTGTGGAGACGGGCTCAGGAGCACCTGCAGCTCCTCCCTGGGCGAGAGACGAGGGGCCCAGCTGGACCCTGCACCTTCCCAGCAACGCAGTTCCCAACCCAAGGGCACCCAGGGCTGGGCTGCCCCTGCCTGCAGCAGCTCCAGGCTCAGGCATCTCCTCTGGCCAGCAAGGCTATAAATAAACCCTCCCTGGTCGCCAGAGAGAATTTGTGTTGCTCCAGATGTTGCCTGGTTTTGCCATGGCAACATCACAACAGGATGTAACATTCAGCCGTAAGGAACCGCTCCGAAAAGGACCAATTTCCAATCCTAACAAGAACAAAAAAAGAGCCAGGGACTCACTGGCACCCAGGGCATGCTCTGGCCATTCCACGGTCCCATCTCGTGGTTCCCCATATCCAACTCACACCCACCTCTGGAGCTGGGAATGGCTCCGTGGGGAGGCCCCATCTTCGGGAAGCTGAACTGAGCAGGGAGCGACGTCTCCCTTGACCCAGCCAAGGGATGTGCGAGTTAAATGAGCCAACAGCAAACATTGACCCCAAAACACTGCTGGCTGAGGGACAGGCTGTGCTCCAGAACCTCAGACAACAGCAGGAAGCTGTTCTTCCCAATCCAGAGCTCTGGGGCTCCCAGCTCAGTTTGAGCTTCCCAGTTCTGGAGAGAGTTAACGCTGTGGTGTAAAAGCCTCACACACGGCCCTGCTGCCGCTGTTTCCCTTCCTGTGCCATCGTGTCAGCACCTCTGGGAAACTCCAGGGTTGTCTCTCTGCCAAGTGCTCCATGCTGGGGTCCTGGATCAGGGCAGGGACAGATCCTCTTCCAGGTCCCTGTGCCTCAGCTCCTGCGGCAGCACCTGCCCAGGCTCTGCCAGAGCTGCTGCCACACCTGGAGATCCATCCCTCCCCCCGGGGATGCCCTCAGGTGAAGGAGGCCCAAATGCTCCAAACCCACTCCCGGCAGCCCAGGGCAGTGCCCTCCATTGTTTGTAGATGATTTTCCCAGCCAGGGAGATGCTGTCCCTGCAAGTCGCTGTGGGAGCTCCTGGGCTTCCACACCCGGGATGTGGCTCTTCTGAGGAGACCAGCACAGGCCTGTGGGAATTCCACGGCCCACGTTGCTGTGGCAGCACCAAGCCCCTCTCCCAGCTGGGATTTTTTGGGCTCGGCTGGGTGCAGGTGTCACTTTTCCATGTGCCACTGCTCTCCAGAAGGCGAGCGGCTTCTCCTGAACCCAGTCTGGGGTCTCTGAAGAGGCCAGGTAGAGAATGAGCGATTTCCATCCTGTTCTTCTCCATCCAGCCTTCAGGGCCTCCAGAAAACAGCCAGGATCCAAAAATGAGGGAAGCAGAGCCAGGATAGATGGGGAATGATGGGGAATGATGACAAAGGGCAGGCAGTGGCTCCCAGGATACATCCCAATCCCTTCTTTTCTTTCTACCCCTTCAGGGCCTGTTCCTTTCCCACCTCCAAACAAAGTTACAAAACTCATTTGTAAAAGGAAAAAAAAAAAAGTTTATTTTTTTTTTCTCACAAGAAGCACATAAAATATCCAGGACATTTTTANGGAAATTTTTAAAAACAAAAATAAAAAAAAAAAAAAAAAGAAAAAAAAAGAAAAAAAAAGTGCATGATGCATCCCTCCTGCGGGCGTACAGTACAAAAATCCTGCAGATTTCCATATAAAACTGGGATAAGAAATACCATGGAATAAAGGAACGTTGTTATGGAGTACAGCAATGCACAGGAACAGCTACACGTCACTCACCCCCCTCCTCACGGACTGACCGGGACTGTCCCCGCCGCTCCGGCGGTGACACGGCCGAGCCAAACGCCACCGGCACGGGAAGGGCCCCCGGGAGCCGTCGGGCACTGCTGCCACACGGAGCGGCACCGCCCCCGCTGGGAAGAAGGCGCCGCTTTGTGCATTTCGGGATTTCGGGCAGAACGGGCCAGGGTTTGGATCTGCCGAGCAAAGCGTGGCCGGTGATGGGATGTGTCCCTGCACACCCCGCCCGCGTTCCGGCAGCGATGCATAGATAAATGGGATAAATGGGATAAATGGGATAAATGGGGACACCGGGAGCAGCCACCGGCACCGCAGCTGTCACGGAGCCCTTCGGTTCTGCCATGGCCAGAGCAGAGGGAAGCGGTAGCAGGTGAGCAGTGCCGAGCTCGGCGGGGACAGGAGGGCAGGACAGGAGGAGGGACGGCCTCACTGCCACCGGAAACACCAAAAGCACCAAAAACTCCCCAGAGAACAGCAAACAGCAGAGTCCAACAGCTCAGCAGATACACAGTGTTTGTAAACTATGAGTAAGGCACTCCATCGTAAGGACACGTACGACACGTGGGGAGGACGAGCACATCAACCTTGTCATGCAACAAACCCGACGGGACGGGGGAGGTTTGGCTACAAACTCCCGGGAATGGCACAGCGGAGCTCCCGGAGCAGCTCCCGCCGAGCCGTGTCCGTATCCCGACCTCGCAGGGAGGGAGCCCCGAGCCCAGAGCGAAGCCTGGGGCTGATCCAGCCAGAGCCAGGCGGGAGCAGCAGCAGGGGAAGGCAGAGGGTGCGAGCTGAGCCCCGGAACGCGGCGGGTCGGACGCGACAGAACCCGGCAGGCACTCGAGAAACAGGAAAGAAATCAGACGTTCGCTTGTATCAGTTCAGGGGATTTTCCGAATTCATTCAAATCCGTCACTCAGCAGGCAGTGATGGGGAAGGGTCGGCAGCACCCAGAGAACAATAATCTGTGGGTGGCCCCGGCGAGCCGAGGGTGACGGTGGAATTGTCCCGGGCAGGGGACACGGAGGTTTCCCAGGTGCTGCTCCGACCCTGCGGCACCCAACAGCCCCGGGGCCTCCCGGCTGCCCCTTCCCAAATCCCAATCTGGGTGCAAAGGGGGATAAAGATGATCCAAAGACAGGGAATGGATCCAGCCTCACGGGGTTTCATCCTGCCCTGAGCACGACCCAGCACTGCCTCAGCACAACCGAGCAGAGGCTCCTGCACAACTTCCCTCCCAGCTCTCCTGGGTGGAACAAGTGCAAATCAACTAAAGACTCTATCAGGAGGGACAATTATTCACAGATTGCCCGTCCCTACAATTCCTCACACAAATGAAACATGCAGGATCTTATGCTTAAGGGGAAAAAGGGAACTCCAGGCATTTAGGGCAGGAAAACACAGAGCTCCCTTCCTCAAGACACTGGAATTTCAATCAATACAGTTCAGAGCTGCTGCTGCAGCCTGGCTCTGCCCCACCTCAAAGAGGGGAGTTGCAAGAAAGCCTTTTAATGGAGATTTTAAAATGTGGGAATACTCACACTCACAGCCAGGGTGAGCAAATCCACCTGTTTGACCCCAAAAATCTGCTTCAAAACACCACCTGAAAGCACATGGCCTCAGATGGGATCGGGGAGGGGGGGGGGCACCGAGGTTTGGAGCACATTCCCCGCTCACTTCCCAAGCTCTTCCCCCTGGAGTCAGCAAGGGCTCGCATGGAGCAGCTCTTGACCAGGCTGGCTGCCAAAAATATTCACAGAAAATGTGCATTCCCTATGGAATGGGTGCACTGCTGTGATGCCAGCACCAGCCCTGGCAGGAGGGGGTAACAGCGGATTGAGAGCACAGACAGCCCCCGGCTGCCCCCTCTCCTCCCACACCCCTCTCCCCGGAGCGCGTTCACATTTCTGCTCCCCTGAGCAGGATTCACGTGGCTCTCACAGCCCTGGGAGGTCTGGGACAGGCCCAGCCTGGCTCCTGACACCCACCATAAACAACACCCAGGATTCCTCCAGCACTCCCCGGGCTGCTGGCAAACCCAGGGCACAGGGACCGTCCTGCAAAACCGACAGCACAACCACAAAAGACACTGGGTCACCTACAGGGGCTCCAGGAGAGCCGCCCCTCCTTGGCCACCTCGTGTCACTCACAGCCCAACGACAGAGGGTCCCTGGCACAGCATCCACGACACCGACACAGCTTCACATCACAAGGGTCCACGGGCAACCAACGGCCAGGCTCTGTCAGCACTGGGACAACACCAACCACGACGACAGCAAAACAGCCCAAGAACACAACACCTGTGACAGCCACAGGGCCGGGGTGACATCGGGTCACAGCATCCCCACGGACACAGCCCAGCACTCTGTCACCTCCAGGGAAGCCTCTGTGCCCACACTCCTCCAGGCCTTTACAGCAAATGCTAAGGGAATTCCTTCAAACAACAGCAAGAATTCTGGGAAAAGCCTTTTGGATAAAAGCCCCAAACAACAAATCAGGACCTTTTGGATAAAAGCCCCAAACAACAAATCAGGACCTTTTGGATAAAAGCCCCAAACAACAGATCAGGATGAAAAGCCAGCAAGAACAGAGGTAGTGTGCGTGTCACCATCTTAAGGATTTTCCACAAGTGCCCTGTTTAAATAGAGACTTGTGTTTGTTCTGTAAAAAAAAAAAAAAAGTCATGAATAATTATTTTGAGTCTTTGAAACAGAATATTTCAGCATTTTAGATATAGATAGATAGAGATACAAATATCTATCCGTAACCACACACAAATCCACGTTATTACACTTGGCAAACAGTACTAGGAAGAACATCCTGCAGGACAACAGGCAAGTCACACACCAAGTCCTCCTCTAAGCCATGCAACACATTTTATTTCCCTTGTGCCCTTCACCGTGATCCATTGTGGTTCTTTCCTCCTCTCTCAGAGCACAAGGAGGGGATGAGGAGGTGGCACCAGATGAGCTGCTGCAAGTCAGAGGATAAAACAGCACTGGTGCAATGAATAAATGCTGCAACCCCCCAAAATCCAGCCCCCTCCTCCCCCTGGCAAGACATCAACTTTTGCCCATCCAAAGCGTGTTCTTCAAGTTCCCAGCCAGAGGCTTCACCCCCGGTTTGGAGGTGCCGTCCGCACCCCTCAGCGGGGGCTCACAGAGCACGGAGCACTCGCTGGACACGGCCTCCTTGGAGTCCGTGATGGTGGACACGTCCACGTCACTCGACAAGTCCTCGGAGGACAGGTTAAGACATCCCAGCTTGGCGAGGGAATGGGACCTTTTCAGGGGTGAGGACACGGTGAGGCCGGCCAGGCGCAGCCTGGTCTCGATCTCCTGCGTGCGCTGCTTCACCAGCCCGGGCTTGCCCCGCACGCTGTGGATGCTGTCGCTGCTGGAGCTGCGCGTCAGGTTGGAGCTGCGGGAGGAGGAGGGGGTGTAGCAGATGGTCTTCAGGAAGTCCTTGGTGAAGCTGCTCGTGTGCTCCAGGCGGCACCCGACTGGCGTGGAGGTTTTCTGGGAGATCCCCTCCAGGGCACGCTTCACCCCCAGCTTCTCCGCGTCGTTCTCGGCGTCTCTGGGCACCAGCAGCGGCACAAGGCCGGGATGGGACAGCAAGTCCTCGCTTTCCTCCACGATGCTGGAGTCCACCCTGCCCAGGGAGCTGTCCCTGAGCAGTGCAGAGGTGTCTGAGGGCAGGCTCTTGAGGCGCTCCAGCTCTTTGGTGTGCTTCCTGACCAACCCCGCTTTCTGCAGCTGCAGCAGCGACTCCTGGTGCTGCATCAAGTAACTGTTGGAGCTCGGCTTTTCCAAGTCTTTGCTGAATAACAGGTACTTCAGGTCCTTGGTAGCTCTAGGGTCCTTTCTGGCCAGAGACTCTTCCCTCACCACGTCTGCATGAAGGAGGCTCCTGTCACAGTGGGAGTTTCTCCTGGGCAGCAGGGTTTTTTCAGGGGTTTTTGGTGCATCTTTCCCTCTCTCCAAAAGGCCGCAGTGCTGATTGAGTGACCTGCACGTGCCAACCTCCAAAGTCCCGGCTCCCGGCACCAGAGGAAGAGGAGCCTCATTATGTTTAGTTCTGCCTGGCTCCTCGGGGGGTGCCCTGCTGGGCTGGTGGTCCATCAGGTGGGAGTGCAGGTGGGACAGGAGGGGGGGCTGGGTGCAGATGGTGCTGCTGTGCCGCGTGGCGCCGGCGCTGAGCCTCTCGCACTGCTCCCCGAAGGAGTCGGGAGCCAACCCCGCAGAGGAATACATGCAGTCAGTGCAGGACTGGTAGGAAGGCTTCACCTTGCTGAGGATCCCGAACACGGCATCGTGCTGCACGAGAGAAAAGAGACGGATCAACGAGCACAGAACAGACACCAGCACAACCCACAAGGTGTGGGACAGCCAAAGAGATCTGGAACAAAGCCCGTTTCCACCTCAGGCCCTGCAGCAGGAACTAAAGCCACGTGCTTTCCCAGCAGACAGTGTCTCCGAGGAATACCTACCGTGCCAAGCGAGGGTCATGCAAGCGAGCTGCCCAGAGCACTTTACAGGGCACTCACTGGGCACTCTTTGGCATCTACATCCACAGCTCAGGCAAGCAAAGCCCTGGTCAGAAGCGCCTCGAAAGGGGAGAAGCTCATCATGGAATGAAAGGCTTTATCCAAGTCAAATGAAACTGGGCTATGAGGATGAGAAGAGCAGTTTCACTTGCAGCAGGGTCAGCCATGCCAATCACCTCCACCTCACCTCCATACGCACCTCAAAATCCTCTGGGCAACTCCTTTTGCTGTTGTTGTTATTCAAGTTCTCCCTATTGAGCCTGCTCTCCTCCTTGTGCATGGACAAACGCCGCTTCCACTTCTCCATGGGATTTTCCTCCCTGACACCGTCCTCCCCTGGCTCCCCAAGGACCATCCTTCCCTTCCTGGGGCTGAAGTCCAGTTTCTTCTTCGCCTCCTTCTCGCAGAAGCCGCCCAGCTCCGCCAGCGGCTCTGCTCTCTCCAGGGCCTTTCCCATCTCCAGCAGCCTCCCCTGGGACGGTGCAGATGGAGGCTGCCCCACCAGGGCATCCCGCTCCAGCTGCTCCATGTGGAAGAAGCCCTCCCTGTCCCCAGGAATCTTGTTCTCCAGCAGCGTGTCCGAGAGGCGGCGGAAGCAGTAATGGAAGCCCACGGAGCCGTCGGAGCCGGCGCGGTTGTCCAGGTAGGCTGACTGGGAAGGCATGTCCAGGTCAGCCAGGCGGTTTTCCAGGTCGATGTCCAAGCTCTCCAGTAAGAAATCTCCTGATCCCGTGGTGCCATCGGTGTTCTGGGGCAGGTTGCTCTCTGCCTGCTGCTTCCACAGTTTATTGTGGCGCTGCTTGCTGGGGAGAGGACAAGGACACGAGTGACTGCCCTGCAACTGCAGGATGCCCAGTGCCAGGAGCTTCCCACCCTCTCTGCAGCACAAGGGCTGGGCCCAGATCTGAGATCCCACTTGGAAAAACCACCTTCAGCATGGGGATTTTTTTCCCCCCACCTGCCCATTCCAGAGCAGTGCCCGGAGTGCAGCCATGTTGGGATCAGACCTTGGGAGACCCCTCAAGGCACAGAAGCCTCCTCAGAGCAGCACACCCTAAAGTGACCCCTCTGCATGTCCCGTGGCACAGCTCCTGCTGAACCAGGGGACAGAATTCTCTCCTCTATCCTTAGAAGATAAATACTGCAGCCCTTGCAATGACAGAGCCATGGGGTTGGCACAGAACCATGAGCACTTTGCCTCCAGCACGGCCTGAGCTCAGTTCTGCCTCATAAAACAAGAACAATGCTGTGCTGAGCAGCACTGCCTGCTAAGAAATCCAAATGTGCTTCCCAAGCACGGAGAAACCCTCACTGAATTACACCAGAGCTGCTCTCCCAGCTAATTTCTGTGCAGGGAGCCTGGCACATGGAAGGCTTAGGAAAAACACAATTGCCCCAGGATTCTGCCTGTGCCCTTTTGAAGGGACCCTTCAGGCCGCAGCCCCTCACACATCTGAGGGCACGACTCCGACAGAGCCTCACGGACATCCAGCAATCCTTGGTGATGTTATCCACCAGCAGCTCCTTCCCTTCCCACTCCTCCCCTGCCTCACCTGGCATCCAAGATGCCCTCGTACTCCAGCAGCTGCCGCATGAAGCCGGCGTTGGGCCGCGCGATGCTGCGCCTCTGCTTCACGTAGTTGTAGGCCTTTTCCAGGGACCAGCCAAACTCCTTCATGGCATAGGCGATGACGGTGGATGCAGAGCGGCTCACGCCCATCTTGCAGTGCACCAGGCACTTGGAGTGGTTCTTCCTGCAGGAGGACAAACAGGAGGATGAATCCCATGTCACTGGTCACGGGTTTGTTACGGCTTCACTGGAGGAGGGACGGCGCTCCCTGCTCCTGCCCACCCTGCACCGCAGCTCTGGAGGGGAGGGACGCTTTGGATTATGTGGGTCAGGAGAAGAATCCCTCTCCAGAAAAGCTGGGAGTTAGAGATGGGCAGCCTCATTCATTTCAGAGACCACCATGAAGCCTCCTGCCTCCATCCAAGTCTTTGGATACTGGGATCACTGGGAAAAGGCTGAGTGCAAAGGCCCAGCAAGGTTTGATGGGTTCTGTCTGCTGAGGCAGCTGGGGCAGGTCCAACACGGACACGGCTGGAGCAGCTCCAGAACTTCTCCAGAAGAGGAAACATCCTCATTTCCTTTCGGAAGCAAAACAAAGTAGTAATAAAAATGCTGGGCTAGGAACAGGTTAATGCTAGTCCAGGAAGGGACACAGAAAAAGGCAGCTCTGGGGACATGGAATGGTGATGCCAAGGCCCTGCAGTTGGTGTGGCTTCGGGAGGG
The DNA here is from genome assembly GCA_013400775.1 of Chaetops frenatus. NCBI lineage: Eukaryota > Metazoa > Chordata > Aves > Passeriformes > Picathartidae > Chaetops > Chaetops frenatus. The sequence goes on along the minus strand of VZTR01023293.1, from coordinate 54,423 downwards.
CCCAGGATGAGACACGGAGAGCTGGGATGTGCCCTCCCCCCGGGCCAGGTGTGGCAGCACTCACTTGGCCTTGTTGATGAAGTGATAAGCCTCATTCCAGTGTGCCAGCAGGTCCGTGGTCTCCTCGTCGTACACCCGGATGTTGTGATACGCAAACAGGCCCGGGAAGAAGTTGTCGATTTCCCGGGTGACGTTCAGGATGTAATCGATGCTGTGGGCACGAGGAGAGACACCCTGAGCTGCCACGGTCATCAAACAGGCACTGAGGGACACTCTGAATCCATGGAATCCAACCCAACACGAGCCATAAGGTTTTACCTACAGCACTAATCCCAAACCCCTGGGACAGCTGGTGACACAGGGCACACAGGAGGCCCTTCAGCCACCTCTCACTGCCAGCACATCCCAAGTGTCCAAACACCCTGGGCACAGGAGGGAAATGTTTATTTTATCCCATTTATTGTCTCTGAGTCTGTGTAACCCAATCAGGAACTCCTTGCTGTGTCACACAGCTCTGGGGATGCAGAAAGAAGTGAAACATCTGGGAACAGAACCCAGCAATCACCATCTCCAGCTGCAGGTTTTAGCTGCAATCCCATCCCTTTCCCTTCTTTCTCACCAAAATCATGAGAGAGTCACATGTTATCTCTCAATTCCTGCCAAGTATCACAGCAGGGATAACAATGTACCTGAGAACGAATGTCCAGATTGATTTATCAGCTCCTATCACTCAGACAAATCAAGGACACAGGATATTTGTCTCAGAATTTGTCCAGCTTTGCCTTTGGACACTACATGTCCCAATGCAGGACATAATCATTAACACCCTGCTTGATTTCCTTGTCCCAAGATGTGCAGACATCTCCTTCCAAGGACTCCAAATGGAACATTTTCAGCCGTGCTGAAATTATGAAGAATTTCAGTTCCTCGCATCAAGGTTGGTGCAGGCCTTGGGCAAGCAGCAAATATTTATAGGCAGAGTTCTCCCTGATCCAAAAAGTGTGGCAGGGAATGGAGCCAAGCAGCACTGTGGGGATGGGAGAGACACCTGGATCTGCCTGTCCAGACAGGTGAGGAGGAGTTTGCTCATCCACAGGCAGCTCTGCTCCATCTGGATGGAGATTTCTCCTTAGTGCTGCAACCTTTGCTCCTGTGCAGCCTGCAGGAATTCACACCTGGCACAACAGTGGCCACACTGCAGGAATGAACATCCTGATGGACCTCACATATGGCAAGTTTCGTTATTTTCACCCTGTGCTGGTGATAAAAGTGAGGTTGGAGAGATTTCTCCACAGAGCTGCTGGTGGGAAGTTACCCCATGGCTGAGAATGGGGCCCAAATAATCCCTAGAGCCTACAAATGTCCTCTCCAGAGTGCAGGGGGAATTGCAGGCACACAGTGGAGGGTTTGGAGCCTGGGAGGGGCACTACTCACCCCGAGCCCTGCAGCTCCTCCAGGTTGGAAGCGTTCCACTCGGAGCCCTGCAACAGCCACAAACACACATTTCAAGGGGCCCCAGAGCAGCCCCTTTCCCTAAGGCCCTGCCATCCCCAGCCCCAGCCATCCTCCTGAGCTGACTGAAACATTGGGAACGGGCTCTGAGACAGGAATAGGGCATTGATGTCCTGTCCTGAGCAGGCAGGGACCTGCTGAAGGGGGGCCAAGGGCACAACTCACCCACAGAGTTAGTTCTAGGCCAGGCTGTGACTGAGCTCATCCCTAACCACTGCCCCTGGCCACCCTGGATTTTCAAACACAGGGAGAAATAGTGCAGGGAAAGAAAGTGAACACACCTGTGACCCCAGACACGCCACACATGAGAAGTGAGGCAAATCCTGAAAGCTCTGGAGGTGGCTACACCTTGGATTCCCCCCTAACCTTCACAAGAGAAAGCTTAAAACTGTTAAAAAGCAGGTTTTGCCCTGAAACATGACCACTTCCTCTGACTCTCTCCAGAACAGCAACAAAAAGACCCAAAGGGCACAAACTGTTCATCTCTGGGAAGTCTTTGTTCCAGAGGCAGAGCCTGGTTTTGCCTGGAGTACCATCTAGTGGCAAAGGATTGGACACAGCACAGCACAGCTCTCCTGGAGCTCCTGACTCACCAGATATAAATGGTCAAAAATCAGGGATGGTTTGTCCATCTGACCCAGGATCAGCAGCATTTCATTGTCTATAAATTCTTTGAATTCCTTCAAGTTGCAGTTCATGTGTTTCTCCAGCTCGTTTCGGATCTGCAGAGCAAAGCCAAAGGCACTGGAATCTTGTCCAACTGAAACATTTGTGGGCACTTCCCTGCAGAACACTTCCCAATTTTTCACTGAAAACAGCAACAGGGACTCAACCTTCTGGAGACCAGGAATTTCACTATGTGGATCTCTCCAATTACCCACAATGGTTTGTGTGGGAAGGGACCTTAAAGCTCATCTCGTTCCACACCTTCCACTATCCCAGGCTGCTCCAAGCTCCATCCAACCTGGCCTTGGACACTTCCAGGGATTCCAGCTTCTCTGGGAATTTCATCCCAGCCCCTCACCACTCTCCCAGGGAAGGATTCCTTCCCAATATCCCATCTACCCCCTGCCCTCTGGCAGTTTGAAACCACTGTCCCTTGCCCAGGCATCCTGGTATCCTAAACCCCCAAACTAAGAAGCTGTAAATAAAGCTTCAGGTAACATCTGAGGACAAAAAAAGTATTTTGGGGGTACCTGCTCCTTAGAAATAGTGATTTGAGAGATAAAGAACAAGAGATTGTCTGTGGCAGGAGTGAGGAACATAGACAGATACGTTCCCAGCTTCCTCCCACTGCCTGCATGTTAATAACCTCCCTTAAAAACCAAAAACCCACCCCAAAAAGAACTATTTCCACTCTGATCACGTCTGCACTGTGGGTGGATGGATTACACCAGCCTGGAGGATGGATCCAAACGAGCTCTAGCCTTGATTTGTGATTTTCCACCCATAAACTCACCAGCAAAATGCTGTCTGCAAGGCCTTCTGACATTTGTCCAGGAAAAAAAGGAAATAAAACCTTAAAACTTGACTTGAAACTCACATAATTGTTACTGAGGTCCTGAAAGACAGTTCTGATGCTGGGATTATCCTGATTTCTCAGGAGGGATGTGCAGCAAAGCCAGAGCAGAGCCTTTACAGGACGGCTGGAATGCACATTCCAAAGCCAGGGACACCCAGGCATATGCTGCTTCCTCACCACTCTCTGGAAAGGGAGTCTGGCAGGAAGAATAAGAGTGAGAACTTTCATATTTACCTCTTTGGAAGTCACATTTTCCAGATCTTTGCTGGTCATGATGCTCCGGAGCTTGGCTTTAATGAGCCGCTCTGTTCGTTCCCTTTCCGTCGGCCTGGGAAGAAACAGGAATAGGAGAGGATGATTCCAGGTGGCAGCACATGCACAGCACTGAGGAGCAGGGGGAATTTTTATACTTTTATTTATTTATTTATTTATTTTTCCAGAATAACTGGAAAAAAGCAGCTTGTTGGTGCTCATGCACCTCACCACAAACTAAAGTTTCAGGTCCGATTATTTTACACAAATTCTCTTACGTTGCTTTTACAACCCCAAAAATGAACCAGGGCAGGAAGAAACAGGGAGAAGGGGAGATTTCCTTTGTGAGCCAAGCAAACTTCTCCAAATAAAATCCAGCACTGACTTGTCAACAAAGAGGGCTGGGGAGTCGGGGCGGGTGGACTCCAGGTCCTGCATCGCGTTCCACTCGTTGATGCAGCTCTGGTCCGAGCTGATGCAGCTCTCGTAGTAGGTGGCCCACACCAAGGCCACCCCCCCTGGGAAGTAGTTGTACCTCCTGGCAACTTCACAGGCTTTGTGGAGGATCTGTAAAGCAGACCTGCAGGGTGGGAGGAGAGATTTGGGCAGCTGTGAGCAGAGAGAGAATTGCACAGAGGAAAAGTGATTTTTCAGCATTAGTTGTTGAAGTTTGCTCTTTGAAAGCAGGAAATTTATTGTGTCAGAGCTCAAAGAGGCACAAACTGCACCTTGGGGGCTTCTCGCAGCAGGGCCAAGGCAGGGGCTGAAATCTTCTCCTAATTAACAGGGGAGAAGGAGGCACAAGTCGCTCTGGGATCTAATCATTAACCAACTTGTACAGCCAAAGGAAGATAAAGAACAGGGACAATTTTCCAGCCACCTCCAGCAAGGAGTCTGATGCATATTTACCAGCATTCCTGGCCCCTGACAGGCTCCAGGGACAAGGCCCAGATTGGGTAATTTGTTTTTGCAAATCCTAACATTACTTTTTCCTTCCTTCCCTCCTCAGTTTTTCCTTTCTTTAAGCCCTCTACTCCAAACTTGTTGCACTGAACACATCAACCACATCCAAGGCTGGCAACGGGAGGGGCCAAAATCAAAACTGACAAAATCAGGAGTTTTATTATTTCTGTACCAAACCATCCCTAGCACAACACCTTTCTGCACATCTGTATCACTTCCCTAGGAGATGCTGCAGGAACAAGGATCTCTCCAGGCTCCAAGGGGAGCCAGCACTGCCCAGGCAGAGGGAGATGCAGTTCCATGGGGAGCAGCCTCTTCAGGGAGGAATTTGCTGGCTCAGCCACCTCTGCTTCAGGGGTTTGGAATCCTGCACAGGGGAGGGGTAGCAGGAGCTGGAAAGTGAATGGGCACCTGGGGCTGCAGGAAGCCCAGGAATGGGGCAAGACACAGGGAATGCCACAGGCTGGCAATGGGCCCTGAACCTCCTCCATCAGCCAGTGAGAGAAACATGCAGAGAAAAGAAAATTCTTGGTTTGAAGCTCCAGGAATTCAAGTTCATCTTTCATATTTATTCACTTCCCCAGTGCCACTTCCCCCACGCTGAAGGACACAGAGCTGCTCTGAACTGAAGCAGCAGATCCTGCTTTGGGATCAGGATTCCCACAGCCCCTCTGCGGGAAGCAGATCTCTGCTGCAGCTCACTAAATACCCATTGTGGAGAAGGCTAAAATGCAGCTGATTATTTTTTTTAAATTTACTGACAGAAAGAAGAGTCTCTCCCTGAGCCCAGCCCCTCACATACCACATGGCTTGCACCGACACAGGTTTGAAGATGTGCATCCTCCCTGCAGTGCTCACGCTGAAGCCACTGATGGAGAGAGGGAAAATCCAGTCAGAAACTGCCTTTCTCTGCACCCCAGCCTGTTCTCTACAAACAGCTACTGCACTGGGGCACTCATGGGCCAAAAGAATCAGGATGAGAATTTCTCTCACTGATTTTCCAACCTCCCAAGTAAGAATGGCAAGAGGCTGCCAGGAATGGGAGCTCCCGCCCTCAGTGGGGTTTCAGAGCATTCCCTGGGACCACGGGAGCAGTGAGAGGGCAGCAAGACAAGAACTCACTGTCTGAATAAGAGGACTCTGCAGCCATGAATCCAAAATGGGCACTTCATTTGCAAGGTGATGGAGAATCTCTCCTAGAGCAGCCCCCAGGTAGGGAAGGACATTCACATTTATCCTTTTAATGTGGTTTCTTACCCATCCCCATCCAGATGGATTTTAGTATCACTCCACAGGCGAAGAACCATTCCTATAGTGCAGCTTTTACTGGAAGAGAGATGGTGAGACAGGGTTGTAAATATAGGCCACGATGTGGTCATGCCAATAGCCTAAATTATTAATACTCTTTAATTTTTAAAATCCTCAAGCCTTGCTCTAGTAATCCCTCATAATATTTTAGGCCATCAAATAAAACTGGAAGCTGGAGTCTGAAGGTCTGACAAGGTGATAATTCATGGTGATTGCTCCATGGGGTCACTCTGGCAGGTGGAACAGATTAAAATGGATTTTAGGGGTTTAAGTGACCCAAAAGAGCACTTTCAGTTCAGACAGGCAATCTGGCAAGAAAACCCTGCTATAATGAAGGCCAGGAACTTCCAGCAGTAAATAATTAAGCTACTGAGATATTCAGGATGCAGACAGCAACAGAAATCCATCTTTCCTCTTGCCTCACATCAACAATCACCAGGAACAAATTAATGCAAGGTTGTTTCAGAGTAGAGCTGACGTGGCAAACTTCCACTGCTGTGGCACACCTAGGGAATGCCACATGGGGATTTTAGAGCAGAACAGAGGCAGCATCAAAGCCAATGACAATCATCTGACAAGGAAGGCATGTCTGAGAGCTTCCCTACAGACCCCTCTGCTCTGCTCCCCTTCCCACTCTCCAGGGGAAACCACCACTAAGATTTTCCAGAATTAAACAAAACTCACAGAGGCTGCACCACAAGGACAGGGCAGCTTGTTAAATCCTGGGAGATTTAACACACAACAGCCTGGCAGCTCCAGCCTCTGACTCCAGCTCTGCCAAACCAGCCCCCTCTCCCTGAGCCAAGAGCTTCTCTGCCTTGGTTTACTCACCAGAACTGGAATAATCTGAGAGGGGCTGTGATAACAAAATATTTCACTTGCTTTTCCAAATACTGTGTGCTCTTATCAGTCATACAAAAGGAACAGCTCATTGCTGACACAGTTGTTTGTTGGTTTTGGAGCTACTTCTGCAGTATTGTTTTTTGACGTTATTTGGCAACAAAGCTGCTCCCCAAAAGCAGCTCCACTGCATCATTCCATCAACACACTGGAGTCTGGGGGAGAGAATGAGTTCCAGTTTTGCAGACACGTGTCTGCAAGAGCACTTTGCAGGGAGCAGGCAGCAAACTCCCACTGGTGAGGTGGATGCCATGGCTCTGGATTCCACGGAGACTGAAAACTTTTTGGAATAAAAACGTCAGAAAATTCAACCCCGCGTCCTTTCTCTTGCTGGAATCCGCAGATGCAGGTAACCCCCAACTGTTTGGGGACAGTTTTGCTGCTGCCAGAGAGCCCATCCTGCCTGGTTCCCAGCTCAGACCTACCTCTCCTTGCTGGAGAAGTCCACTCCCAGCAGGATGTTCTCCTCGGTGTCCTGCCGCCCGCTGCTGTACACCACCACCATGTAGCGCACGCGGTCGGTCCACACGCTCTCCAAACGCACGGCCTGCAAACCACCTCTGCCTCATTAGTGCTGCCACTGCTGCACCAGGCTTTTGAAGTCCTGATTATGCCCAAAAGCTTCATTTAGGCAGTGTGGAAGATACAGCGAGGCTTGTTGCTATTTTGGTGAGGGGAAGATTAGCTGAGATTACCTGCTCCAGTTTGGGGAAATGCTACAAAATGGAACCGAAAGGTTTGTTCTGGAGTTTCAAGCAGGAAGTGTGGAAAACATTGGTCATGCACTGAACTGAAAACAGGCAGGCTCAGAGGATTCTCCCACTCCCCAAGCCTTCACTGAAACAGCTCAGTCCTGCAGGAGGCACAACTGGCATCGACTTCTCTGCAGAGAAGTGACTTTTACAGCAGATTTTTATCTGCAGATTTCTTCAAAAGAAAGCCCAGCCCAGCTGATGCAATTTCAAGGCTGACTTAAAAGTGTCCAAGAGAATCAGCAAGGTCCTGCCTCTCCTCCTGCATTAGTGTTTGTCAGCTGGATAGAAAATTAAATCTAACAAAACAACACATTTCAGGCAGAGCAGTTCTCTGACCCAACTCATTACCTGGACACAAGGACCAGGGCAAAAGGAGTGGTCACAAAAATGGTGCAGGGCTGGAAACCAGAACAGAGTTAAGGCAGCTCTGAAATCTAGGATTTGCCAATGCTTTTCCTGCTCCTCTACAGGTCTGTTGCAAACACTTCCAATAGAAATGAGAGCAGGAAAATGCACCTGTCCTTACCAGTTTGATCCTGTCCTCACAGCGAAGGAGGTTGATCATGACCTGGAGGTGCTGGGGCAAGTCACCTGCACAGAAAGCAGAGCAATCATCAAAAAGGGGCTCTTGCTGCAATAAGAATCAGCAGAGTCTTGACCTTTAAAGAAATTGGATGTTTCTAAGTCGAAAAATACTAATTAAAGGAAGTCAATTGACTTTGCTGTTCCAGAGAGCACTAACAGCAGTAGGAGTCTTGGATGGGCATTCCCTGGATGTGTGAGAACTCAACCTTCTGGTATTTGGAAGCCACCAAATCTACTGAGATCACCTGTGCTTGGCACAAGTGAGGGTTCTCTTCCTGTCACAGCACCTTAGAGAGGACAGAAAGGTTTGGCCATGAGAACAGGTGAGGAAGAAGAGGATGAAAAGCTCTGATTAAAAAAAAAACCAGGAACAAAGGAGAAAAGAACAACTCTGAGCTGTGAATCACCCCCAGCATGGTGGGATCAGCCCCACTGGCCCTACAGAGGGTGTGACTGAGCATGAGTGGCCTCCAGGGGGACAAACTGCAGGAATGCCCTGGTTTGGGTGATGGAGCCCTTCTATCTCCAAGTTCTGCTCATGTACCAAGTCCCCTCAGCTCTAGGCCTGTGGGTACATTTCTGTTTGGGGAAAGCAGACGAAAGGAACAAGGAATCTACAGGAAAACAAACCAAGTTCCTATCTAATAACTCAGTAATGCACTCATAACTTTCCATGTGAGATAAAATTCCTTCCGTAGGCTGTTTGCTGGGTATATGGAATTGCTGACAGTTAGAGAAACCCAAAGCCAAGCTTGGCATTCAAACACCCCCTTTGTGCTGGAGTGTTTGCTAAGCAGCACCACACAGTTCCACACTGTGCCTTTCCCACAGGCTCCTGCTCTCAAAATGCCCCAAAATCCCAGTTCTTCTTGCCCAGTACCCACCTATTCCCAAACTGCCAAAGGCAGAGGGTATAAAACACTGGGGAAGCAGAATCCACTTCCCTGAATGCCCTTATCTGCTTCCAAATCTCTATGTACACTCACCATATCACTCCCTGCCATTTCTTCCCACCAGTTTGGCAACTGGAAGGGACTAGGGGAGGCAGGACAGTATGATCTTAAACCTTGATAAACTCCTACAGACTGTGGTGAGCTGACAGGAAAGGGGGGTTTCCCTGAAACCATGACAGGAGGAGCTAACAAATGTACATCAATCCAGGCACCCAAATCCTGACCAAACATCCCTTCCTCCAACCAGCAGCAGCCAAGAAAACCAGCAACAGGAAGTTTCAAAGCAGAAAGTCCCAAGCTTCAGATTACTGGAGGCTGGGAGAGCCCCTGGAGAAATGTCCAGGACATCCACAAGTGGTGCTGAACTCTGTGACTCAGCCCAGGCACTTTTCCTCCCCACAGGCCAAAGGGGAGGCAAAGATTAAATCACTGAAGCACAAATGACATTTCCTCATCTGTGGCTGGGGAAAACAGGGAAAGATATTCCACACAGCCCTTCTAGCTTCCCTGCATAAAGAGGGCCATGCAAAATGCCATGATTTCCACAGAGAATAAGTTTCTACTCCAGTCATAGTTCCAAGAGAATGATAAAAGTTTAAACCAAAACTCAACAATCCCAATGAAAAACTCAGTAATATGAACATGGGCTGAAACCCTGGGTTTTCTCAGCAGGTTACTGTACAAGGACCACCAGAACAACCTAGGGAGTCACCCTCCTGTGCCATCATCAGCCTGTCCCTTTGGATGGGAGAGAAAAAGGATCTCCAGAGGGGACTGAATCCATTACCTGCATGTTTGTGGGGATGCTGGAGGCTTCGCTGGCCCTGGGAGCTGTTTCCTTGCTGTAAGAAAAGGGCTGCACCTTTCACCATGAAAAAGCTCTCGCTGAGGCTGGAAAAAAAACACACAGGAGTCAGCTGAAAGGAAAGAGCAGCAAAATGTGCACATCTGGGGAAGGAAGGGCTTTCCTCACTAAAACAGTAGGATTTTGCCACAGCCACTTGCACAGCATGACTCTGGGATTATTCATGGATTATTCATCTATCATTTTCCACCACTGTTTTATTACTTGGCCCCTGCAGGAGATACTTGCCTGAGCTGTCACGGGCTGGAAATGACTTTATCGCTTGATTATGGAATTCTGCAACTTAAAAAGAAGCAGAGGGTTGGACTCTTTACAGGCTGAGACCTGCAAAAGGACTGGAGAGCAGGTTCTGAGCCCATCACTTCCTGCTGATTGCAGTTCTTGATGTTTCTTTGGAATGCAAAACCAAGAACCTGCAACTGTGTAGATTTAAAGGGAAATGGAAGTTGCATATCCCGAGGGAAAGGACACAGCTCTGAACCCTCAGGGAAAAACAACCAGTCCAAGAGCAGAGGTTTGGCTCTGCTGTGGCTGGATCAGCATCCTGGGACAGAGTCTGGGCAAACACAGTGACATTTCCAGAGGGAAATGACACCCAGGGCTGGAACATTATGGAACAGAAGGCAGAACAGCACTGACACAGCCAGATTTTGCCGCCCCTGGACGCACACGAGAATTTCAGAAATGGTTCAGAAGCAGCTTTGGCCAGAAGCAGTGAAGTTGCATTTCCCACATGGCTGAAGATCTCTGTCTCCTGAGATACCTTTCAGCTGCACAAGAATTGCTAAGGATGTGTTTCCTCCACTCCCCAAACTGCACAGGAGCCATTAGTTGTTCCAAAGCCCAATTTTGTGCCGCTCCACGCCCGCAGCCATAGATTACCATTAATTACTGTCTGCATCTACTAAACAGAAATGCTCCATTATGAGACTGTGCTACACAGGAGTTACTTATGCACCACTGAATGATCCCACTGGAGTTACTACTCCCAGCACTCATCTACTTCATATTTTATCCACAGTCTTTGCCTTGGGGCAGGAGTGAGCACTAATGCTCACACTGCTCTATTCTACCTCAGCATTTTTGTGAGGACAGACATGAAATTCATGTCATTTAAGATTTTCCAGTCTCTAAGATCACAGCTGAAGTTCCCAGGCAAAGCTTCCTCCTCCTTCAACTGGTTTTTAAGAATTCCCCAGAAAAATCTGGATCAAGTTTAAATTTGAGAATTCAGTTGCTTTTAGAAGTTGAACTAAAATTCTTGCCTGAATTCCAGGTTCTACAAGATCAATAAAACACAGCAGGAGAAGCGCACTCGAATTCCAACAATTCTCCACTTCCATTCCCACAGGATTCCAGCACTCCCCTCTCACCTCACTGGCTGTGTCTGAGCAGGATCCGAGCTCAGCCTGGCTCGGGCACCCAGGGCTGCAAATGGGGATGTGGCTCCTTCCAAGAGCCAGCCAGGAAGAGCCTTGTTTCCTTCTCACCCCAGACCTCACAGGAAAGCGTTAAAAAAAGGCCAGAAGTGACACAAAGGCAGCGACCCCCACACAATGTATGGGATATTCAGCACTCACAAGAGGTGGGGAATGCTTAGATCATGCACAAGGAGATAATTCAGACCATTCCCATCCCGAGAACTTGGGGGGAAATTTCTTTGGGAAAGCAAAAAAATATCCTGAAATAGGATATTTTATCCCAAAGGATCTTTGATCTCCAAGTACTGACTAGGATTTCTACAGCAGGAAAAACCTTGGAAAAAACAGAGCTCCTTCCAAAAAGTTATCAGGATCTCCTGCTCTGATAGTACATCTTGCCAGATGTTCTCCTCTCCTGCAGTCAGGAAATCTGTGACAATAAAGCAGAATATTCCCAGCTGCAGGCAAAAGGGAAAGCTGTGCTGCTGGAGCAACAAGTGATCCAGGAAAAGGACAACTCACACGGCAAATTTTTTGTTCCCGTGTATCTCTGCGTATGGAAATGAACCGGGAAGCAAAGCCAGGAGCCTGCTGAGAGCAAGGTTTCCATTTCCACTGAAAGCTCTGTTCCCACCCTGCACAAAACCCTCCGTACCCCCAGCATTCCCCATCTCCACACCAGCTCCCGTTTCCATGTGCCCAGCACGGTGTGGGACACAGAGAACACACCCAAACGCCTCTTTGCTCACAGTTTACACCACATTGTAACAACAACGTTACCCAGCCCCGGCCCTTATCTCCGCTCTGGGAACTCTCTGCGCTCTGCCACTTCACACAACTGCTCTGGACACAGCTCAGTGAGAAAGGCAAGGCACGAGATTCCAAGTCCCTTTTAAATCCTGCAATTCCAGTAAAAAACTAAATTTTTTTTTTTTTTTTTTAAAAAACCTCTCCTAAAGAAGACCCAAATCCTGGCATTAAAGAATGTCCCCAACCTCTGCCCCTCGGCAGGGATGACAGATGCCCCAAAGCACAACCCAATGGCTCATACATACTAATTCGGGCTGGTTTTCTTTGCACAGCGGCAGCATCGTGCTGGCCCCAGCGTCAGACAGAAGTCAGGCAATTCGAAAAGATTCATAACCAGCCGTAAAACTCACATCCTTTTGCTCCTAAACCCATAAAAAACACCAGAAGGCAAAGAAAAGCTCGACCGTATTTTCTGTGCGGAGCAGAGGAATCGCGGCTGCTGATGCTCCCCGGGAACTGGATGGCTTTTAGGGAACACTGTGTCTTCCACTGATATCCTGGCTTGAAAAAGCACTTGTCCCAACACATCCTGATGAAAGAGGGCCATTCAAGAGGGGAAACAACCAGCTGAGGCTCGGCTAATCGTTTCCCTCCTCCAGACTTGTTTGTTTGTTTGCTTCCCCCCGCGTGCTCCTATCACAGCACCCACACAGCCCCTGGCTGCGGGAAGCCCACATTCCCTGCGAGGGACAGGAATAAAGGAAAAGCATCCTATGGACTGATGCCTGTTCATTCCTTTACGGTTAAAGCAATGCTCTAATAGAGATACAAGAAATTAAAATGGTTCTTCCCTCACTGTAGAGCTCTCCTGCTGGATTTTCAGAGCCATTCCCAAGCTACTAAGCTCCTGCTGGACAAGGAGTCTCTCAGGTGCTTGGTGTTTGTGGGTTAGGGGCTGGCTGGCACTGAATTCCCTGAAGATTTGTTCCTTACAAACCCCAGTTCTTTCTGCAGGCACACACCATAAGGCCATACTGGTCCCACTAGCCTGACCAGGAAATTTTGGAGCTCTCTGTGCAGTTCTCACCCAGCTCTCACCCAGTTTGACTGGCACACACCACAGAAACCATCCAATCCCTGGATGCCCTTCCAGGAATCCTGACCAGCATAACTTTTCTACAAGGAGTCACTTCAGGCTCTCGAATAAACACAGAGCCCACGAGTTTTGTCACAGCCCCAGGACCCTGATGCTCCAGTACAGCTGCAGACCAGTTCTCCTCCCACTCCCTGACCTCAGCTTACCAAACACAGGAAATTATCACCCTAAGAGAGGGAAAAACCTACACTTCCAGCATCTGGGAAATGCCAGGAGTGTCAGGAGGAGGATACAGACAGTGACAGTCCCTCCTGCCCCCAGGGGCTGGCAAGGAGAGGGTGCTCATGGCCACAGCCCTGCTGAGAGCCGGCTCCAGAGGCTGTTGCTCCATCCGTTGGCTCCGTGCTGCTCAAGTTGAAAAGGAAATATTTCTTCCCCTTTGGGAAAGCTCCAGAGGAGCGTGGCTGCAACACACATCAAGCCCATTCCGAGCTGCTGGAGAACACAATAGGCAGCGCCTTCTCAGCTGTACAAACTGCCACCCCCCGGGGCCGGGAATGCCAGTAAGCAATCCCTTAAAAATACTGGATTTTGGGAAAGGAGACAGAGCTACTCATGGTCCTGGACAGCCAGATGCCAGTCCCAGAACAGTTTTCTCCAGACAGTTTGCTTTGCTATCGTTGCTCCAGCTGTGAGGTGTCCCAGGAGGAATCCTTACATGCCTCGGGTGTTTGAGTTCCACGTTTTAATGGGGAATCTCACATAAGCCATAATAATCTTGCAGGACACAAGAAAATGCTCTATTAATACATCTTATACCTACAGAACTCATCGTGAAATAAAGATCCACACATAGAAGTCAGGAGAGAGAAAACCACTTTTCCTGGGAAGACTCAGGCAAGCCTGAGGTGAGTGAGCAGCCTCCTGCTGCCCCCTGCAACCAGGTCTGTGTTAAAGGAAGAAAAAAAACCCCAAACCCCCACAAGAAAAGGAGAGTCACTTCTCTCAAAATTGCTCATGATTTTACAAAGGCAAACATGGCAATGCCTCCCAGCTCCTTGTGTTTCATGGCATCTTCTACTCAAAACATTTCCAAACTGATAAGGTGAGGGAAAAACAGGCCTCCCGAGCACCACAGAATGGAACACACTTCCCTTCCCCATAGCCCTGCTGATAAGGAGGAAGAGAACCAATTTCTTTCCCCTTTTTCTTCCCCCATTTGCTGCTTGGTCTGGAACAAGCTCGGCCACCTCAAGGTAACTGAGAAAGGACCCAGAACAGCACTGGAGAGGGGCTGAGCCAGCCCTGCCAGATGCTCCTGCAGCCCAGCCAGACCCTCAATACTCCAGAGGGTGGATTTTAGGCAGGACCCTCCTGCAGTGAGCAGAGAGGACTGGCATTGTCCCACAGCCACACCACAACAGCAACACAACCCAAGCTGGGAAGGAGCACTTCAAAGAGAAAGGAAGATACAGGGAGAGAAAAGGGAAGGGTTGAGAGCAGCCGTGTGGCTCTCGCTCCCCAGAAAAGCCGACGGTGAAGGCAGAGGCACTGCTTGCTTTGGCCTGATAGAGGCACATCTGATAACACTTCCTGACCACGAGAGGGGCCTTCAGAAGGGGCTTGAGCAACACAAAACAGCTCTGGGGAAAAAGGGACTTCAAAGCCGCTCCTTCTCATGGTACTGCACAGCCCCAGGAACAGCCCCGCGGGCTCTAGCAGTGAGTCCCTTCTCCCACTTTTAATGAAGTGTGTCCAAGCAGCCTTTGCTCTGTGTCACACAAGGGCAAACACAGGTGGGAATATCAGCACAGCCATCCCAGCTCAGCCCCACATGGAGCAGGGCTGCCATGGGAGCAGCGTGCTCCCCATGGAGCAGCACCCGGGAAAGCCCAGTTCCAACATGTGCAGTGATGGTTTAGAACAAAGTGCTATTGCACACGTGTAGGATTTGTGACATGCTGGCAAACTGACCTGTGGTCAGGACTGCAGGAGCCCAAAACACCTGGCAAGGTGATCTGCTTGAGATCAGAGCAGATCAGAGAGATCTGCTCAGGACCACTTGGATTGAGGTGTTTTTACTACCAGAAATGTGAGGCAGGAGAGCTCTTTCCATACCCAAAGTCATCATTCCCAGACCTGAGCTGGGACAAGACACCCCCAGAAGAAAAGAAAAATGTGAGCTGCAGGTTCACAGGAAGAACATCTCCCCTTCCTCAGACACAGCCAGGGCACCTTCGTGCCAGGAAGGGGCCAGGCAGCAGCTCCAGCTGTGAGGGAAGCTGTAGAGCCTCCCTGCAGGAGCAAACATCTATTCCATCTCTTTTGAAGGAAGAGAGATGGTGGGGAGACAGGAAAACTCAACAGGCTTTGCTGTTCTCAGCAGAGTAGGGACCAAGGGGAGTGTGAGTGTGCATTGTTGGGCTCGGAGGCGTGGGGATCGTGGGCCACATCCCAGCAGGAATGCTGAGAGGGCTGCAGACACTGCAGGCCATTCACATACAAACGCTCCTCTGGCACAAAGGGCAAAAAGAGAAAAATGAAATCAATCATGAAGGCCACAAAAGCCAATTTCCCAACAGAAATAGACTGCTGATGATGTCCCTCCAGCCGCTCCTGGGATGCATCAGGCTGGAGCAGCGATCAGCACAGATCCACACGGAGCTGATCAGGCTCAGCTCTGAGTATCCCACCCTGGGGACAACACCAGGATCCAGGCTGTGCCTGCAGACAACCCAGAAGCAGCTGGGATAAACCCTCCAAGAGAAAGGGGAGGAAGAGGGAAACAAACAAATTAGCAGGATCATTCCCCATTCCAGCAGACATGCGCAAAAGTAAATTGACAGAACTGCTCCCAAACAGTCAGGAATGAGAAAATTCTAGGAATCCCTAGTACTTGGATGGTAAAAAGCCAAATAAAATAAGAGATTGTTTCACAAGGAAAAAGAAATCCTTTCTGCTCATCTTATTAATCACAGAGTTCAAAAAGGCACGAGGCTGGTCCCAGCATCACCCAGCTACGCCATGGGCTTGGAACTCGGTCTGAATCCTGAGGAGCATTTCTGAGATTCCCACTGAAACACGATGCCATTTTGGTGACAGTCACTGTCCCAGGAAGCCAGGCCACATCCTCTCCAAACCTCAGCCTGCATGAGCTGCTAAGAAAAGGAGCTTTAACCCCACAGAGCCCCCCCAGCACCGGTGTCCTCAGCGTGCAGCCTGGACTGTCCACAGCCCGCCATGCCAACCCAGGGCCATGCACCCTGCCATGGGGCAGAGCTGCTCCCCGCAGAAGCTCATGCTTGCTTGGACTTAAGGACTCAGAGGACAAGGCTTGGCAAAGCAGCAGCCAGAACAGGGGAAGAGCAGAGGCACACACAGAGATCCCAGCATCAGCAACAACATGGATTTCCCTGGTGGTCTGAGGGAAGCCAGCTATTCCCAAAACACTGGCTCCCTGTGTTTTCCTACAAGTACACTGTTCTGGATGTTGCCGTGTTCCTGCCACAGCTGTTCCATGACCACAGGTAGGGGGGAGCCAGACCACAAGCCCTGGAGTTTTCCTGGAGCTGTGTCCAAGCTGAAGGAGAGGTGGGATGATGCCCACCATGGAGGGCACACCAGAGGCACAGCCTCCGCTCCCGCTCCCGGCAGGAGCCGATCCTGCTCCCATCCTCCTCCCCACAGCCCAGCTGTCAGCACAAGGGCCCATCCTCCTGCATTCCTCCTGTCAGCCCATTGTTTTAATCCTTGGAACTATTTTATTAAGTCACCCCACTTCACCCACTCAGCAGCGTCTCCCAGAGAAACAAGTGGAAACTCTCCAGCGGCGCCACTGGGGAAGAAAAGGAAGGTGAAAAACAGCTTGAAGGATTAAGGGAGCAGCTTCCAAGCAGTGTGAGCAAAGGTCAGCCAGGACACAGACAATGGCATCGGAAGCACGGCTGGGAATCTTGGTGGCACAGCAACCCAAAAACCAGCTGAGCTGCTGGGTTTCAGAACGGCTCCAAAAAAGGCAGTGGAGACCAGGGTGTACTTGACACATTGGTAATGTGGAAAAACAAAATAAAATAAATCCAGGCAGATCACATGGGGTAAGAGCAGAGTGAGAAAAGCTCTGGCTCAGCCCTGACACCTCAAGTGTTTAAACTAGACCACAGTCTGCTTTCCCAGCCCCCTGAGGGTACACAGCCAGCATTTCCAAAATCAGGAGACTGCCAGGCAGGAGCAAAGCTCACTTGCAATGGAAAGGTGTTGGTAAAAACCTCAGGATCATCCTTCTTTTTCCTCTCCACTCCCAAGGCATCTTTTCCAAGCAGGATGGTGTTGCAGAGGGAAGCAGACAGCTGGAGTTCAGGATGTTTTGCAGGGCTGGGAGGGAGATGCCAAACCATGGGCAGCAGTCTCCACTGGGATGCAAGTGTTGGACACGGTTGGATTGTGACCATTTGGATGGCAGACAGAACAAACAAGGAACCTGGCAGCTTTCTGGGAAATCTTAACAGGACATTTCGTCCCAATCCCTGTATTTCTGATTGACTTGGTCACTGATATGAAGGTTTCCTCCACCAGCAGTTCTTGCAGCAAGGATTTCTTCAAGAAACTAAAATTTTCAGAGAGGGAAGACAAGCTCTGCAGAGGAGAGTCCTGATCCCAGATAAACCTAAACAACTAATGGATGTGGTTGCACCCTTATCTGTTTGAATCCAGGCTTATTTTTGTGCAGTCGTGAAGTGATTCTGCATCAGAGATTTAAATACTGCAAAGGGATGTGTAAATGTTTGGGAAAAAAATCAGTGTTCTGAGGAAATAATCTCAACACTATTCATTAGAAGTAAAACCAGGCCTAGGAAGGTGTTCTATCCATTCCCCATTCCAAAAACATCTTAGGAGCACTTGCCAGGCAGAGCACAGCTCTGATTTGTATGAGAAATCCCTGACTCACAGATCTTGGCAGACAATTATCAAAGATTAAGATATTTAAAATCAAGAGGCATTTGGAACCAAAATATTGTTCTGACCCAGCTTTAACACCTAAATAAACAGTGACCACACTGGCCTTTTACAGGAACAAGTGCTCAGTGCACAGCCAGCACCTCTGATAACAGGGCCCCGTGGTTTGGGTTCTGCCAAACTGCTGAGGTTTCATGGAAAAAAAAAAAAAAAACCAAAACAAAAAGATTTAGATACAATTCCAAGAGAATCTGATCATCACATCTTCAAATTGGCAACTCTCCTGCTGTTACTCTACCTACACCCAAGTAAACTCCTCATATTGCTCAACTTCAAGTCAGCAACGGTTTCCTGGAAAGGCCAGATCTTAAATAAGTGTCAAATAAGTGAAGCTTTCCTCAGCTCTGTGGCCTTTGAACATCCACACAGAGCCCACCACAAAATGCAAAGGCCTAATTACACCTTCCTGAGCTTCCAGGGCCACACCTCCGGGCTGAGAGCTCCCGAGGGTCGGGGGCTGGGCCGGTGCCTCCCCATTGTACGGAGCACGCTAGGGCAGGATGCTGCCGCCGGCCAGGATGTGATTCAGCGTCCTGTTTTGAACACTTCATGAAGTCAGCAACTTCTGCCCCGAGATCTCCCACCAGCTCCCCGGAACACGATCAATCTGCAGCCAGCAGGGCTTGTCAAGGCTGTAATGAGCTGCTGTCCCCACAAATAAATCCTCAGGGCAGCTGCCCGTGTGTTGCCCCCGCCCTGCCCGGCACTGTGAACACGGCCGTGGGTACAAGGCGTTCACTCAGTGCTGCTCCAGCAAAACATGCTCCTAAATCTCTAAAGAAATTAAGGATCAAGGTGTTAAGAGATGATTTTTGATGTACTAAAATATAATACACATTAAATATACATTAAGTGTATAAAATATAGACACATGTGATATAAGATACAATGGTGACCTGTGGTGTGTGCCAGAGGGATGATCTTGGAATCATTTGGGTTGGAAAAAACTTCTAAGATCAAGTCCTATTGTTCCTGCAGCTCTGCCAAGGCCACCACTAAACCATGTCCCCAAGTGCCACATCCATGCAGCTTTTCAATTCCTCCAGGGAAGAGGACTCCACCACTGCCCTGGGTAGCCTGTTCCAATGCTTGACAACCCTTTCCATGAAGGAATTTTCCCTGATATCCAATCTAAACCTATTATCTAATGCTGTTGCTCTGTTAAGAGTTTGTCTGCAGCAATGACTCCTCCTGTTGATCACTGACCTGCAAATGTACGTGAGCCCAACCCTGAAAACCTCTACCTTCCACAGCTGCTCTTGCCAGCTCTTAAAATTTGGTTTAGAGGTGCCAAACAAGAGCAATTCTTTCCATAGCCATCTTCAGGCTTGATAAGAGCCTGAAGATAACCAACTTCCAGGTCCTTCTGCAGTGGTTCAACATCTATCTCCCTGCAGAAGGTGCCTGAAAACATTCACCCAGCCCTGCATTCAGACTGTGATTGGAAAGCCAATAATGGCAAAGATTACAGAATGACTGGCTAAACAAACTTATTTATGTTTGTAATTAAACCCAGTGATTATTCTGCTGTGTTTGCCAACCACATCTGAGAAACAGCCAACACTCACAGAGCGATTTGGGTTGTACAACATCTCCTCTGACTCGGTGTGACAGACCCAGCACACAGCCAAGGGTGAGAATCAACTGGGTCGCACCAAAAAGGAAAAACTGCACACCCAGCCCTGTGCCAGAGCAGGCAGCTGGGAAAGAGCTGGGCTCTGCTCTGCCTCCTCCTTGATAGCATCTCCTCAGAGTTTGCTCAGAGCTGGTGCAGCAGGATCTGGGGCTGAGATAAGGCCACAGGCACCGCACGCACGAGGCTTGCACGGAACTCGATCTCACAGAACTTAAGGCTGTGCTTAAGTCTAGGCTAACACATCCTCCCATGGGCTTGGCCCAGCCCTGACTGCAGTTTTACAAATATTTGGGTGAGCTGCGGGTGCGCTGCACCATTAGGGGAAAAAAGGGATCAAGCCACAGCATCTCCCTGATGGTTATCCAGGAGGGAAGGTTTGAGCAGACACTGATAACAGAGCTCAGACGTGCAGCTTCTGGCTGCACTGAGTTCAACGGGGCTCTCAGATCTCTCTGTGCTCTTTTCCTTCTGTTCTCTTCCTTACTTTTCCTTTTGCTCCGAGTCTTTACCCTCAAGGAGTAGCACAGACTCCTGGCTGCCTGCTAGAAATAGCGTGGATGTTACATTGTTGAAGATTCCACAAAATTTTGATAACAGAGAAAAAGATGACTTAAAGCAGATTAATGTCTAAGAAAATGCAGATCGCAGCAGTACCTTTGAAAGTAAAGCTGAACCTAGAGCATGTCCCCTTGGTCTGTGCTGGGGTAGAAGCTGTTCTAGGGAGAAAGAAAAGCATTTTGGAATGACAGAAACCATAAGGAAAGATGACCAGGGAGCAGCAAGACGTGGCTGGGTGCAAAACCATGATAAAGACCTGTTCCTCTAAGAAAACAATCAGATGGCTCATGGAACCAGATCCAACTATGCAACCTCAAATGAAAATCCTGGAATGTTTTGGAATGAACAAAAATAATTTGTTCACCAGGCAGATGAATACACTATGTCATAAATGTGTACTAGCACAGCCATCCTGTATTGATGAAACACAGCTTGAGCTGGCAGCATGCTGGGGACATGTTTCCAACAACCCTTCCTTTTCCCTCACCGTTAGATCTCCAAGGTCTGCAGAGCCAGGGGCTGGACTGCTGACCCCTGTGCTCAGGGCATGTGTGACAAAGCCCAGCTGTCACCAAGGCTAGACCAGGACTGAACAAGGCACAAACACCAGCACAGGCCATCCTGCCGGGATTTTTCAGAGGAGAAGCAGCACAATGAAGTTGAACAATTCTGCCACCCCCTGGGCACCGGGCAGAGTCTCAGCAGATTGATCCGGAGCAGGGGAGGGGACAGCAGCCAGGGGGAAGGGGACAGGATCGACCCACCAAACTAACAGGAGCTTCATTTATCATCTGTGTTGTGTCTACACATTTTCTCCAGCTCTTGGCAGCGTTTCCCCCTGAGGACAGCAGAGGCTGTGCATGAGAGCCATCTGATTCTCGAGGTCTGTCTGGCTATTTAATTACCAGATTCTTATCCTGACAATCGTATACGGAAGAGCAGCCCCAGGAGACTGAAGGACAGAGGAAGCTCATGGGATCTCAGTGTCCAACGTCAGTGCTGCAGTGTTTTTCAACAGCCAGGAGAAAAGCATCAGCCCTTAAGCCTGGTCTAAGTGCCTGGTCTACACTCCTGGTGGCTCTGGTCAGTGGTGAATGCACATGACTGCCTTGCAAAGAGGCCAGACAGACCAAAGGCGGCCACAAATCCAAGGATCTCCCCAGGATTTATTTGCACAGTGAGAACATTTGCAGTGAAGAGGATAAAGCTGTATTTTCTCTTTCGGCATAGAACTGTACATCCAAATGAGAAGGCTGCCACCCTGCTTGGTTACATGTTACTGTTTAATACCACATGGGGAAAAGCACAAGAATTAGGGTTCTGTGGCTGTTCATGGCTTCAGCACGTTGCTCCTGGGGCCTTGCACTGTACAAGGAGCAGAACAAGGAATCCTGAATTTTGATTTAATCAATACAAAATCCATTCTCCACAAAGTCAGTTCTCAAATGGCATTACAGACAGCCATGAAATGCCCATACACAGGAGAGCACACAGCACAGACAAACAGCACTTCTGTCTGCAACCCATGTGTGTGCACATGATAGCCATGGAATTCCAGGCTTTCCAGGTGGGCTGCAGCCAGGAGACACCACCCCAGAATACAGAAACAAAAAAAGTCCAACAATTTCCTACTCTGTCCAGGACCAGCCCTGCTTTCTGGTCTCTGACTTCACTTGCAAGGCAAACACAGTCTAAGCAGCAGGACAAGCAGCTTTGCTTTTCCTGAACCCAGGATAATGAAAGCAGGAAGGAATGACAAGGAGAAGAGACTGGCTGCTGAAGCACTGCTGTGCCTTTACACCTCTCTCCTGGGCTGTGCTTTACAGGTTAGAGGGTAAGAGCTGCTGCAAGAGCCAGGCTTAGAGTGAGCCATCCACAGCATTACTCAGAGCCCCATTAGCCAGGGCCCCAGCACATGAGCTTGTGTCACCACTTGGGATCTGCACAGTGTCAGCGTCTCTTCTCTGCCAGGACAGCTCAGCCCTTTCTTCCCCTCACATGAACACGGTGGCTCTGCACAACCCCAAGGAGGCAAATTCCTGGCAGATAATACTCAGGAATGAGCAGAGCCCCCTTCCCGAGCGGAGCCCCAGCCTCAGGGAGCAGCAGCCGAGCCAGAGATGCTGTGATAACATCAAAGTGCTGTGGTCAGAGCTGACCAGCAATTTTCCATTGTCTTCCCACCAGGAGAGAAAGGATCAAAACTCTCTTTTATGCTTTCAGCTCGTTAAATGCTCATCCCAAAACTGATGAGGGAGAGAGCACCCCCAGGTTCAGCTCCCTGCAGACCATGCCATCCCCCCCAGGCAAGGCACAGGCTCGGGGCGGGGGGGAGGAGGATCTCTGCGGGATCAGGACTTGGATGCTTGGCAGACAATTAATAACAGTGGAAACGATGTTTAGATCCCAAAAGCTCTGCCTACCTCACATTTAGTCTACGTTCTTCATCGCTGCCGGCCTCCGCCTGAGGGGAGAAAAGGATACAAGAGAATTACACGTTTGTCGTTGCCCCATTACACCTTTAAACAAAATCCCTGCGCCGACACTGTGTGGGGCCTGTTTTCCTCGGGGTTTTCCTTCTCGGTGCCAGGGATAAATGAGACTCCCTAGTCCTGTATGCCACCAGCACCCGGCGCCGGGTGACAAAGGGGCTCACGGGGATTTTAAAGCTATTAGGTCCTAATCCTGCAAGCTGGTCCTGGAGCGCAGGGCGCTTTGAAGAGCGCCAACCCCGACGTCACCGGAGCGCACACCTCGCTCCCACTGCGCGCACACGTGAGGGCAGCAGCCGGTAGCCACGGCTGGGCACAAAGAACGGGGATTCGGGGTCTCCCAAGCACAGGGGCACAGCCAAAAGTGCTCCCTGCGACTGTCCCAGCTCCAGCAGCTGACGTGCAGCTCCAGGCCAAGGAGGCCAGCTCCACCTGGATGCTGGCACACGTGTCCCCAGGCTAGGACAATGGTCACCGGCCGCCCTCTGCCTGCTGCCTTTCTGGGGGCACACGCTGCTTTGGTGGCTGGCATGGGTTAAAATGGGCACTTTTTCACCAGGCACTGGCGCAAAGTCCCCCTGCAAGTAAATCTGGCTGCTCAGGTGACATTACACTTTATTGACTCTCCTCAAAAGAGAAGTGTGACTTCAGCCTGCTTCCAAAACCAAGCATTTTCACGTTTGTGTTGTGCAGCCATTCCTTTCAACTTCCCTGTCAGCTTCTAGATAAAATTCCTCATTGAAGAAAAGCAGAGTTGGGGCTAACTGCATCCAGAGCTTACCAAATAAAACCCCAAAACAACAGGCTCTAAGGTAGCTCTCCTCTGGTCCTGTGTGAGTACACAGAGAAAGGGCTGGGAGCATCCCCTTGGAGGGCAGGGCTGTGCTGGGGAGAAGGTTTGGGCCCAAGAAGCAAAGCAGGGACCTTACAGGAAATCCTTCATGCTCACAACACACCAGATCCTGACCAAGCTAGAGGAAGACAAGCCTTGAAGGAATCAGGCTCCATCAGTGCTGACACTTGGGGAACATCCTGGTATTTCCTAGAGCGTTGCTCAGAACCCACATCAAATAAGGGTCCCCGTAAGAATTACTTGTTTCCAGGTGGTTTTGTACAAGTTAAAAATAAGCAAATTGTAAAATTTCAAATGTTCGAGACTGGAGCCTTGGTGGGGGGTGAGGGGACCTGGATTGCTCCCCACCCTCTCAAGTTTGGACCTGGGAGGCTGGAGGGCAGGGGAGCTCTGCTGACAATCTGTGAGAACCAAGTAAAGCCAGGGAAAAAAAATCCTGCAAATGCAACAGCAGAGGCCGGATATTGGAACTGTGGCCATTTGGAGGAAGGGAGATGCACAAGGCAGTCCTGACTGACCCAGCAGAGGGTGAAGAGCATACCATGGCTATTTTTAGTCTGTTTACAGTGCAGAGCTGGGCTACAAGCAGGGCCCCAGAGTCCCAGTGCCCCCACTGGCAGATCCCCTAGCCCTGGGAAGGTCTGGCAGGTTTGGGACCTTTGCAGGGTCACCCTCCTGTTTGTTTGGGGCTGTCACATAGCAACAAGGGGGAGAAGAACTTTTTTCCTTTTTAAAGAAACGTGACTGTGAGGATGACGACTCTTGGATGTCGTCAGCTGGGGCTCAGCAGCAGGGCTGGGCCTGGAGCTGCTGTGGGCTCCTCTCCTGCAGGAGCTGAGCTGTTCCCAAAGCCAACTTTGCCTGTATTTTCTACTAAAAACGGCAGGAAAACCAAAGCCAGGCAGCAGCAAGGCTGCCCTGCTCAGAGCACCCCTTGGAGCTGGCAGGGTTTGGGGTGCACCACACACTGTGGTGATGCCAGGGAGCTGCAGCTGCTCATCCCACCACGGCCAGACCCCACCAGCCACTGCCACATCCCTCCCTGGGGACTGTGCTGAGCTGGCCACGCTGAAGGACCACAGGGAGAGGGAGGTGTGTGCAAGAGAGGTGCACAAAGCAGGGCAAGGTTGCAAGTGTGTGTGTGTGAACCACTCTCTCGTAAGAATTGACGGCCCGCTATGTGAAAGCGGCAGCATCCATTTTATAAATTCCTTTGGGCTCGTGAGTTAGGAGAGGCCACAACAGCACAGTCACAATTAGCAAGGATGTGTGGTCATCATTTCCCATTAAAATATCTTCTGGTAATTATTCACATTGGCTAAAAGCCCCAGTGGGCCCTGATTTTCCTTGCAAGAAAGATCCTGAAAGAACAGGGGTAGGCTGGCACTTTTTGACGGGATTTTTCTTTAAATTAACTTTGCAAAAACAACATGCTGAACCTGGAAAAAGAATCTGGAAATCATAATTTTATGCTATTTCATGCCAGAAGAGATCATCCTAACAGGACCCAGTGTCTTCCTCTGGAAGCCACCTGAGCTGTGGGTGCTGCTGGCAGAAGTGCCCTGCCATGGACAACACCTGGCAGCAAATTTGGGGCAGCATTTTTGGGAGGAAAAAGGATAATTGTATGACCACCCCACAGAAAATACAACCACCAGCAGCAGCTCTGACACAAAGCAATGCCTAAGACAGATGTACATGGCAAGGCCTGCTTTGCCTCCTCTCCCACCTGCACCAGTTAAATCCAGTCTAATTCCACTGCCTGCTCCAGGGTTACAGCTCATTTTCACCTCTCTAGATTGGGTGGCCACTAGGTCTTGTTTAAGACTCTGTCTACACCAGATCCCACAAATTTCCTCCTGAAAACTCCTTCAAAAGGTCCAAGCCCCATCTCCAAGTTCCTCAAAGAGCACAACATGACCCAAACTGTGTCCCTGCAGGCAGGGACCCTCCACAGCCCCTGGGGCGAGGGAGAACCTGGGAGCTTTGTGGCTCCTCCCTCCAGCTCCCCCCTCAGACCAGCTAATCGGGGGAGTCACAGGGACCTGACAGGTGACAAATAGGATTGTTTACCTGGCAGGAGTGGGGACAGAGCGAAGCCAAGGGCAGTAAACATCAAAGGGAAGAAGTGTGGGGGGAGAGGGGTGCACTGAGAGGACGTGCAGAGGAAACACCAGGCCTGTCTCTGAGGGTCACAAAAGAGATGGGTTCAGAGGGAAAAAGGCGAGGAGAAAGAGAAACTGGAGGTGCAGCTGTGTTTGGATGGCACGTGGGAGCTGTGCAGGGGGCAGCAGAAGCCCAGGGCCGGGTGGAGGCAGGAGAGGGCATTTCTGGGGCACAAGAGGGGAGGGGGTGTGCAGCAGAGCTGGGACACGCAGGGCGCCGTGCCAGCAGGACACGGATGCACAGATGGCACCATGGGGCAGCTGAAGTGGCAGGTACAGGTCCTGGAGCAGCAGAGCTGGGGGAAGGAGAAGGGAGCAGCACGGTGGAGGCTGTGCCACAACGAGGAGTGGCACAAGTATGGAGTGGAGCAGGATGGGAGCTGCTCCTGGAGAACTGACAATGGTCACCTTGGGGAAGGGCTGGCGTGAGCTCGCTGAGGGGCAGGAGCTGCAGGAGATGTGGTGAAAGGCGGTGCAGGGACAGAGGGATAACACCGGGCAAAGCAGAGCATCCCTGGGGCAGGAGGTGGTGGCAGCTCTGGGATGCCAAGGAGGGACAAGGTCTAGGGCCAGCACAGCTGCTCCATGAAGACAGGCCCAGCACTCTGCCCAGAGATTTACCTGGCAAGAGAGAGGTGAAGCAGGCTGCCCCAGGGTTTAGGGAGCTCAGGCTAGTGCCAGCTGAGGGGAATGGCAGGACAGACACAGGCCTGGCTCAGCCTGGTGGCATCAAAAGGCTGGGGAGCATCGGGGGCTATGAGAGGAAGGGGCTAGGATGGCTGGGGACTGTGGAGGGCTGAGCTGGAGCCAGGGGGCTGTCGGAAGCCAGGCCATGGGGACAGCAAGGGGATGAAGACAGGGGACAAGTGGCTGTGGAGGGCCAGGGGGCCGCGAGGGGGTGGAACCAGGGGCTGGAGGGGAAAAACTGTGAAGGGCCAGAGCCGTGAGGCCGGGACCATGACGGCCCTTGGTCTGTGCGGGCGATGGAACCAGAAGCTCTGGGATACG
>VZTR01023293.1:0-27667 GCA_013400775.1 Chaetops frenatus | reverse complement strand
GGGGCGGGGGTTGCTGCAGGGGGCGGGGCTCTCCGGCCCATCCCAGTCCAACATCCCATTCCATGGGCAGGGTCACCTCCCGCTCCCACCTGCACAGGTTGCGCCAAACCCCGTCCGACCCGGCCTGGGACGCGTCCAGGGATGGGGCAGCCTCAGCTTCTCTGGCCACCCTGTGCCAGGGCCTCCCCACCCTCACAGGGAGGAATTTCTTCCCAATAGCCCATCTAACTCTGCCCTCTGGCAGTGGGAAACCGTTCCCCTTTATCCTGTCACTCCAGGCCCTTGTAAATAGTCACTCTCCATTTTGCCATCAGGCACTGGAAGGCCGCAATTAGGTCTCTCCAAAGCCTTCTCTTCCTACCCAAAAACTGAGCCCAAAGCACGCAGTTTTTCCTGATCCCACTAAATCTCGTGTTTGAATCTCGTGTTCAAGAAGCAACTGGGATGTGGCATTAGTGCTCTGGTCTGGCTGACAGGATGGTGATCAGCCAGAGATTGATCTCAGCGATTTTTTCCAATCTAAGCGATTCTGCAAATCCGGACGCGGGGAAAGTCATGGAACCATTGCCGTCGGGAAAGACCTCCAAGACCAAGCCCAGTGAACACATCCCTGCCTCCTGCTCGGCCAGTGGTCACCACGGAGACAAGTGGCAGGGATGGCGTTTTGCCACCAATGGTGGTGACCCCGTTTTCCATGACTTGGGGGCCTCTTGCCAGCGGCAGCACGTGGGAGCTCCACCTCCCCGGAGCCTGAGCAGACTTTGGCCCTGCTGCCCTGGCCTCTCAGACCTTGCCCTGCTGGGCTGGAGCAGCAACTGCTGACTCTGTGAAGCCTCTGGACGTGGCAGCGACGGCGCCGGGGAACCCCACACTCTGCAGGTAAACTGGTGGAAAATGTTTATCTCCCTTATTTTTTGGTGGATCCTCCTCAGCTGGTGCTGCAGGGAGAGCTGGAGTGAGTCCCTGTCCCGAGTGGAGGAGGTGACCCTGGTTCCCATGTGGGTTATAAAACCACAGGAGATGGGAAGCAGCTCCTGCTGAGCCATTCCCATGACTCATCCCTCCATCCCGGCAAATGTCAGTCCCCCTGTTGTTGCAGCAGAGATGCTGGACCTCACCTTGTCCAAAAAAAGCTGGAATTTATTCCTGCTCCCAGAACCAGCCAAGGATCTGCACCTCCAGCCCTTCCTTGTCTGCTCCCTGCACAGGCAATGATCACAGGGCTTTTCCAAGGCAGGAAAGCGCTGTCTGCAGGGAATCAGAGGATGGGGAGGGGCTGCAGCCCCTCTCTGCAGCCGGAATTTACCCACAGCCATTCTCCCAGCCGTGCCTGGAAGGGTTTGGGGTGGTGGCACAGCCACCCTCATGTGCAGCCCTGGGGGTGACAGTGGTGTGAGGATCCAGCCTTGCATTCCTCGCACCTGGCATTGCTCCCTGGAAAACGCCTGCTGCTTCCCATCATTTCTATCCATGCCCACCTCTTGCCTCCAGCCAGTGCCAGTGGCTGGGAAGGAGTGTGAACTGCTCAGAGCGGGGTTGGCTCACAGGGAATGGGGGGTTCACAGGCTGGGAGATGGAGCTGTGCTGGGAGGCAGAGGAGGATCCCAAGGCGGTGCCACCCTGTCCCGGGACAGGACAAACCCGGAGCTCCTCGTGGTGGGTGAGGAGTGCAGCTGTGGCAGCTGAGCTGCAGCCAGGGATGGAGAAACATTCCCCAGTCACTGTGAGGAACCACAACCCCCCCGTCCACCATTCCAGCACCTGGTCAGAGCTCGAGCAGGACCTGGGAGGCTTTACAAGGAACACACACAGACACACACCACGAGGGCTGCTCCAGCAGCGGAGCTGAGGCTCCTGCAGGAGTTGATGTTCCCCCGTGGTGTTCCCCAGCTTGTCCAGCAGCCCCGGCACCACCCTTGGAGCCTTCATCCCTTGCAGGATCCAGAGCCATGCGCGTGGCCGTCATCGGGGCCGGGGTGATCGGGCTCTCCAGCGCCCTGTGCATCCACGAGCAGTTCCACGGCCTGGTGCCTTCCCTGGAGCTGGAGGTCTATGCTGACCACTTCACCCCCCACACCACCAGCGACGGGGCAGCCGGGCTGTGGCAGCCCTACCTGAGTGACCACGGCAACCTGCAGGAGACGTAAGGCAGGAGGAGGAGGAGCAGGAGGAGGAGGAAGGGGATGGTGCCATGTCCCTCTCCCTGTGTCCCGTGAGCTGCCCTGGCACAGCTCCATGGGGCTGGCAGAGCCACCACTGTCCCATTCTCATCACAGGCTCTGGAATAAAGAGACATTCGATTACCTCCTCGGGCACCTGCACTCTGCAGCAGCCAAGGAAATGGGGCTTTTCCTCCTTTCTGGCTACAACCTGTTCACGGAGCCCGTGCCGGTAAGGAGCAGGTCCCAGCCAGGGCTGGGAAGGGCTCCAGCTCAGCGGCTGCCTGGGGTGGGCAGGGCTGTGCTTCTTCCCAGCCAATGCTTCCCCATATTTCCAAGTCTTCCTTGTGCCAGTGCCTGGGCCACGGTGTTTTCTCTGCTGCCGAGGCAATGTTGGTGTGAGGAAAGGCTGAGCCCTCGGAGGGTGGGAGTGACAGAGCCTCTCCAGCTTGTGCTGGCAGCTGCACACCTGATGCCTTATCCTGTGCTCTTAAAATAAAGCCAGACAGGGTTAGAGAGGAACCAGGGGTTTACCTTGGTATTTATTAAGGACCCTTGGATGCACCCCAGGAGAGTGCACCGGGAAAATGCCCTGAGTACACAATTATAGAACTTTGCACATTTGCATATCAGCAGATCTATCACAGATTCCCCAATGGGAGGCTCAAGAGAAGCCCCCTATTGAGGAATGTCCCCCCCTGCACGGGTCTATCTTAGTTTACAAAATGTGTTCTGGAGGGGACCTTGGTGTCTGGGGTGCTTTGACCCCCAACTCTGCTGTTCAGTCTTTTGACTTAACAGAACTTTGGGTCTAAGCTACTCACCAGGTTTAGGGAATTACAGGTATGTGGGTTAAAAGCATTAGGGATGCATAAAAGCTGCATAAAATTGTGTAGCAAGAGGAATGTGAGAGGGATACATGAAAAAGCAAAAATCACAATGGCATCACACCCACCTGTGTCCCTCTGGGATGGGCTGTGTCCCATGGTCCCCCCACAGCTTCTGCTCCACGGTGATCCCGGTTCATTAATGATCTCAGAACTCTTTCCCTGCTGTAGGACCCATCCTGGAAGAACATTGTCCTGGGATTCAGGAACTTGACACCCAAAGAGCTTGAACTCTTCCCTGGTTACAGGTACTTTTCAGCCTGTTTTTTGGAGACTCAGGAAGGACAGTCCTGGATACCTCCTGGATAAATCCCTGGCATGAGGCATAGAGATTTCCTCACTTCTTTACAGCTGGTTCCCTTAAAATAAGTAGGAAACAGCTCGAATGGCCAAAAGAAGAAGCAACCTAGCACAGAAACCATTCCAGCTCCTCTCTTACCTCACCAGTGTCAAAACGGGGGAAGAAAACCAGTTTTTTGTATGCTGTGAAAAGGGAGGGAAATCTCATTGTGTGGGAAGGGGGACCCAAGGGGGAATTGGGGTCCCAGACCCACAGTGGCTGTTGGGAATGTTGGGGCAGGAGGCTCCTGCAGGTCCTCACAGCCTCTCTCTCCTCCTGTTTCAGCTATGGCTGGTTCAACACGGCGCTGATGCTGGAGGGCAGGAGTTACCTGCCCTGGCTCACCAACAGGTGAGTGCAGCTGCTCCTGCTTCCTCTGGCTGCAGGTGTGGATCTTCATCCTGCACTTCAGGATAGGGTAGGCAGGGATGCATCCCTGGGAAGCAGGGAAGAGGGTCTGGAATTCCTGCTCGTTGCCCCAGTGGGGAAACCTTAACAGCCAGCCCAGGAGTGTCTCTCTGCATGACAAAAATGAAAGTAATGGGATACTTGGAGCTGCATCCGAGCGGTTTTGGCTTTGGAAGAATTTGGGGCTTGGCTTTATTCCTGTAATTTCTAATGCTGAGCAGGTGTCCTGGTATTGAACATTTGCTTTTAATTTGCCAGTAACAAATGAACTTGTGCTTCCCAGGCTGACGCAGAGGGGAGTGAAATTTTTCCATAAGAAGGTTGAGTCTTTCCAGGAGGTGAGTGGGGGATGTGGAGCCAGGGCAGAGGGCACAGCCCCATCCCAGGGTGGAGAAGCAGCATCCAGCAGGCAGGTGCTGCTCTGGGATATTCTTTAGCATGAGTGATGGGCCAAGGGACAGGGGCAAGGCTATGCCAAGATCCAGGAAATAAATTCTACCAGGAAAGATAAAGGGTCTTGGGCATTGAGAGGTGGTTGAGAGGGGATGGGGGGGTAGAGTATTTGTCCAGCATGGATTGGCAGCTTTCCCTGGAATGGCTTAGTGGCACACATGGGGTGTCAGCAGGAGCTGGCTGGGGAAGCTGTGCCCTGGGTCTGCCCCTTATGGTTTATCCATTTCCTGACTGTGGGAAAGAGCACTTGGCTGATTGGGAAGCAGGAATGTTGTGCCTCTGTGGCAGCATCCCCGTGTGCTGCTCCCAGCCGTGTCCCTCTCCCCTCAGCTGTTTTCCCAGGGTGTGGATGTGGTGCTGAACTGCAGCGGGATACGTGCGGGGGACCTGCAGCCCGACCCACAGCTGCAGCCTGCCCGGGGCCAGGTCATCAAGGTGAGCTGGGGCAGGCCTGGGGGCTTCCCAAAATCCCACCTGTTACCATGAGGAGTGCCTGTGCCCTCTGGGGAAAACCATGGGCTTGAGGCTGGATCCACGCTGGGATCGGGTCCTGCTTCCCAGCAAACACCGCTCACGTGAAAGCAGCCAGGATCCCATTCCTGGTTCAGATGTGGGAATGCCCTCAGTCTCCAGCCTGTTCCTCCATAGGGTGAGGACTGGGGGAGGTCAGAGGCACAATGCTGATAACAAAAAGACATAAAATCTTTGGGAGAAGAGGATGATTATTTGGGGAAACACAGGCGAGTGGGAAGCTTCTACCTGCACTCCCATCTTCCTATCTTCCTAGGGAAACCAGCAGAGGGAACACAGAGCCAAGGGAGGGTCCCACACCTGGACCCCCGTGCCCCTCCCGCTGCCCCCTAAGCCTGGCACCCACTCTCCAGCTCTGACTTCCTCCCCTTCATCTCCCAGGTGCTGGCCCCGTGGGTGAAGCACTTCATCATCACTCACGACTTGAAATCCGGCATCTACACCTCGCCCTACGTCATCCCGGGGTAGGTGGCGGTGGCCGAGGCAGGGCTGGCTGCTGCTGGTGACACTCCTCTGTCTGTGTCCCCAAAGCCTCGGCTGGGACACGGCTCCTGCTGCTGCCTGCCAGGCCTGGCTTCACCCCTGCTGCTCTCCTTGGCTGTGTGGGAGGAAAGCAGAAGGACGTGGGCAGCAAAGTGAGGGAGCTCCCGAGTCAGCACAGAGAGCACCCTGCACCACGGTGCTCCCACGTCCTGTCCTTTGCCAAGGACCAAATCCCACCAGAGCAAACTCAATCCTGGCCAAGTCCCCAGAACAGCCAAACACTGACAGTGGAGCAGATATTTTGGGGGAGATCTTTTGTTTTCACATTTACAGCCATCTTTATTATCAGCGGTGTTGACCAAGCTGTGGTACAGCAGCTCAGGGTGGGGAAAGGCACTGCTGGTCCATGCTCCCATAAAAACATGGCAGGAATTCTTTTTACTTCAACAAAACTTACCCAGGAAAGCTCAGACTTCCCCTCGATGTCCCCTGAGCTGCTGGTGAGCCTCGGGCATCTCACTGGGTTTATCATGGAATCATGGAATATCCTGAGCTGGAAGGAACCGAAAGGATTGAATCTAAGTCCTGGCCCTGCCCAGGGAGCTACACTGAGGGATAACCAAATGCAGCTGCTGTTCATGCCAGCTCTGCTTCCTCCTGAGAGCCTGCAGTGACCCTGCTCTGGCGATGGAGAGGGGTCTTTAAGCTGGAATTTGAATGCTGCACCTCTGGCACTTCCTGTTG
The DNA here is from genome assembly GCA_013400775.1 of Chaetops frenatus. Taxonomy (NCBI): domain Eukaryota; kingdom Metazoa; phylum Chordata; class Aves; order Passeriformes; family Picathartidae; genus Chaetops; species Chaetops frenatus. The sequence continues at coordinate 21,662 of VZTR01023293.1, read as the reverse complement.
TCCTCATGTTTCAGGCTTAGGCACTAAGGCAGGATGCAAACAGGAGCTTTGCAGGCTCCATGCAGCGTATTCTGAGTAGTTCCCCATCACAGTCACAGGTGAATTCCTCTGCCCGTGCTTGCTTGAGCTTGAGCTGTCAGAGCTGGGCACCAGGCTGATCCCAAAGGAAGAGCTGGATCCAGTGCTCACGTGGAGGACACCCCTTCCCTGCTGGAGAGCTCAGCCCTGGAGTGTCCCTCCTTTTGCTTCTGTGCTTCCCAACGATCAAGCAAGGTTTTGGAAGTGTCCAGGCAGTACAGACCCCTCCAGGTCCCCCTCAGCCTTAATCATGTCCTCTGTTAATCCACAGGAGTTTGGGGCAGCAGCAGCACCAATCTGTTCTCTGTGTTCCCCTCCGGAGCCATCCCGTTACTTCCAGCTCTTCCCGAGCCAGGCAGAAGCAGATCTGTTTGATAAGGATGGAATTATCTGTCTGCTCTGCCCAGACAAGGAAGGCCTGACAGGATTTAATCAGTGACTTACTGACGAGCAGACGTGCAGGCGCTGCTCCGTGTGGGAGTTTCTCCCACAGGAATATTTTGCAGGCTCAGGGTGCAGCGGGATCCAACTCCACCCTCACACAGGTGTCCCTCCATGTGGTGGCCCCGCAGGGGACAGCTGGGGACAAGTCACCACCGTGTGTCTCCTTTGGCTCTTGGGTGCAGGAGCGAGTTCACGGTCCTGGGAGGGATTTGCCAGCACGGAAACTGGAGCGAGGAAAACAGTGCCAAGGATCACAAATTCATCTGGGACAGCTGCTGCCAGCTGCTCCCGGCTCTCCAGGTGGGTGACCTGACTGCCAGCATGGGGCACGGGGAGCTGGCAGGCTCGGGATTCCAGGAATGGGTGCTGGGACAAACCACGGGAAACTCCTTCCATGAGTTGGGGTTTCCCTGTGTCCGTCACGGACACCCAGGACAGGCAGGGCTGGGGCTGCCACTGAGGCAAGGTTTGTAGGGATGTAACAGAGACTCGTGCAGCTGGTGAGAAATAGAACCAGAGCTTTGGAAGGTTCCAGCCCTTTGGTTGTGGTGTCCCCACACCTTTAGAGAAGGGGTTTTTTTTGTGGGGTGAGGCTGGTTTGTGTCCACTTCCAGTGCTGTTGTTATTCCCTGGATTAGCAGGAAAGGTGGCGTGGAGCTTTGGCACAGGGATTTGCCTCAGCTCCAGGCTGGCACCGCCATCCCAAATTGTTCTGCCTGGAGCTGCTGCAGGATGGGGAACCCCCTGTCCCTGCTCATCTCGGGGCTGGGAGGTTTGGCTGGTGGGATTCCGAGGAATCCTGTGCATTGTTGTTGTGCTTTTGCTTCCAGAAGGCGAAGATCATCGAGGAGTGGAGCGGCCTGAGACCAGCACGGCCCTCGGTCCGCCTGGAGAGGGAGAGCATCCGCCTCGGCAATCTGCAGGCAGAGGTACCCGCAATGCCCCGGGGGCTGAGCCTAATTAATGACTGTTAATTGTGCCCCAGTCACCTTGCCCCGGCAGTGATAAACAAACTCTCACTGTCCCCACCTCCATCTCCCCACCAACAGTGAGGGAATCTTTGAGCCCAGGGATAAATGTCAGAGATACTTGAAACAAGTTATTGATGTGTCTGGAAGTGCTCAGGGATAGGTTGGACAGGGCTTGGAGCAGCCTGGGCCAGTAGGAAATGCCCCTGCTCACAGCAGGGGCTGGGACTGAATAGGCTTTGAGATATCTCCCTAACCTGATGCCTTAAGTTTTTTTCTGCTCTGCTTTAGTGTGGAGCTCTCAGCTTCATATTCAGTGTTACTGAGTTCTCTTCCCAGGGCAGTCAGACACAACAATTCTCTCCAGCTCAAGATTCAAGGACAATCCTTCCCAACCTCAGGCCCAAAAGCATAATTAACATAAAAAAGAGGAGGGCAAGCAAGGAGGATGGAACTTCATCATTCCAAGTTATTCATTGGGGAGTTAACCTCAAGATGCAAATGGAGCAGAACTTATAAAAGTGTGAAACCCCGTGGGCAAAGCCCCTTTTCTGTGTCCATCCTGAGGCCCATCCTGGCAGGGGCTGCAGCCGCGCTCTGCCATTGCCAGGCTGTGACCTTTGAAGGCCTCTCAATAAATCCCTGCTTTATTCCTCTCATTTTGCCTGCCCTCTGCTCCAGGCCAAACTGATCAGGCATCAAACCCACCCTGGAATTCTGTGTTTTTCCCCGAGGTGATTCACAACTACGGCCACAGCGGCTTTGGGATCACCATCCACTGGGGCTGTGCCATGGCAGCGGCGCGGCTCTTGGGCAGCATCCTGCAGGAGAAGAAGCAGCTGGCCACCCCTCCAGGGCCCCGCCTGTGAGCACCTGCTCCCCTGGGACAGCTGACAACAGTAGCTTAGGAATCACAGCAGAACGATGGCAACAAGGCAGGGATCCCCAGACGGGCTGCTCGGGGCTGCTCTAGCTCTCGGCGTCTCAATTTCCAGGTCGCTGCCGTTTTCCAGATGGCTCCGCTCCCTCCACCACCTGCCTGGAGGAAGGGCTTTCAGATATGGGCTAATGGCCTGTGGCAAAGTGCACCAAGTGCTGCCTGGGGTCAGGCTGCAGGCAGGGTGCAGCTGAACTCTGGGCAGTCCTGCAGTTCATCTGCAGCGGGGAACAGCATCTGAAACGGAGCTGCGGACACCTGAGGCCTCTGCTGGCTGCTCCAACGCCCTGTGTGTAATTAGATTTACAGGCCCCCTCCCAGGAGGCAAAAGCTCCTTAGTAGGAAGAAGCTCTGAGGCTCCCGGGGAGGTAACAGCAGCTCTGGGAGCACGTGCTTGGGTTACACCAATTTTCCTCACATTCCTGCCAGGACAAAGCTCGGGCCACAAGCACCTGCTTAGTGTAGCTGGCACCAGACAGCAGCACTTGCCTAAAATGGCCTTTCCAAACCATGTTTTAGCAACAAAAGCAACTTGGTCCAGCTCTGTGGGCTTGCCAGACTCTATATATAGCAGAGAGCATAAAAAAAAAATAGCTCTTCTTGTCCCTAAAACTCCCATGGGCCCCTCAGCTTCCCATTTCTCCCAGCTGTGGGACACAGCTCGGAGAGAAGGGCTGGCTTGGGAAGGGCTGTGCCTCCCAGAGGAGGAGCAGGACGTTTTTCAGGGATGCTGCTGGGGACCCAACACACCCTTCTGAAGCTGCATCCTGGCTGATTTTCCCATGCCATGTGCCTTTCCTGCTTTACAAACCACGCCAGAAAAGGCACTGGATGGTCAGGAAGCCCCAGATCCAAAGGCTGTTGTGAGCCCAGCACAGTGGCTGGCTCTCTCTCCTGTGTGGATCAGCCAAGTGTTCCTTACTGATCCGTGATGCAGCTCCTCTCTCCCGATGACTCCGTGTGCCAGGAAGAGCTCAGCAGCCACGCCTTGGGAATGGGGGATGCCCCAGTGCATCTCCATGCTGGGCTCAGGAAACAGCTGGGCAGGGGAAACTGGGAGCCCCTGCCATGCCCAGTCTGTCCAAAGAACTTCCAGCTTCCCTGGGAATGTTGCAGTCACTGGGCAAAATCAGGAAAAGGGCAGGAAATGGAAAACAAGGGCTGGAGAAGATTCCCTGCTGATTAACAGCGAAGCCAACGATCCGTGATCCCACCTTAGGAGAAGCCATGCAGGGGAACTGGATCCCCTTGGTTTCACTTATTCCAAATATGAGACACCCAGGAGCACGTTTTCTGCTGTAAATCCAACCCCATTTTGGTGATTTTTGGGAAAATTCCGCTGGACAAACAGGGCTGTAGGAAATCATTGTACACCTGGCAACCAGCAGCTGATTCTCGTGATCTCAGAGCCTGCAGGAGCCACTGCCCTGTGATCTCACACGGCCTCTTGGCAAACAGGAATGAGCTGATCTGTAATTTTAGCTGCAGGTTAATTCTGCTTGTTTTCTAAAGGCCCCAATTTAATCTGTGTGACCAATAAAGGGAATATTCAAATCTCTCACGCGTGATGCTTCTTTCTCATCCCGGCAGATCATCAGTCCATGTCTCCACACACATTTTTCCTAAATATTTCATCCTGGAGAAGTAGGAGCAAAGTCTGAGCAGACCAGGGAACCTGGAATATCATTGTATGGAGGTTGTGGTTGCTGACAGTCCCCAGAGCATTTAGAACTCACAGAAATCACAGAATTGTGGATTTGGGTGGGAAGGGACCTTGAAGCTCATCCAGTCCCACCCCCTGCCATGGGCAGGGACACCTTCCACTATCCCAGCTTGCTCCAAACCCTGTCCAGCCTTGCCTGGAACACTTCCAGGGATGGAGCATCCACAATATTTTGCTGTAGTGAGGTTACTTACAATGGCAACAGGAATCCTGTGACTTTTCTTTACATCTAAATACACAGAACAGACAGAAAATGAGTCAGACCTGCAGAGTGCTGAGCCCTGTAGCTCAAACCTCTGAACACCAAGACAAAAAAAAAAAAAAAAAAAAAAAAAAAAAAAAAAAAAAAAAAAAAAAAAAAAAAAAAAGCAAAGTGATGGCCCCTCCTAAACATCCCCCAGAAGAGCCAAAAACTTATTTCCTGAAAAAACTATTTATTTGTTTAACATAAAATATCTAATGTGGACCTCAACTCTCCAATGCCGCGGCAGGAACAGGAACCAGAGGAGTATTTTACAACAAGCTTGAGATACACCAAGTTTTTCAACATCAAAATGTAAATCCAGCTCAGAAACTGTACATTCAGACATGGAAACATTCTCTGCTCTTTCGGCAAGTATTTGGGAATAACAAATCATTCCATCCAAGCACACTCGGGGAATTAGGTTCCCACGCCAGCTTGGCACGTTGATATCTTGGACACTTGGCAAAACTGAATCCCACAGTTCTGTTTGAATTCCAAAGGATCTCACTTTCCAGTTTGAAAGGAAGCAGTTGCAGTAATTCCTTCAGCATTCAGAAAAATACTCAGTGTGGAAAAGGATTCTTTGGAGGTTTATTTCGTACCTAAACGGTGCTGCCCTACTGACAAAACCTATTGGTGGTGATTTATAACTGGTGTGTGTCAACCCCAGTGCTCTCAGTCAGCAAGCTAAAATGGCCTTTTCTTATTAACTCTATGCAAATTTCTGCAAATCCTGAATTCCAGCTCTGTTTCTCCAGTGCCCAACAGGCTCCTGCTGAATTCAGCCAGGTGGGATCAGCTGTGGTGGGTTCCTACCTCTCCCTTTCATTCCACTGATCCAAAGCCCATGGGTATCCACGGGAGATTTTCCCAGATTTCAGTGAGCTTTGGATCAAGCCTTAACAAAAATCAAAGACCCAGCAGGACCAATCTTGGTATTTCTACCATTAAATAGATATTTTTTTTAGTGCAGAATTCATAAAAAGTGAAAAGCAAAAACGCCTTCCATTTTTTGGTTAACAATGTAAATGTCACAGGTTAAAACTGATCTGTTCAACAGCATGGAAAATGTTGCATTCCCTATAAATTTTTACCTGGGAAGTAGCTTATCTGTGGGATCTGGGTGTGAATGAACAGATAAACTTCACCTAAAGCTCTCTAAAGGCTGTTGAATGTAATTCTTTAAAACTGCTGAATATTCAGCTAAAAAACTGAAGTGAGATGTGAACATTAACCCTGGGAAAGCAGAATTTTAACTCAAGGCATTGAGTAACAAACTGGGCCATGGCGGGGGGGTCCCTTCAGGCCTGGCCTGTCCTGCACTTTGGACTCTCTGTCACCTCTACCCAGGCTCAATTCCAGAGTTTTGGGATGCAAACACAGCTCATGGCAAGGCCAAGGAAGGAGGCATGGAAGCACCAGGGGGACTGGAGTGGCCTCGGGGATCTCCATCAGCAGGAGGATGAGGATGGAATGTCAGAGCTGTCACTGAGGGGTGAACAGGCTGACTGTGCAAAGGCAAACCCAGCTCCAGGAGATCCCAGCCCAGCAGGTTTTCCAGCTCACTGGGATAATATCTGATAAAACCCATCCAGGATCTGCTTCCTCACTGCTGTGCCCCACATCCAGCACATCACAAACCAGTCCAAGGGAAAGCAGAGAGGGTCCCCATCCCTGGAAGTGTCCAAAGCCAGTTTGGGCAGGGCTTGGAGCAACCTGGTCTAGTGGAGGGTCCCTGCCCATGGCAAAGGGTGGGACTGGATCTGCTTTAAGGTCCCTCCCAAACCAAATGACTTTGGGATTCTGGTATTCCATGACAAAATTCCCTCTGGCTTTGCTCCAGGCTGCCCCAGGCACACAGGAAGAATGACCCAGCTCCAGCCTGGCAGCAGGGGGTGAACAACTGAGTTGTGGTTGCTGTCAGAGCCACGAGAGAGCCCTGTCTGTTTACTGGGATCACCTGGAGCTTGAGCTCACTGGAGCGTGAGGACACAGGGACAGGGGAGACAAAGGGAACCAGCCCAGCTGGAAGGACAGAGGGTTCTGTGCCACCACCCACAGCTGAGCCCAGGGATCCCTTGGGAGCTGAATTCATTTTTGTGTCACTGGGAAAAGCCAAGTTTTCCTGTTTCCACCAACCATTCCTGGAACCCTTCACTGAGTCACCATCCTCCAGTGGGACAGGATGGACACTCGGTGCCTTGGCAAACTCTGTTCTCAGCAGAACAAACCCCTCCTACACAATATCAACAACCTCTTTGGCCTGTTCCATCAGTCTGAGTTTCCTGGCTTTCTTCAGGGAATCACCCACTCCTGTTTTCCCCTCAGTCTCCAAATGAGCAGCCTGGCACGTGGTGGAGCATTGCAGTGACCTCGGAGCTGTGACCCTCAGTGACAGCTGAGCCCCAAACATGGAATTGGAGACCCATTCCTGACCCCAGGATTGGGACCTGCTTCCCAGGATGCTTCAGATATTCAACTGTGTTGCACATTTACCTGTGTTCAGGTGAGACACCTGCTCAGACAGACCATAAACCCCCACTGCTTCCACAGCCTCACCAAGTCCATCTCACCCACCTTTGGTTGTGTCTCCCAAGGTCTGGAATCCTGAGAACACACTGAGACCTGCATGAGGCACATCTCAGATCCTTACACATCCCCACAGACTCTGCCACCTGCCTTGTGCCCAGGGACAGGTTTGTGACAAACCAGATGTGTCCTCACCTGAGCTCTATTACATTCCCTGACAAGAGTGGGGTTATCCCTTGAGGAGCCACACCTGAAGGAGGGACGTTCCTCATCCAAGGTCACTGCAGATGGGCTCTTCCCATGGTTTTGTTCATTCATTCCAGCTACATTCCTTTGTCACCAGTCCATGTACAATCAGCAGGAAAGGTGCACTCCCAGCTGGCAGGGAGTGCCTCCATCCCAACAGCAGCACTTCTGACTCTGGCTGGGGCTACCCCACCGTGAGGATGTGCCCAGGTAATGGAGCAGGGACACACAGAGAACCCCAGGAGTGAGAACCTCCCCACTCCAAGCAACAGACAGAGAGCTCCAGGGTCCCTGGCAATGCCAGAGAAGCCCAATTCTGCTCCAAACCATGAGGATTTACACATTGGACCTGATGAGCTTGGAGGTCTTTTCCAACCTTAATAACCCTGTGATTTACATTTCTGCTACAAGGTCCCAGCTCAGCAGCAAACATCACCCTCCCTGCTCCAACTACCCACCTGGGATGGGAGAAACAGCCAGGAATAAGCTCCCAAGCAATCCACTCTCCAGGAACAGAACCCAACTGGAAAGCCCAGGGTGGTTTGATGGAACCACATTTTGGTGGTGGTTTTGATAGCTAAAAGTGCAAGGCAGGCATTTAATCCATAGTGTAGGGTATGGAATCCACCCTGTGCCAGGCCAGGGCCACACTAAACATGAACCTCTTGGTTTTAGGCATCAAGAGCTCAGTGTTTTAATGACAGCTCATGCTGGGCTGCAGTCACTTGGCATTTGCTTGGCACAGGACATTTTAAGCTGAAGAGCTGACCATGCAAGCATGACAGACTGAAGAAGAAACCCCTCCTGCTAAACTTCCAGGGATATCTGGACCAAAGGCCTCTCCATCCAGAAAGTTTTTATGAGTGTGAGCAAAAAGCAGCAGAAACACAGTTTGCTGAGGTTCAACCCCAAGCTCCTGCAGTTCGACACGTGACGTTGGCAGTGATGGTGGTCAGCTTTCCATGCTTCAGGCTCGGAGGTTTTGTGAGACATCTCGCTCTTATCCTTCATTCTTCCAGCAGGTTTCCATGTCCCCTCATTCCTGTGATTCCCCTGGGGAATGAGATCCTCTTCCCACCATCTCCTGGCCCCATTCCTTGTGGCTGGACTCCTGGAGACCACGGCCCTTGGTCTCGATGGGCAGGAAGCAGGAGGCCAGGGCAGCCAGCAGGCAGCAGCCACTGTAAACCAGCAGAGTCAGATAGACTGAGGATTCCAACATCACCTGCAGGAAAAAGGCAGGGGAGGCAAAACAGCACCTCAGCAGTGGAATACAGACACGGATGGAGCAATGGAAATTTTAATCCTCGTATTGGGAAAAGGGTTAACTTGAAGCTTCTGGAAAGGAGGGAAAGGGACATTTCATAGATAGTGCCAGGACATGGGACAGTGGTTTTAAACTCTCAGAGGGCAGGATTAGACTGGATTTTAGGAAGGAATTCTCCCCTGTGAGGGTGGGAGGTCCTGGCACAGGCTGCCCAGAGAAGCTGTGGCTGCCCCATCCCTGGGAGTGTCCAAGGCCAGGTTGGATGGGGCTTGGAGCAACTTAGGTGAGTGGAAGAAAAGCAGGTTCTCCATCACCTTCACAGAATCATGGAATTGTTAAAGCTGGCAAAGACCTCCAAGATCATCAAGTCCAAGCTTGCTGTGCCTCCAGTCTCAGAGGAGAAGGGATTTACCTGTGCAATGAACGGGGTTATCAGGGCTCCCACTCTGGCCATTCCACTGCACGTTCCCAGGCCCAAAGCACGTGTGGCTGTGGGATAAACCTGTGGAGAAAACATCACCTTATCAATGCCAGTGGGAAGTTCTCCTCCCTCCACTCCTAAATCAATGGGAATTAGTAAGTGGTGCCACAGCACATTGTGTTAGACAATGCCAATGGGATCTACAGCTCCAGTCTGGGGTGAGGTCCACTGGGAACAGGTCACCAAAATGACTTTCCCACCTTGTTCTCACTCCCCTTGAATATTCCCATCACCACAACAACCTCCTTACCTCAGGAGTGTAAACATAGGCAGCCTGAAATCCTCCTGAAATAAAAGCTCTTGCAATGAAGAGCAGCACAGTAAGAACATTCCTGTGAGAAGAAAGAGGAGAGCAGAGTTTGGGAATGTTCAGTTGGATTTGCTTGGAGTTCACTTTTACTTCCCTCCCAAACTCTGGTGAGAAAACCCAACTCCAGCCTTAAATCATTCTCCAGCTGAGCACGACCACCCCATGGCTTTCCAAACCCCCACTCCCAGTTCTCCCAACCAAGAGAGGACATGGATAAATCCTTTACTCCAGTTGTTCCCTGTGCTGGACTCACCTTCCAACGCAGAGAAAGAGCAGGAGGCTGCACAAGGAGAAGACAAGGAAGGACAGGGCCATGGTTTTCTTGCGGCCGATGCGGTCGATGATCCACAGGGTCACCAACACACCTGTGGGAAGAGAGCAGGAGACCCTTGGGAATTGACCAAAGTGGGGCTGCAGCTGATTTAACACAGCCTGGGTGGTTTAGATTGGAAATTTTGGCCTCTCTTCCCAACCCTTTGCTGGCCCCAGGCAGGGCTGCAGGATGGATTGCTACTGGTGTCATTTGAAAAAGAGGAATTCTGTGTCCCAGCTGCCGAGTCCTGCTCTGTGCTCCCACCCCCACAAATCCACACTCCCATCCAGGGATGTGAATGCCTAAAACACCTGCTCATGGCTCACTGGAAGAACTTTGATTCAACTTCTGGCCGTTATCCCCTGCTGGATTTAAGGGCTCTTTAGAACAGAGTATTTTCTTTCCATTCTGTTTTTAGATGTTTCACCAAATTCTTTCTGCTGCTTTTCCATAGGGAATAGATCAAGCTCAGTTAATCTCACTATTAAGTCTTCCCTCCAATGCAATTTCCCATACCCTTTTGAAAGCTGGTGCACAGCAGGAGTGGGGATTATTCCAGCATCAGTGTCACATCCAGAGGTATCCTGTCAGTATTTCTCACTCCCACCTCAGTGTGGGTGAGGATCAAACCAGGCCTTTCAGCCACAGCACCACTCCAAGGTACACACTTTCCTCTGGATATCCTTCCCAAAACGCCTGTTTGGCAGCACACTCCTCTTAGGAGTGACTGTGCATATTTATCAGTCATACTTGCAAACTATCATCAATTAAATGGCTTCTCTTCGAGCTTTTAGCCCTGAAATCATGATCCAGAAGAGTGCAAGTATCCTGATCCTGTATCTGGTGTTCTTTCAATCAGATTAACACTGGGAGATCACCTCCACCTGAAGGATCAATGGCTGTTTCACACTATTTTGCCTGTTCTATGCCAGAGTATTCACTGAAATTCACTGGAATTGCTGGAAAATCACAGGATCAGGACTGAGGCTGGACACAGACATTTAGGGAGCAAGTTCTCCATGGGTTCACTGTACCCACCATCCTTTGAAAACACTTCTGGAAAGTCATTTATAGCTAGAAATTCCCGTGTTTCTGCTCCTTCGATTTTCCTCTTCCCAAAGCGCTGCTGGGTTGGAACCCACAGTCAGAGGGGCCATTCCAGAGAAATGCCTGCTTTTTTCTGGAGTGATCCCAGGGCAGGGAGGATCCACAGCTACAGCAAGGAGCTCTGAGTGCTGTGGGGAAGCATCAGACATCCCAGCTCCACTGCTGCTGCCAGAGCCCATTCCCACACCCTGAGCCATTCCAAGGAAAAACTGGTGCCTCTCATTGCTCCTTACCAGGGAATTCTGACAGGGTTGTCCAGAGCAGGTCAGTGTAATCTTCCTCTGTCAGGTACTCACAGGTCAGGCTGCATTTGGCTTTAACTTCCTGCCTTCTGCTGGATACTGCAGGGGAAAAAAAAAGCACAAATGTTTGATATATTTTAAGCAAACTCTTCCCAGTTTACCTTCCTGCTGGGTCTCTATCCCTTCTTACTGCTGAAATTTAGGAAGGGATGGACTGGAAGGACTGGCATGGATTCACTGCACCCACCATCCTTTAAAATAACTTCTGGCAAGTTGTTTAGGGATAGAAATTCAAGTGATTCTGCCCCTTTGATTTAATTGTTGTTCCTCTTCTGAATGCCTGTTGTGCTTCTGGGGTGGAATTCAGAGTCAGGGGGCATTGGAGAGCAATGCTTGGTGATTTTACCTGGAAACACTGAACATTTAAAATGTTTTCTGTGACAGGATGTCTCATCTCAGTGAAAATTCCACCTCATCATCAGCTGTACAGCCTGAATTATTTTCCAGTCCAGGGCTCAGGACAGAATTAAAGCAAATAATTCAGATTATCCCAACACAGATTGGGATCCCAACACTTCCTACACTCTGAGAATACTGAGTAACTCCCTGTCCTTATAAAAACAAGGGTTTTTTAGGGCTGCATCCTCCTCTGGGGAGGCAAAGCTGAGGCAGAGCTCTCAGAGCTCATCACTGCTGTTCAACCCTGGGATCTTGGGCTGCTCCAACACTCCCCATCCTCCTTTTATAATTTCCCAACTTTCAGGTAGTTTTCCCTAATTACAAGTGTTCTGAATGCAATCATTCCTCCCCTGGGGAATCAAACTGTTCAAGCCTCTTCTTAACTCAGTCAAAGCACCTTTTTTTCCCCCAAAAAATAATCTGCAATACAAAGGACTTTGATTTCCCACCATTATCTTTTTTCTCAGTAGGTTTTCCCATCTTGAGAACCCAGGAGCTCCACAGCAGCAGTTTCTGTCTCTCAGAACTAATTAAGACCTGTCAAATCTGCAAACCTGCATTTATTCAATCACTTTTTGTATCAAAAAGAACAGATAACAAGGTCTGCCTTGAAGGTTGTCTTGCTGTTTTACATTTTGGGCTCAAAACCACTGCAGCACCTCTCTGCACTGGGCAGAGATGAGGAAATATTTAAAATAAACTTAAAACTCAGCCACATTTCTTTTCCAAACCACCAGCAGAAGGTGATCTAATAAAAGATATTCCAGCAGTTTTAACAGGACATATTTAGAAAGAAAGGATGGAGCAATACTCACTGCTGCAAACATCTCCTGCTTGGAAGAGCTCTGTAGTTAATAAAACTAAGCCATAATATGAAAAAGCATTGGAAAACCTGCAAGGAAGCAAATGAGAGAGGAAGTTTCAGCTGGTCCAACTTAAAAGAAACACCACGAATCCAAAGTCCTACCTCAAAGCTGTTACAGCATTCAGAAAATTAAAGGGCAATTTGATTGGGAGTGACTGGATGGTTGAATAAATTACAAATCAATACAGGCTGGGATTTTTTTTGTTTGAGTGGGTTTTTTTCTGAGGAGGAAATTGCTGTATTTGAGGAAAATCCTTTCAGTAAAAGCCATTTAGAGCTGTGCTGGCACTGACCCTTTTGGTTTTCTCTTACCAAATAAACCAGAGCAACAACGTGGTCCAGCGGAAATGGGGGGTGAAAAGATCCCTCATCTTGCCTCGGTCTTCCTGTTGGGAACAAGCAGGAGTTGGATGATGAGGGACAGCTGAAGTGTCAAATTCCACCTTGTCTCACGAGCTCAGATCCAGGACTTCAGACCTGAGCTCTTCAGCAACCTCAAGGTTTGATTTTCTTTAATAACAGCGAGGTTAAATAACATTAACGCCCATTTTAAAGCTGCTTTTCACTTCCAAATGAGAAATTAACTCTTCCTCAGTGGGAAAGAGGCCTAAATGATTCAACCTCATTTTTTATGCCTAGCTGAGACATTAAAATTGAACAGAGCATTGATGATTTGGTTAGGAACCCCCCCACAGTTTCATTGTTCTGGAGGTGCCTGTGACCTGCACGTACCTGTCTGGAAATCACCAGTTTTCCCAGGGGCATTGGAGCTCCATTTTCTGTGGCAATCCTCTTCAAAGTGGCCAGAGCCTTCTCCTGGTTCCCAGATAACACATCATACCTGGCACTTTCTGGCAGCCACTGAGGGAGCAGAGCAGGTCACACACTCAGGAGGGTCTCACAACCAGCAATGAACTGATGGATTTTCCTTGGGGGGAATCTCAGTGACTCCAGCAGATTCTCACATAACAAAGGATTACAGAACTAAGCTTGAAGAATCCAGAGAAAGAATTCCAAGCATCATCTGATCATGTTTTAAAAACTGCAACCCCACCCCTTCCCCCATGAACTCAGAACCCTTTCTCTTCTATTCCTTTGGGTTTATCCTTAAGAAGTGTTGGGAATTTTTGCAGGTTTTTTACATTATCCCTTCCCTGTAGGAATAGCAAAGCATCCAGGGCAGATAACAAGATGCTCCTGGCATTCCAAAATTTATGGGTTTAAGCTCTTTTTCAGTGAGAACAAGCTTGTAAGCACCTGGATAACTGGAGGTATTCCTGAAAAGCTAAGAAATAATAAGGGCTGCTAAACCACCTGAGAAAGACATTTATCTGTGAGCAGACTGAGTGATTGGCAAATATATCACCTAATAAATAATAAAATATAAAACATATCACTGAAGCTCAGGTTTAACTTATTCTGCAATCTGACCTGCACTCTGCAGATTCTATCCTTGATTTGGGAGGATTTTTAAGTGGAAATTTATTCTTAAAGTGACAAAATGGAAAGAGCATTTTGGGAAACAGGAACAGCTTTTGATAAAATGTTGATTCCACTTAGCTTAGTTGAAATAAAGTCATTAAATTGGAGAGGGTTCCAGGCCTGATTTCACAGAATTCCAGCCCACCATTGTCCTCCAGCAATTATAGTCACATCAACACAGCTCTCCCTGGAATATTTTTCCCAGCACCCTGTTGAAACTGCATTTTTTGGTCATTATTTCAGTTATTTCACAGAAGACACCACCAGAGAGCTCAAAACTGTCCTGATTTCCTTCAGCTGGGTCACAGAATGGGGTAGAGGAGTGGGAGTTGCAGGAATGCACAGGAATCCTTGAGGAATACCTACAAAACACAGGCCAGCAAAGAGCAGGAGTGGGAGGGCAGAGAGGATGAGGAGCCAGCGCCAGCCAAGCGTGGGCATCACCACCACTGCCAGGAGCACTTCAAACACAGTCCCAAGGGCCCAGAACACCTGGAAGAGGGAAAAACAACAGCAGAATGAGGATAGGAGTGCTCCCAAGGCCTCCTCTTTGGAGCATTCCAGGCTGTGCTCACCAGGGATGGCTGGAGAGAGAAATTCCAGGGGTGCGAATTCTGCCTTAAAATATTCCAAGGACAAAATTCTGCCCCGTGGGGCTTTGACATGTTTTGATGAAGGTGTGGTGCTGAATTTAGCACTGAATTTGTGGAGCTGCCAGCTCTCCAAACCCATCACTGAGATGAAGTTCACCACAAAATCATGGACACTCAATGCCCCGCCTTGTGCTCAGTCTGCAGCCCTGGGTGCAGAATAATTTGAAAAAATGCAAATTCAACACCAAGAGTGGAGTGTGACAGGAAAAATTCCTGCTGCTTTTGGGGCTGGGCTGGTACCAAAGCTCAGGAGTCACTCCAAGGTGGACAGGCAAGCTCTGGCTGCAGCTCTGAGGGCATTTCCAGGCAGGAAGATGGAAGGGATGTGACGAAAAGCAGGATTTGTCCCTCGAGGATCAGAATGCACCCACTCACCTCTATTAATAAAATGCATTTTGCTCTGGCTTTCATTGGAAGGAACTCAGCATATAAAGTTACCCTAAGAGAGGGAACAGAGAGGAAAATGTCAGCACAGAGAGGAAAATGCCACAGCAGAGGTTCAAACATCCCCTTGGCCTTTTAATAAAACTGCCAAAGCCAGAGCAGGAACTGAAACCTCTCCCTGCACCCAGAACCAGCCAGGCTGTGACACTGGGTCACACCCCCCTTCCACCCCAGAACAAACCCCTCAACATTGCCAGAGAGGACACAGTTTGCACTTTTTGTGTGGTTTGGTGACCCCACAGTTGTCAGTTAAATGCAGATCTTGATGCTCACGTTTTCATAGCCCTGCTCTGAGACAGAGCACCATTTATAATACCATTTTATCTGGTATTTTCAGTGTGGTCCACCAGAATTCAACACAAACTCTTGCTGGGTAAAGAATTTCCTCAAGGCTTTACAACTGGCTCAGAGAATTCCCATCAGTCCCCTGTGCCAGGGTTCAGTTCTCCAAGAGGGAAATACTTTCATGTCACTGGTATAAAATAATCTGCATTCTTTTATGGTAGGATTCAAAGAGGAACCATTGAGACTTTGTTTCTTGCCTGTGCCAAGGAGTGATGGCAAAGCTTCTCCAGGAGGAATTCCTGAGGAGGAATTCAGGCAGCAGCCAGTCCAGGCTCTGTCATCTCCTTCAAACTGGTAAGGCTTTGCTCTGTTTGCATTCCTTGGACTCAGCCTGCTCCTGCCTCCCAACTCCTCAGGCTTCCTTTGAGCTTTGGGACAAATTTCCTACCAACTTAAAGAGTGGATTGAACTCCGAGGAGCTGCCCAGGACTCAGCTCATGGAAAAAAAAAAAAGTTTCACCCAATATTTCATTCAAGCAGTGATTTAGAGAACTCAAATCACATCTTGAAGTGTAGCTCAGGTGCCTCTGCAGTGCAGAGAAAACAGGAGCTGGTGAATGACCCCAGCAAAAGAAGGACATGGAATTGCTGGAGCCAATCCAGAGGAGGAAATGACACTGATTCCATGGAGATCCAGGCACTCAGCTCCAAAATCACACAGCCTGCCTAAGGATGTTAGAAAGGAGCTAATTTTCCTGCTTCATCCATGTTTATCCCTCTGTCAAATAAATCCCTGTTATAGTTAGAACAGGAAACAGACTCAGGGAGGATGGGATCCACTTGGAGATCTGTAACTGGCTCTGGTTTTTCTCTCATGAAGCCACAGAAGCTCAGTGAGCCAAGTCCAGTGGCTCTGGCTGGGCTGAACCAGCAGCTCTGGAATTTTTATCTGGGAGTGGCCATGGAAAAGCCACTGCCTTGCCTTGGGAAGAAATCTGTGAGCCATCAATCCAAGTCAGGCTCTGCCTGATCCAGAAGGCAAAATATCAATTATTGATAAGGATAAACGACTACAGAGAGAGAGAATGGCTGTACCCTTCCCTTTACATTTATAATTAAAAGCCTAGAGCAGAGTTATTTATTGCAGGTGGAAAATTTATGGATCCCTCTCTTCAGTGAAAGGAACCACACAGGGATAGAGAAATATCCTGACACTGCCTTTCCCTCCTGAGCCATCCCAGCATCTCCAGTGCTCCAGGTTTGGGAATTCCAGCTCAGGGTGGGATGGGGAAGTTCAGGCTCTGAGTGAACAATAATCTGGGGTTTTATAATCAGAGTCAGGGCTCAGCTCTGCCTCTAAGTGTTGGTGTTGGGGGCATGACCTGCCTTGCACCAAGAGCAAGGTTTGGGGTGGCTGAACAGAAACAAGGCTTCAGTTTGACATGAGGATTTTATAAGAAAGAAACAGAAATGAGGATGTTTGGACTTGTGAATATTTACTTACGACTGAGGCACTCCTCCAATGCCAAAGCCCACCAGGCCCCTGAGCACCAGGATCCAGCTGTAAATGGGAGCAAATCCACTGAGGATCCCGTAGTAGAGTGTCCACAACACACTGATCTTTAGGCCCTGTGTTCAGCAAGAGTTAAAAATCACTGTAACACAAATCCAAGTGTGAAACAGGCCTTCAAATTCCTTATATTTCATAGGAGCTCAGTTCTGGGTGTGCTTAATGCTGCTTTGTACACGTGGACATTTGGGAGTGCAGAATCATGGAATGGTTTGGGCTGGAAGGGACCTTAAAGCTCATCCCATTCCACTCCCTGCCATGGGCAGGGACACCTCCCACTATCCCAGGTTGCTCCAGCCTGGCCTTGGGCACTGCCAGGGATGGGGCAGCCACCGCTCCTCTGGGCAGCCTGTGCCAGTTGCACTGAAGCATCCATTCTGCAGAAATATTGGGATATATCCCAGTAGGAGCTGCAGAACTTACTGTTTTCCTCCCATACTGGTCTGAAATGTTTCCCCAGAGCGTGGAGCTGGACATCATTCCCACAAACACCACCTGTGAAACAGCAGGGGAAAAAAAAAAAATCTTTCCACAAGTGGAAATTCCAGTGTGGCAGACACAGAACAGAAACTTCCAATGAAACCAGAACATTTCAGCCCAAAATAGAGTGAGATGTGCAGGAGGTCAGAGAATGGTTTGAGTTGGGAAGGACCCCAAAGATCATCCAGTTCTCTATGGGTTGGAGCAGGGAAGCAACAAGGTCCCCCTCAAGTCAGGTTTGCATTAAAAAAATCCACCAGTGACAAATCCCAATTTGGGCTGGACTGGGCACACTGGTATTGTCCCATTGTCAGTCCAGCCCTGGAAGACACAGAGCTCTCCAGTTCCAAGGAAAATATTCCTGAATAAAATCTGAGGAGCTGTTGGTTGAGATCTGCAGGACAGAGCTCTCCTCCAGGCTCCTGCCACCATCCCCAGCAGCTCTCAGGTTTGAATGGAGATAAAATTACACCTTAAATGTTTAGGAAAGTCTGAAGTGTGAAAGAAAATACCCTTGGAGCCTTTTCAGAGGCTCCACTCGTGCTGAGCTGCAAGAAGGACCCTCTGCATTCAGGGATGGGACACTCAAGGACACCATTTCAATCTGCTGAATATTTTCACCATTTTACACAACCAAATAAAGGGCTTTAAAAACTAAAGGAGAATGAAATGCAGGGAATAAAGTCCTTGCACTGGCAGTGGCCTATGCTAAGAGGAGGGTTCCCAAATTTGTTTCCTCATCCCTAAAGGACTGCAGGATTCCAAGATCACAGCAGCATCCTTGGAGGTGGTCGTGCAAGATCTCTGCTTCCAAAGATCACTGGATAAGCCCAGAATCATTTAGGCTGGAAAAGACCTCTGAGATCATTGAGTCCAACCTAAAAATCAGATGTTTGTTCTCTCTCATGGCTCTCTGTCAGAGAGCTCAAATGTAGGGAGAGAGAAAGATTTGCAAGCAAGATAAGAAAAATCTACCTTTTTTTTTTTAATTAATCAAATGGTTTGAATTTTAGGATGAATCTGAGTGAATTCACAGGTTTTCCTGGAAATTACATGAAACTTGGAGCCTGAAACCTGCAAAATGCCCTCAGTTCTGGCTGAATTTCATGATTTCAATCTTAAAAAAAAAAACAAAAACCCTACAAATCTGTTTTAAAAAAACTCCTATAAACTTCCAAGCTCAAGGCAACCTGCAAAGGCCACAAAGAGATTTAATTTTAGGGGATACAAAGCAAAATGCCTGGATAACAATGATGGAAAAAGCTCAGGGAAGACAGGAGCTGTCAAGCTGTTTTTCCTACCGAGGTGAGCAATGCAACTTGCCAGCTGGGTAAGCGCCACTCACAGTGCAGCTGAGGAGCAAGGATACTTAAAATCATCATTTCCATGGCATCTGCCATCTGCAGGGGGAAGAGAAAGCAAAATCAACAATTGCCTGCAAGTCAAGGGGATTTAAGAGTCAGTAACAGGCCCTGGTGGTATTTCCGTGCCGTTCCCACCTTGTGGTGAAACAAAATGTTTAATATTTAACATTTAAGCTCATTTCTGATTGTCAGCACGTTTAGGAACTCTGGCAGAGAGGACCCAAAGAGCCAAATCCAAAGGTTTGGAGGAGGTTTGGCTGGTCAGGGACTCAGGTTCAGTCACTTCCATAGTGCAAATTCCAGCTTTCAGCCCCTTCACACACGGATTCAGTCAGGACTGTTTAATACCTTGTAACTTATTCCCTTAAAGACTCCTGGATTTGGAGAGATCACCTGTAAACCAAATTCCACAGCTGATTTAGGATCTAAACCATGGCAGAATCCAGCCTTTCACATGGATAAAAGCCAGTAAATACAGCTCCAAGTATCAGGATCCTAAAATACACCACAGGAGGTGGAAAACAGAGCTTCAGAAAGAGCAGAAAAATGGAAACCAGGACTTTTTTGTTGTTGATATTAAGGTTAAAAGTGGAAGTGCTGGGTTGCTGTTCCTCTGAAACTGAGATTACAGCAATCCTGAGTGATACAGACAACAGAGATTGCAACTGATGGGAGGAATGTGGGGAAACCTCAGGTTCTGCAGGAGCAGCCTGGAACCCCTTCCATTTGAAACCAAATTTGAAGTGGAGAATCAAAATGGTTTTCCACACCCTGATTTATAAAACCTTCAGAGACAAAGAAATCCATCATTATTCATTACCCCTCACAACAAGCCTGAGTCCTTAGGCTGCTATTCTGGGATTTCCAGTAAAATTCCTGCTTTATTGTTCATTTATCTGCTTGGAGACTCTCTGTCCCCATTATTTGAAATCCCTGAGGTTCTCTAAGTGATGACCATGCACCAGCTCCTGATCCCAATTACTTGCCCATGCTAATCCAGTAATGACAGAGAGCTTCCACTGGAACTTCCCAAATCCAATGGCTTCCACTGCATCTTCCACCATGAAAGTATCTGGAAAGAAAAGAATTCCAGTGGAGTCCTTCCTTAGAAAAACCAGCCCTTCAGAGGGAATTTTCTGGTTTAATTACTAATCAATTGGTTCATCTGATGAGATCTCAAATATATAACAGAGCTGCTTAGTTTTTATATAGTTCCTATTCAGGAAAAATCTCTGTGTTCTTCCACAGGCAAAGTAATTCTAATTATTCCTCGAACATTTTGATCACATGGAGGTAAATCAGCGTGGCACCCACAAATCCAGCCCATGTTCAGCCTCTTCCTCCTGGGAGTGACTCCTCCAGCCACTCAAGGGCAGCTTTCTCTGGGGAGAAACAGCTCTGCCACAGCCCACAGCAGTGCTGGGAGCTGCAGGGAATAATTTAGTGCAACCTGCCATTATTTAAATCAAGAATTTGTCCAAAACACACAAATCTTGAACCCTGCTTCTGTTAAAAATGCTGCTGGTTGTTTCCCACCCTCTGCCATGACCTCTTTAGTTTGTTCCAGCTGAAGGTGCTGAGATGTCTCAAATTCCTTTGCTCATTCACGAAAAATGAAATGACCAAGAAAAGCACATTTTGATATTTGAGTTGTTTAAATCAATTTAAGTCTCCCAGTTCTAACACTTGCAGCAGTTTGAAAAGGACATTCATCAGAAAAGCTTTGGCTCAGAGCTGTGAGATCCCCACAACACAAACCAGGAGGAAATCAAACGAAATCCAAGGGACAAAGCACAGCAGAGAAGTTCATAAACAAGATTAATACCAAATTTTCCCACTGTGCTAAGACAAACCCTACATTTCTCATCCCTCCTGAAGCACTGATGCCTCCAGGCAGGAAGAAGAGGCTGGGATGGACATTGCTGTTGTCCTCTAGGAAAAGAGGAGACAGGAACTCTGCAGATTCATCTCAGCCTTGAAGGAGAGCCAGGTGTGGCTGCTCCAGGAGCACCGAGCAGTTCCAGAGGGAACTCAGGGAAATTCCAGTGTGGAACAGGGGGTGGCAACTGGATCCACAACTCCCTAACAGGAGTAGCCTTACTGGGGACACAAAAAATCAACACAAGGAGCATCCCACAGGGAATGGGCTGATCAAACCCTGATTTTCAGGTGTAACAGAATTTCCCTGTGTTGTTATTTTTATCTGGGGGATCCTTAACTTCTCCAAACTGTGGGTGCTGGATGAGCTTAGAGCTGAGAAATTTTCAGCTACAGCCATGAAGTAAGCTTGCCTGTGAGAAAACCATGTATTCTCACACACTGAATCAAAACAATCCACGTTTTCAGGCTAAATTTGTGTCAGCATAAGAGCAAGAATGAGAACATCTCACACCTGCAGAAAACAGCTTTCATAATTGGTTAGAGTAATTGTTGATACTTTTTAGCCTATGGTGTGATGGAGTCAGAACAGTAACCAATGGAATATTGTTTGTTACAATGTACCACCCTCAACTGTGTTCAGTTCTTGACAAAATTAGTCTGCCTTGCACTTGAGAAAGAGAACAGGGCTCCGTGTCCTGTGTGACTCCACGGCGACACCAAACCCCCCCCACCCCAACCTGGAGAGGCCCCACCTTTCTCCACAGCCTTTCTCCTCGCAGGAAAACACCAGCCCTGCTCACCATCCGTGGGGTTGGCGAATTCCTTGGGCACTGCAGCTCCATCCCCCAGCTCCACGGGCTCCAGCTCTGCCCTCACCCCCTCGATCTGCACCTCGTGCTCTCCCGAAACTCCATCCTCGTCCGACCTCGCGCTCTCCCCCGTGCGCCGGAACTTCACCACCCTGAAAGCAACGGTGGGGACACTGAACAGGCTTGGAACAGAGAGAATCTCAGACTAAAGCCACGGAGCAGAGCTGGAATATTCACAGACTGCAGAGGTAGAATGTTCTCACACACGGAATCAAAACAATCCAGCTCTCATGGATTTCTCCAGAGCCTGGAGAAAAGGAGACTCAGAGGTGACCCCATCACTGTCCACAGCTCCCTGGAAGGTGGCTGTGCTTGGGGTTGGTCTCTTTCACCAGGCAGCAACTGACAGAACGAGAGGACTCAGCCTTGAGCTGTGTTGGACATTAGGTTGGACATTTGGAAGAAGTTTTTTTACAGAAAG
>VZTR01023290.1:1291-11305 GCA_013400775.1 Chaetops frenatus | reverse complement strand
CTGCCTTCCTTAGCAGACACCTGCCCTTCAAGTCAGGACACAGGTGCATGTTCAGGACACAGATATGACATATTCCTAATATTTATAAAAAATTGATCAAAACGATTATACTATCAGTTTATTACATGTTAGAGCTCAGAAATTCAAGCAAAAGAGGCCAAAACTATTTTTCTACAGAAGCTGTACATTTCCAGTTAGCTTCCCTTTCTTGCTGCAAACACTTNGCAAACACTTTTAACCTGCTGAAGTTTAGTTACAAAACTATTTTAGTGTTAAGAATTTACAAGTTGTGGGCAAGAGCTTTTTTTCCTAGGGATCATTGAGCTCTGTAGCCTCAGGCATGCAACATCTGCCATAGCACGTGCCAGTGGGGAGCAGCAGCAGTTTGTCATGGTCAACTGTGACATTTTGCTGACTGCTCCATCTTTTTCCCAATGCTAAACTCAATGATCTTAAACTTCAGCCTAAATTTCAGCTTCAAGGGCCTAAGAGGAAGTTAGTACTTCACATATCCTCTGCCCTTGGAAGAACCACATTTGGCAGATACTGTTCAATGAGGGGGATAAAAGAGGATGCTGGCGGAGAGCAACACTTGGCCCTGAATCTATTAGCCAGGACAGGCTCTGATGTTATCTGCCCTAACTCAGTGCTGTATCTCAGTGCATCATCATTTTCAATCTTGCTGAAGTCAATGAGACTACTCATGAGCTTTTACACTTCAGCCTATGATTAAGTGCTTCACTAAATAAGGTCATTAAATTTAAATTGTAGATGCTTGCTAGGTACTCTGGAAGGTTGTTCTCTCACCTGCAACATAATCCCTGCAGGTTCATGGCTGGCAAAACAAGTGGCTAAATAACATCCCAATCTGCATGTCAGCAATCCTCCCACTAAACTTAAGACACAAGAAATTGATTGATTCAAGAGGGAGCTGTGTTTACCCTACTGCTGACGTAGGGAAGAACAGTAGCATGTTATGGCTTGTAGAAAAGCATGAGACACAGAAAAAGAAAGGTGGATGAACCTGGCATACCACAGGGTCTGGCAGAGATATCTTAGCTGGTTTGAGTAGCAAAAGCATTACAACTGTGTTAATGCAGCATTTTGCCACTGTGTATTTTTGCCATTTCTCAGCAGGAACAATCAGTGCAACACAGTATTTGCCAATGCAGTTAACTAGCTCAGGCACATGTGCATATGTTGGCCCTCATAGAGATATATCCTAAAGGATTCCTAAAGGATTCCTAAAGGATTAACACAGCACTTCAAATGCTACCAAGATATTTTCACTTCTCTCTGTTCAGCATGCAGCCCTCTACCCTGCTTCCTACTCCCAAATAGGCTATCAATCATGATGAAGGGTATGCTAAAGCTATAATGCAGATAACAGACCATTAAAAGCTCAAATGAAACTACTAAACATGTTTCATTTATCATAGCATAATCCAGTCTTGAACGAGGAGCTACAGATTTGGCAGGTCAGTAATGGAAGGCTTCTTTCTACCCAATTCTAGTGACTGGGAAAGGGAGTTGCCTTAAACATTCTGACCTTCCTCCTCTTCCTCAGGTGCACATGACCTGTGAGGGTTACATTGCTGGGAAAAGAGAGTGAGAGAGTAGAGAATAAAAATAAGAGACCTGCTACAAAAAAAAAAGAGTGTGAATGCTCTCCAGAGAGCCTGGATTCTCAAAGGAGCCAAAACACCCACAGCTCACACTAATTTTAGTAACAGCACTTCTGAAAAACTGGCCAAACTGGCTCCTTCTCCCTGGCAAGGGGTCTTTATTTAGGGATTTGACAGAGTATCAGAAAGAGGAGTTTTCTTCCTAGGCACCCAGACCCAGTGCTGATCTTATCAGTGTCAAAGCAGAGCAGGTAAATTTTAAAGAAAATACTGTTAAAAAGAGATGGCCTCTTTGCACCTCTTCTTATTCATACGTCTGGCTTTTTCCAGCAGCTTTCCAAGCCCTTTCCAGAAAAAGTCAGCAGGTTACCTGCTAGGCAACTGCCAAGGCAACTGAACAAGAGCTACCTGCTGAACATATCTGGTTATTTAACCCTCCAGATGCCTCTGCATAATAGCTTACAAGTGGCACATGCATTTTTGGTTTTTTTGACTCCAGAAGCAGGTTGGAGAAGGTGTTTGCAGCAGAGGTTAAGTTGTTTCCTTGGACAGCAGACCGAAGACACTCTCAAAAAGACTCTAATTATTAATTGGAAGAGACGAGATGCCAAAACTAAAGAGGTCAAACAGAATGGGCCTAAAGTTTAATCCTAGTGGTAGATTTGAATTAACAAACTTCTTTGAGAGGAGGCAGTGTTTTTTACCTTAGTTTCACCTCACTGTGGTCATGTTGAACTCCATGGTTTGCCCTTATAAGACTTCCAAATGAGCAGAGACATCAGTTGTTTACATTGTTGGGTGGGTTTTACTATGGAATGCTAAAAAATGGGAAAGAAGTGTTGAATGCAGAACAAGAGCTTTCAAAAACACAGTAACAGAGGCTTGATTATGCCAGATATCCGCTACTCTATTTTTGATCTCGTTCTGTTCACAGAAGCATGGATTTGATTTGCTATTATTTAATTCCTGGATACTAAAATGACAGCTTTTATGCTGATAATGTGTGTTTCAGGTAGGATTATGGAGCACTACCAATTAAAAGGTAGATTATTAACATACTTTCATATGTTAATAAACCCCTGATTCCTGTTATTTGGTTTTAATGTTGCCTAATATTTTAAGATCTGCAGAACCTACTGCTCCTACTTGTGCCCTGCCAAATGGTGATAGATTTAGAAGACTCAAAATGTCCCTACTGTGAAATTTCGTGAACACACTGGGCTTTATGGCAGGGGTTGGAAACACTCCTAAGCATTTGGAGAAATTAATTTCTGACAATTAATTATGTTTCTACAGTACAGTATCTTCCTTCCTCTACGGGGTTACACAGCAGGAGCCCCACAAATACCTTGGGGGTGTTTATTAGTACTGCATATTCTAGAAGTATCTAATAACAAGAAAAAGTTGGCGGTTACTGCTTTTTTAAAGAGTAAGCTTTTTGCTTTTATGACTGCTATGAAAAGCAAGGAAGTGTAATATTAATGAGCCAGACAACAAACAAGAACTGTATACTTTCTTTTTTCTTGACATCATCATTTTTAAGTAGGTCTCCTGATCTTTGAGGGTTTTACCATGGTAGACTATCCCCTTCAAAGCAAGTTTCAGGAATTAACCTCTCAAAGTCAGTATTTCAGGTCCACATATCCCTTCTTACACAGATGTTTTTTCTCCTGTGTGCAGAAGGTTATGATGATACCTTTATTTTCTTTGGCACAGCTATTTGCATATTTTTCAATGCCAGGGTTTTGCGACAGAAGTGATATTACTTTGGTAGCCATCAAATGTTCATGCAGCTCACCAGGATACAATAGAGATGAAGAGATACTGGTCCCATACGAGAGCTAACTGGCAGCACTTCTTGTATCTGTGTTGTGTGTTAACACCAGTGGGCAAAAAAGCACCACACGATGCATCACTCACTTCCCCTCTCCCTCAGTGGGACTGGGGAGGAGAAAGGAAAAATAAAAGCAAGAAAACTTGGGGGTCCAGATTGAAAAAAAAAAAAACCCAAACCAACAAGCAATTGTTTAATAAGTAGAGGAAGAGGGAAGGAAAGAAAACAAAGCAAAACAAGTGATGCCAAGGTCCCTCCTTTGGGTAACTCATGCCCAGCCAGTTCTTAATCAAAAGATGCCTAGTCCCCTAATGCCCCCTCTTTTCCCTTTTACTGCTGAGCATGATGCTGAATGCCATGGAATAATAACTCTTTTGTTGGCGAGAGTCACCTGCCTGGTTGTGTCACCTCCCAGCCTATTGAGTGCCCACCAAAGTACTGTGGGGGCAGAGCGAGAACAAGGGAAGGCCTTGATGCTGTGCAACCACAGCTCAGCAAAAGCCAGAACATGAGTGTGCCATCAGGACTGTTTTGGTCACAAAATCTAAACCCCAACACCATATGAGCTGCTATGAAGAAAATTATTCCAGACTTTCAAGAAACTTCCCTGTTACCTGCACACACAGTTCAGATTAAATTAGACTGATAAAAAAGGGGTCCAAGCCATGCTAAACATTTTAGATGGGAGTGAGCTTCAGAGCTACCATGTCCTGGATATCTTGTCTTTATTTGGGTTTTACTGCACCATGACCTCTTCAGGAGTCCTGCCAGTGTTACATGGACACAGTATCTCCTTGCAAGCAGCTCCCTGTCTTTGGAGCTGTCACCTTTCTCTGCCTGAGAATCTGCTAGGAGGGATTTACTGCCCTGTTCAGTCATCACAACCTACTGCACGTGGGTTTCTTTTGCTATGGTCTTTTGCCAGATGTTTCACAGATCCTCGGGTAAATGTGACCCAGGTTTTGAGTGAGGAAGTGAAAATGTTAAAGGGGGTGGGAAAATGCAGGGAAGTATCTTGCCAGCATAAGACTGCATGAGTCATGTAAGGTGTATCAATAATTAAACACTAAAAAGAATGAAGCAGAACAAGTGTGAATGAGAGGTGCATCCCAAATATGGGCTGGAACTAATGAGGCTTCTCTTTTTACCATCAGAGAAAGTTTATTACATATACTTCAAAGGCAGCTGACTTAATGAGCAGTGGAGGTGGGTCAGATACATCCTTTCCACTGATACTCAGCATAAAAAGAGAAGCATTCATAATGGAACAGCTGAACTAACTATGAAAACAATAACCCATGACTTTGGAAAATTTTAAAGAGACGATTAAACCCAAAAATAAAAAGAGAGGGAAGGGAAGAACAGCATATTAAATAAAAAAAGAATCCTGTAGTTATTTCACAGCTACAAAAAGTGTGTTCTAAAGTTATACACGCTCCTCATTCTGACCTCTGGCCAGGTCCATAAAACCTGACCTGTGATACACCAGGTTGTTAAAATGCCTCTACTCTCTACAACTGAAGCTGCCCAATTAAATGTTAACAGTAGTGAAAGTGGGGTAAAAAGCACTGATTACCAGTGTAAGTGCCATTACATTGAGAGCTATTGCAGACACCACCAGACCAGAAGACATAGAGTCCTACAGGGAAAACAGTGCTGATGGGGAAATTAGGAAAAAATCACCATGCAAAAGGTACAAGTTAATAAGCTTGAAGAATAGAAATCCAGAGAGAAATACTGAATGGAGTGAAAATGGGTGGAAGGCAGTATATTAAACAACAGAGAGCTATGATCTGCTGTGCTTTTCAAGAACTGAAAGACAAGAACTGCTTGGTTCTTGTTGCACTTGTGAGGCTGCCTGGCACTCAGCCCCTGCTTGAGTTAGACTCTCCTGCCTCTAATATTGAGTCTTGACTGAATTTAAGTAATGTGGAAAGAAAAAGTGCTGGCCCTTGCTGACAGCAGACAGGCACGACACATCTGTGTAGCACCAGATTTCTAAAATGCCCTTGTAACAGAGCTGTACGCTCAGACAAATTCAGCTGTTTCTCCTGCACTCCACTGCTAAATCTCCTTTTGATTCTTCACAAGAAATCACATCAGTTTGCAAGTGAGTAATTATTAACCTGCCACTGATAGATGCAATGGCATTTCAGGAACAGCACTGTGCCACTATAACATGGGCTATAGTATGTGGAATAAATACAGGGGATCCTTAAACTACAGCTCAGACATAAGTAGACAAATCCCAAGCTATTCCAAGCTAAATGAAAGCTATGTCAACTTCTCTTTCACGATTCCCAAATTTATCCGCATTTCACAGTTTCAAAAATTTTGGTTCTTTCATTCTTTTCTTAATTTTTTAACAGAATTTCACACATTTTTATTTTTCAGGAAAAATTAATCTGGGTCAACTGTTTTCCTGGTTTTATGTTGAGCACAGATGGTAAGAGTACTTCTAGGAGACTTCTGCTAGTCACTGAAGTCTCCTGTCTTAGGAGAAAAACTCCGCTGTACATCTCACACATGCACTGTTTTCTAATTAAAAGCTGGATTCTCTTCTAATTTTCCCTAATATAAATCCAAGGACAGCTTAAATGAAAGTAATGAAATTGCTCTGGATTCAGTCTATAGTAAATGAGACAAGGATCTTGGCCTAATCTCATGAATGTCTCCCTTGAGATCTCCACTAGTAACACTGGTTTTTTAGTGAAAAAATGCACCACATTCTTGCAAGATCCCCTGGAGGAGAAAATGGTGGTTTTGAATACATGAATTCTACACAGTTACTGTAACATTTTGGTGAGATCTGACAGGAAATGGTTACAAGACCCTGGTATCTCAATATACCTCCTCAGCAACAGCTGTAGAAATATATATAATTAAGTAACTTGTTTCAGTTTGTATCTATTCTAAGCCTATAAGGTAAAACTGTGATGCAGCTACACCTGTCTTCCTTTTTAAGTATCATTAGTACTAATTGTTTACAATTTCACTCATGGCTGTTGCTGGATTCGGTTAATTTCAATATATTGCTAAGAGATACTAATCCCACTTGCAGGGCTGAAATTGGTAAGGGTGCTTCAAGTTTTCAGGAAAAANAAGGGTGCTTCAAGTTTTCAGGCTCATAAAACACTTGTGACAGTACTTTATCCTGACTCATCTGAAGGAGTTTGCCTCCTCTTTGCCCTTTGACCATGGACTATAAACAAGACATCAGAGCTACAAAGCTCCTTGGAACAAGCTCATGTTTTGCCTGACAGCTAGGCCAGACAGAGGCAGTCTTTGGAGAGAAGAACAAAAAGTACCAGCTGTTTTGGATATCTTAAGAAACATATACTCAGTGCCGTTTTGCAGAGGTGGACATGTAAGCACGACATCCTCTCGAAAAAAAAGCCCTTAGCCTTAAATACAGCTCTCCTGTCTCTACTTTCAACTCTAGTTGCAACTTCCTTCAGAGTTTATCATTGCTTTTTCAAGCACTGGTCACAAGGGGACAAAAATAATGAAAGGTGCTCTCCAGGTCTCAACACACTTTCCAGAGATTACTAACCTAATCTTTAGTTTTCAATTTTGACAACCTGGAAACCTTACTTATTGTTAGAGAAATGATTAAATATCTTTGTCTTCTACCAAGGGATAAATTAAGACTAATCACAGCTTGGGATAAGGAAAATCAAATTTCTTCTACTTTAGAATCTGCCTTCCAAATTTAATCTTAAGAAATTAGCATTCCCATCTGCCCTCAGTGTCAGAGCCTACATAGCAAGGTACTCTAGGACAATGTATTCCAACCAAGTTAGTCCAAGCCTCACTCCAGCAATGGCTCCATGTTCATTAGCACACAGATTCTGTTCACAACTGAATCACCCAGCAGAGCAAACCTCATACACAGTCAAATGTGGGCACAGATGACATTTCTATTGCATTAGCCAGAACACATGATTTGGAGTTTGGGCTAACTTTAAGCTTAGTATGGAAAGACCAATGGTATCTGATCCAGGGTAAGGTTTCTCAGAATAGTTAATCCATTAGTATTTTAGAACAAAAATGTATCAGTGACTTTATACCAGATACCACTTAGTGCTAGGTAGCTATGGCATTCCATCTCTAGTTTTTTATTCACTGTATCACTAAACACTGACTTTCATCAATAAGTCTGCACTTCATAATTTTCTACCTTTTGTGGAAAGGTTAAGTACAGAACTGGCTCTCTGGTGAAGTGTGCCTTGCCATTTCAGAGAGAGTGTGCTCCAGTGAGAAACTGCAGATGGACCTCAGTGCTCTGCTGAAAACACATGGTGATGGGAAGACATGAAACAGGTTGTAAACCATAAGAAAAGTGCAAAACAGGGCAGCTCAAACATTAGTGTCACATCTTCAATGATAAAACAGCTCTGAAGCACATGAAGAACTATTGTCACTGAAACACACTGATTGCTGCCCATATTTACATGGTACGGACTGTCCTGGCTAGGGACAGGTGGTGCTGATTCTACATTCTATATTGCAAATATCCTGACACTCCTGGGGAATACAGGGGGTTAGGGTAACCTCTATTTCATTACAGGGTTTGAAAAAAGCAACCTGCAGCTCTTCCTCACCTTTGCTTCACTTTAAAAGGAAATCTCCCCAAATTCTCATTCTGCACAGGTACATATTCCAGACCTAGATCTAGATTCCACCCTGACATGATCCCTGACACTGCAATCTTGCTTCTTTACTTGAGTTTATCTCATAGAGCAATCTCAATCAAGTGAGGAAAAAAAAAGAGAAAAAAAAAAAAAAAAAAGACTAGAAATCATACTGCATGGTGGTCAGTACTCAGTAATTTAACTGAAACAGGTACTAATTTTATGGTGATACAGTAGTCCCTCTGAAGTCTGGCTACATTTTTTTCATGGAGTAGAAGTCAACATCAATGTTACCAGAAGATAAAGGAAAAGAAGAAGCAAGTATTTACAACACTGAATCTTTGATTTATTAATTTGAAAATTCTTGACTGGAAAAAGGAATTGAAGAAGAACAAGGAAGAAATCATGTCCAGTAAATCCTGATTAGATTAGATGGAAGATGTCTCATCTGGAATCTTCAAGATCATGGAGGGGCTTTTCAATACCATGAAAATGAAGCATAAGAAGCATTCTAGGGTGTTATCTCTCTGAACAGGTTGGAGGGAGGCATTCAGAAAGCAGGAAGGATATCTTCTTTCCAACTAATTATCACTCCCAGGGCTGAGTAATTCAGAATGAGGCCTGGAGAACTGAGGGTCAAATGAGAGGAAGTAATAGCAGACTTGTCTAGGCTTACAGAGGGGTCAAAAACCATAAAGCATAACTATAAAGCATTTCCTGCTGCCTGCTTGACCTTGGCAAGGGGAATTCTTGCAAGATCCCAGCTGGAAGCTTTTCTGTTCTTTAAAACATGCATATCAAGAATGAAAAGTTTTTTCATTATTGATGTAACTGATTATAGGAAACTGATAGACCTGTGCCTCCCCATAAAAATAGTGATCAATAACAATCTCCACAGCTGACTATACTTGTCTATCCTCTTTCCAAATAAGTTGTATGGCTTGTCATAAGATTATGAACCTGTAACAGTGTACTCTGTGTACTCTGTTTGCTGGGACAGAATAAATGGTCTGCAATGGGTCCATAACTTCAATTTGAAGTTTGATAGCAAAGATGCACAGTAATCTATGAGACGTTAGGAGAGCTGATATGCTCCAGTGGTCCACTGCTCCAGACAGTTACATAATGAGTAGATGTAGATGCAGATTAGTGGAAGGAAAAGCTCCATCACTATTCTTTTCAAAGCCAAGAGGTTTTGAAGAGCACAGCCGTTAAAGGTATCACACAGGAAGGGAAAGTCCTCAATACAGAGAGATCACAAACAATTTAGGGACTTGCCAGGTCCCAGACAGCACCCGAGGCTTGCAGGCTATCAGTATGCAGCTGGAGCCAGCTCTCAGCAGGAATTCCTCTCAGCTTTGTGAGAGGCTGCCTCGTTCTGCAATTCTCACTTCAGCCTCCAGTCTCAAGGAGCAGCTCCATGCAGAAAACTTTAAAGAAGTCCTGTACTTTGATATCTACAACTATCATGGCAAATTGTTTTTACACTAATTCTCTAGTATATAATCTAAGCCCTAACTCCTGTTTTGCTGGGATTTTGTTTGTGTTTACTCATGCAAACTGATTAGCCAGCCTCACTTTAAGCTCAATACTTCTGACCTCCAAGTTAAGCAACAGGAATTTATTTTTACTCTTTTTCTGTTCTCAGTCAACCATGACACTAGATTTTCTTCCTGGGTTTAAGCATATGCTTCATTTTTGTTGCTTATTATGTCATTCTGACACTTTCTGAAATCCCTGTAGTGTATTGTGATATAGCTGCAAAAGACCAGTGTTAAATATGCTACATGAAGAAGAAAAAAAAAGGATTCTCATAAAAATTGTCACCCACAACAGCACGTTTCTATGGTAATAGAGGACTGCTTTGGGTTGTTATGGCAACTAAACCTTTAAAAGCAATAGCATAAAACCAAAGCAAAAA
>VZTR01023288.1:953761-1125250 GCA_013400775.1 Chaetops frenatus | reverse complement strand
TTGTTTATTTGTTTATTTATTTAGTCTCCAGACATTTAGATATTTACAAAAATTAACCGAATCTCAAGTTCCCAAGAACAAATTATTATCTTCTCAAACAAGGTGGGAATCAAATTAAAGGCCACAAAGAAATGACTGACCAGATACAACCTGTGAATGCTGCATTAGCCACAAGGACTCTTGGGACTGAAACTCTACCATTAGTTAAGAAAAGAGAGGATTCATTCAATTCTCTGATTATATATTAGTGAGCTAATGGCCATGGTGTATCAGGAGAGGAAATAACAGACATTTGCTATGTTTTCTGAACAGAATGAAATAAAACATGAGATGTTTTGCCTTCAGCATCTTCAGCCAGTCAATGCCAGGAATGGCACAGCCACAGCATAAATGCCTAATCCAGGTCCTTTCCATGCTCCTTTTTGCTTTCTCTCAGTAGCGGAGCTTCCCTAGCCCTGGTGTCTGCAGTTAGAAAGAGTGAAGCACTAACTTATAAGCAGAATGTATAATAGAAGGATCTATCTACAAGTCAAATGCTGGGCATGCAGATGTTCTACAGCTGAGAGCTACTAGAATGCCTTTTTGTGTTAAGATTGTCTAAACTCAGTAATCTTCATCACTAAAATTAATNGCACAGCCACAGCATAAATGCCTAATCCAGGTCCTTTCCATGCTCCTTTTTGCTTTCTCTCAGTAGCGGAGCTTCCCTAGCCCTGGTGTCTGCAGTTAGAAAGAGTGAAGCACTAACTTATAAGCAGAATGTATAATAGAAGGATCTATCTACAAGTCAAATGCTGGGCATGCAGATGTTCTACAGCTGAGAGCTACTAGAATGCCTTTTTGTGTTAAGATTGTCTAAACTCAGTAATCTTCATCACTAAAATTAATACCTGCTGTTTGTGCTGCAGCAGACAGCAGAAACTACTCAGCACAGTGGTAATCACCAGCTAAGTTGTGTATCTGAGACTTTACTGCACCTGCCTCTCCACCACTAACACAAGTTTCAGAGGTAAATTACATCTCAGGCAAACCCAGATCATCACACAAAGCACACACTGCAGAGCCACTCAAACAACTCAAAAACACCTGAGACATCAAGGTGCCAGGTGCTTCATATGCAGGGAGAGTTACAACTGCAAAGAACTTACAAGTTGACCTGTGCTTATTTTGTGCTGTAAACTTTCTTCCTAATTTTGCCTTGCAATTTTGCTGCAAACAATATCCCCTTCTATTTGAAAAGCCACAATATTTTGTCACTTACTGCTGCACAGAGCATACAATTACAGCAGTGTAATTGTCACAGGAAGGTGGCATTTAGAAACTAGCATCCCATCACAATGAACATGAGGAAAATTACTGGAGCCACAGAAAACTGAGATAAAGGAGATGAAGCCAGATCCACAAAAAGAAGCAATATGTTGAAATAGGGACTTCAGCTACAATGCTTAGGTGCAGGAGATGGGAAAGATGATCAAAGCCCTCTGACAGATTCCCATCAGTAAAAATATCAACAGCAACAAAGTTCTGGCTACACACAAAAGCATAACTCCATGTTGGCAGGATGGGCAGCTGGCACTGCTCCAAAGCCCACGCCTGATCAATATTCTCTCAGCAGATACTCCAGTTCTGTCTGCAGAGGGGACCAATGACCTCAACACGCATCTCTAGAAATAACTTCTATTCAGTACACACAGACTAATGTCTTCTCTTGTTCATAAAAGAAAAGAGCAACTGCAGCTCCATCTGCAAAAGGAAGTGTCACAACGTTCCAGGCTGTGATTCCAGCCTGGAAATGTTAATTAAATACAGATTATCCTGCAGCGCAGTCAGATATTTTAGAAACCTTGAGCTTAAAAGAGTACAAATCAGCCCTTAGAATTAGCTACTTGCCTAATTTTCCCATTTTTCCCCTCAGTCTAGTGTGGCACTGCACTATTAAGAATGATATTTTAAGCATCTAAGCCTCACAAATTCCATTTCAGGAGTGAGATGTTCCAAGTTCAGCACTGCAATGCCCAGCATTAGCACACCTGCACTTCTGTGCTGAACTGCCTTGAGAAAGTTCCCACTCACAACTCACCAGCAAACCTGAGTATGGATCAGGAACTGAAAAATCTGTCCAGTAGTTCATATTGAATTAATTTTCCTCCCAGAGCACCCCTTTAGCCACTCACCCTCAGTGTTCTAACCATGACCTGGGATTTTCAATGCATTATTCACAGATCTGCTCAGCTCTGTTGCTGCACAGGGAGGCTCCCAGTCCAAACCCAACATTTTTACCTTTGGATCAGCAGTCAGCAGCTTGAATGCTTGATAGACTTGTGCTTCTTTCACACCTCCACCCAGATCCAGGAAGTTGGCTGCCTTTCCACCATTCAGGGATATTATATCACACGTTGCCATTGCAAGTCCAGCTCCGTTGACTGTAATTGTAAACACCAAGTGCTTATAGTTCACATAAATAAGATTTGTGAAAAGGCTTAAAATGTATCAGCACAACCCCAGAACATGGCTCAAAATGTTACATAGCTATTTCTGAATAGGTCAGTAGCTATTCAAGGGTATCTAATGCAACAAATAATTCAAAATCTGGTGCATACACACCAACATTTAGATTCCTTTCAGGCTCAGGTGTGCACCTTCCTTTAAGCATGTATGAGCACTGGAATAGCAATTGTGGCAGTGCAGAGCCTTCTGATGATATTAAAAATAAAGAGACATCAAATTTTCTGGGAATAGTGATGTGAAGGACAAATTGACTCTAAGCTCCTCTGCCATCACTCTGATGGCAGTGGCTGCTTTCTATTACTGCATCACAGATAACTCAGTTTTGGGGACAGACCTCAGATGTCCCTGAAACTGCCTTTTATTTTAGATTTGCACTAGTCTAGAAGCATTTCCGTGGGCAGGAACATCCTCTAAACTAGAAAAAGTAGATGAGAATTATGAGTCCCCTTTGTGCTGCTCCTGTTGCTCCTGCTGGACAAAGGCTCCTGTGTCACCCAGAATACAGAACACTAAAAATGTAGCATAATGTTGGCAATTATTGTTTGGGTTTTGTGGCCTTTTGGTTGTTTTTTTAAATTGAGATTAAAGTCTCACTGTCACTTACTGAATCAATGCAACACATTATCAGAATCTTCTAGATTTGTGTTTGGAGTACACAGCTGAGCCAATATAAATGCTGAGCATTTTCTCACCAAGTAGAAAAAAATGCCTAATTCATTAATCATTCAGATTAATAATAAAATGTTTTATTGGCTAAAAGAATTTGCACAAAATGAAAATTATTTAGAGCATAGCTGACTTTTCTACTTATCTCTTCTAAACAGCAGAGCAATTTCTGTTCTACAGAAACTTCAGGAAAATAAAAAAACCTGCAATTTCCAAGCAGATTCTTTAGCAGCTTTCCTTAAAGAGAAATGGAGTTTAATATTCAATTGTAACTGGGAATGTCACATTTACACAAACACACTTTTCAAGTGTCTTTTAAGTAACACACGCTTTTTTCAAAAAATTAATGATTAGGCTTTGATGACTTTTCTTGTTTTGTTTTAATTACTGGAAAGACCAATTACACCAGGTTAAAAACTCAGAAACTGAAACCCCTTAGGCTGCCCATTGTCTCATACTACTCTTGCCCTGCCTGTGTGCTGTGGCCATCAGCACAATTTCCACACAATTTTAGTTTCATTCCTGCAAGAACTTGTGGAAAGACAGACAAAAATGCAGAAATATTCAGCAAAAAAGACTGAAATTCTGTCAAGGCTGGCCTGAATGTCAGGTGTAAACAAAGTCTATACACTGAAAAAAGTATAAATTTGTCTTCAAATGTCTTTTGGATGTATTTGTTCTTACCAAAGCAAGCAATGTTTCCATCCAGTCCTATATATTTTAAGTCGTATTTGGCAGCTTCATTCTCTATGGGCTCATTTTCAGACTTGTCATCCATGGCAAATATTTCTTTTTGCCTAAATTCTGCATTGTCATCAAAGTTTATCTTGGCATCGAAGCAAACAACTGGAG
Organism: Chaetops frenatus; assembly: GCA_013400775.1. NCBI lineage: Eukaryota > Metazoa > Chordata > Aves > Passeriformes > Picathartidae > Chaetops > Chaetops frenatus. The sequence continues at coordinate 1,121,224 of VZTR01023288.1, read as the reverse complement.
GAGAAAATAAAACAACAGCCAGGCATTTAGAGTTCACAGTCAGTCAGAGCTTCTGAAATATTACAGCTACTCCAGCAGTGAGGGGGAGCTTGCTTTGGGAATGATGCTGCCTCTAGCCCTGAGTCCAGCAGGAAAGGGCAGGTTTTCCATAAATCCTCTCTTGAGAGAAGGCACAGCAAGATCTCCACACCATGCAGGAAGATCTTCTGTGTTTGCTTCAAAGGAAGTTCCTGTATGTTATGAGGGCAGTTTTTGTGATTTGGGCAGCTGGGCTCCAGGAATGCCACAGGAGGGTTCACCTTCCATCTTTTGAAAGCACAACAGATGTAACAGTAACACCAACCCAAAGCCATGTGTGGCAACAGGCTTGTTCAGAGTTGAGCAACACAAAATGCTTTCCTTAGCCATATCTTGAATTTCTGATGTTATTAACTACACACACATTGTTTCATTAAACAGCTCAAAAAACCTGAAGCCAACATATGTTAAAAGTGAACAAAAGATTACTTTTAAATAAAGGCAATTAAGGAAGTAAATACAAAACTTCTCATCAATATCAGCATCCACTGTGGCTGTAAAAACAAATTAAGAAGTAGCTAAATCTGACTACATTAAATAAAAGATACAAAGGACTGGCTAGCAGCCACAGTACTCACATAAACACACCAATAACAGAAATGCCTGTAGAGTGTTATTTGCCTATTTTCTGACTCATTATTTCTATGGGTTTGCATAGGCAAATGCCTCATTAGATTAAAATGTTCTAAGTAAATGTAAGACTATACACTTATCATATTACTATGCAAGTAATTTCCCTTGTACTATATTCAGATTATAATTACTGACTTAAGCATAATTGATTTCTCAAGGCAAACCAATCAGATTTAAGTGCCTTTAAATGCTGTGTCCATAAAAATCTAATAGTTTTTCTATCTGCTGGGGTTTATTATTCCCATTGCCATTGGGACATGTACCTGGTACACGTGCTCGTGTTCATGAGCACTGCACACATCTGGAGGTCAATGACAATTAAGAGGACAATTTTAGTCTTTGCTAATACAGATACACATCAATTAAAATAACAAACCTACTTTGTTTGGTGGACAAGTAACCCTTTTATTATACAGTTTCTTAACTTAGGAAAAAATAGCTAAGGAAACAGCAAACAAAACATCTACACAAGTAGGAGAGTCTCAACTGTATATCTTGATTTGCACTGGGTTTTTTTGTTTTGGTTTTTGATGTTGATGGGGAGGTTTTTATTTTTTAATATTTGACTTGTGACTGATAACAGATTAAATTAAAATAGCATGAAATTAGACTTCAATGACTGCAATTTCAGAAAATTGTTCATGAGTGCATACAATAAATCTCTTGGAAGAGTCCAGATCTTACCTGGTCAACCATAATGTGGGAATGTGCCAAAAGGAGAAATATCTCCAGTTCCCAATATGATTCTAATGTAGTAGAGCTGCTTTAATTATTTTTTTAGCAATGAAATAAGACCATTTTTCTTCTTTAAGCTTTCAGGTGCCTAAATTGCTAAAACAACTCAAAGCTAGAGTACAACTGCAGTGTCAGAGCTCTGTTTACCTTACACACAAACATCCTCCATGTCACATTAATAGAAACTCATTTCTATAGAACATTCATCTTTAACAAAGGCTGTGCTGTACAAAGTAGCAGCAAAGCATGTATTAATATTTATCAAATCATTTTCACTATCAAAAGCACATTGTTACATGCATGATAGATTATACAAATGGATTTTTCTTCTAAACAAATATCAAAGAATGCTCCAACACTTATATTCATGAAGTACTTCTGTTGTTTTTGTTAGCAGTGTAGGATTTTTGTCATCTGCCAATTCAACAGTTTACACTGGGAGCAAACAAAACAAAAACAAACAAACAAACAACAACAAAAAAGGGGAGTTTCAGACTTTTGACCCACTAGTGCTAACGAAGAATTTGCTAGGATATTAAACAAGGAAATACATACAACCTAATGGAAATCCACACAAGTGAAAAACACAAAACACAGCAAGAAATAAATCCATCTTATCCATTACTTTGACAAGAATAATGGGCTTCTTACAGAGACTTATATTTTATCATTAGGAATAGCTGCTCTAAGCTACTCAAATGTTCTTCCATTTGTTTTATCTTTATTCTTTTTTAAGACATTTCAGATGGAGAAACTGCTAGCAAAAAAGGAATAAGCACAGGAAGACTCCTGTGCATTTCTGTGAGCAAGATGGCTTTCACAGCTTGAAACCCACTCTGTTTCTGCTCCTCAGCTTCCTGCATGCAAAACACATGGGGAAAAACCTCAGAGAAAACAGCACAAAAACTCCTACCACCCCTCAGATTAAGCCCTTCTCACTGAATATGCCCAGCCATTCCAGAAGAGCTAACTTGGTAACTTATCCAAATCTTTATTTCCAGAGTGCCACCTTGCAGCACTCCAGCAAGGATGCAAAGTGGGGACCACCACGGTTCTTTCCAATCTGTAAGGACCACATTTTATTTCCTCTCAGTACTTACTGTCCTCCCCCTCACTTCCCTCTAGCTGCATACCAATTTCCCCTCTTGGTACCCACCAAATAAGCCTTCAGCAGCTCAGAGAAGTGAAACAATGAGGAGGTAACTGTGATCCCCCTGGATCAGCCCTACTCTATCTCAATATCCCACAGGCACCTTTAGTGCCTCCCTTCCTCACCTTTGTCCAAGCTACTTGGACAAAAATGCCAAATGGAAAGAAAGGTTTCAGCTGGAACACCAGCTATTACAATGAGGAGAAGGCTGATTCAGCTCCTTGTTTTTACCCCACACCTCCTCAGCCCTGTGGCCATGGTGCAGGCAGATCAATGACACTTTTTCTTCCCAAAGGATGTAGCCAAATGTCTGTTCCAGCCAAAATTTGTCCTGTGCTCTAGTAGGCTGCAGCGTCATGCACTATAAAATTTAAATTACCCATATGAATGCAAGCATAAAAGAAAAAGTTTCTTTCCACACAGTCTCAGTAATTCTAGCAGCATTAACACACACACACACATACACAAAAGCAACCAAAAAAACCCCCCACAAAACAAAATCAAGAAAACCTCAACTTTGTACAAGAGCAGAAAATGTTGCTGTTTCTTACCAAGCAGAACATGTAGAAGCCAATATTTCCTGTATTTAAATGAAACAACAAAAGGTATTGAAATATAAAATCTACCATGGGAATATTTATGAATGTTGTTTAAATTACATTACAAAATTAAATTAATGCAAAGCTGCTGCTACATCCTTCTATGCAATTTAATTTATAGTTTGCATAAATAAAGAATTATAATGCATTCATTTGTTTCCTTCAGTTTCTTACCTTGCCCTTCTGGAGTTTCACCAAAGGGATTGACTTCAACCTGAGTGGCATCAATTTTCAAGAAAAGATTATACAGCTTCTTAATTTGATCTGCTGCCTAAATGTGATCAAACAATTTACAATTACCACACAGAAAAATAAAAGTTTATGTTTTTAAGGCAAAGGTAAACCATTATCAATTACTTTCAATGTATTACATTGCACAGCAGTTGTAGATAATTACTGCTTCTATTTCTGTTTTCTAAACCATATGCATACAGTCTCTTACATTACTATAATGTAGCATTATGATACTGTGTAACATTAGTAAATGTGCATTTAAAGACTAAATGAACTGGAGATTTTCTACAAAATAGACAGTGCAATTACTATGAGAAGTTTAATTTGGGAAGTGACAGGCACCAACATAATGAAGTATTCTCGGGAACGCTGAGATTTGAGTTGCATTCATGTTAATCAGTCTAAAGTCAGAAAACACAAAGTAGCTTGTGCACTCTGGTGACTTTGGAAAAAATATCTATTTCTCCTTCTTACATCAGTCTGATACGTTTTCTTGAAGAACTTATGTCTGAAGCATGCTTGTTTACTCATTACAAGATACTCTTGCTTGTTCCCTATTACTCCTCACCATCTACCTCCATGCCTGATTCCATGGCCAAAAGAACCATCACTGACTACTAATTTCCAAGTCTTTAGTTCTTATAACATTCTTCTGCTAATAGAACTACTTAAAAACAGCAAGATGAAGGTGTATTAAAAAAAAATCCCTCTGGTTCATTACACACTGTGAACCTATTAGCTGAAATAAGTTTGCAGATGGAGTGTCCTAATAAAGAACCACTCAATTTATTTTCCTCTCATTACTGATCTAACTAACTGAAGTACACAACCCAAAAATATTTGGGACCTCTCCTGATAAGTAGAATGAATTAGAATAAAGAAAGCACATGTCAGCTTTCTCCTACAAGGTCAGTCATGCAAAAGAAAACATTACAACTGGAAAGACTCAACCCCAGTCCCAGTTTTGGCCAGAGAGGTTGTGGAGTCCCCATCCCTGGAAGTGTTCAAGGCTCGATGGGGGCTTTGAGTGACCTGGTCTAGTGGAAGGTGCCCCTGCCCATGGCAGGGTGGTTAAAACTGGGTGGTCTTTAAGGTCCCTTCCAACCTAACCCACTCTGGGATTCTGTGATAAGATTCTTTCAAGAGCCACAGCTGGGAAGCAGCACACAAATGGCTCAGGAAGCCTTCTCTGCTCAAGAGTTATCAGTTGAAGAATTCTCAGTGGGTTTGACTTGAAAAAAAATTATCAGTTGCAAATGTGCAGCAGTTTCCTTAGCACAAACCCTCAGGCTGACAAAGCACCCCAGGAGCACAGGGGTGAGGCTCTCAGCACTGATACTGGGGAGGGAGCCCCACACTGACTCTGGGCCACCTCAAAAGCTGCTGCTGCCACAGCCCTCTGCTGCAGCTGCACCAGAACACCACAACCACTTCACTTTTTTACTTTTTGCTCCATCTTTCAGCACCTCCCTGAATCAGGCAGCTTAATGTCAATGCTTCTCTTTCTCAAGGTCTGTAAGAACTGAGCCTCTTCAAGCAGAAAATCCCAGCCTAGAACTAGAGAAAGTATAAGTAAATACTAGGATTTGTCTGGATAAAAACTATCTCCCTATGCTTCAGTAAATTCCTTTTAGTTGACAGCATGAGGAAAGAAATGCATTCCTGCAGCATTATTTAAATGTGTTGTTTAAAAGTCCATACATATTTGCTGTTAATTATGAAGTACCAGAATTCTTCAAGGGCTGAAAGGTTCTACATAATCATTCCTCTTCATTAGATATACAGCTAAATCTTCAAATGTGTGTTAATCAACTTAATCATTATGCAGTTGTTAATTGCATGTTAGGATAGAAAATAATTAAAACTGCTGAATTGAAAATAAAGGAGTCGTACAAAAATGACAGTTTGATACTACAGAAAAAAAACCAGGCCAAAGTAGCTTAAATGAGCTCTCTTCTCTTCTCTCCAAAATTAAGCATAAGGGCAAATATATATATATTCAAAATATATATATGTATAGAAAAGAGATACTGAAAATACAACATGATAGCAGCCTTTTGTTTTGAGTTGAAGATTTTAAAAAAACCTAAAAGGTTTCAATCACAAAGCCAGATACACTTTTATTTCACCCTATATTAGGAGCCAATTTTCAAAACCAGCTCTACCCATCCCATTCCTGGAGCTCCAGTGGAATTCCAGTGAAAGCAGAGGAATCCCAAATGGTGGAACAGCACACTGCCATCAACTGCTTCAAAGACTGGGGACTCTCAATTTAAAAGAATTTATTCAAAATGCTAAAGCCTATTGACAATCACATATGTGCAATTTAGTATTTAGAGTGTCCAAATGATCCTGATTTAATGGACACTTGGCCTTTCCTGCCTACTGGAAAACATTTAACACAATCTGGGCTAAAAAGCCTTCAGCCTAAACCCAGGGAGTAGGGTCAATTTACCTGCTGCTGCAAAGGTCCTTGGAATCCCAAATTTTTTGCCATCTGCAAAGCCTGACGATCCTTTATGCCTTCAAAAATATCTATTTCCTCCTGCAAACAGTAACATGAGTAAATACAACTAAATATTCAATCTGAGTGGAGGTTTGTAACTTCAAAAGGAAAACACTTAGTACACATGTGCAAATTAGTAATTAAAGCCTGGCTGTTTGCCAAGGCTCCCCAATGCTGAGGCTATAGCAGCTGCCTATAGGGGATGTTATAATTACCACACTGACTATGAAACAGTCCTTCCAAAAATATATAATTCTTCAGGGTGGCACGCTGACAAGGCAATGTGACACCAGTTTTCACTTTTAATTACTGTACAGATGGCATTGACGAATATTTAGCCTGTTAATTTTTATGACATATTCTGGAATATTTTCAAGGCAACGAGTGTCACTGCCCAGTAACACTGTGAAGTTTATATAATTTTAAAATGCACACTAAATATTTTTACAATTTTTTGAGTAATTATACTTGATGGTATCAATTATTTTCTCAGCTGAATAGCTTGTCTAGTCATTACCTTGCCACAGTAACATAAAAAATACTTCGATGTAGTCATCATTAAGAAAGTAATTACAACAGTTGCATTTCAGATGCAAAAGTCTTGCAGGTACAAAAAAATAATTAACAACTCTGTCAATTAGAGAAAAACAGCCACAGAAACAGTAGGTATATTGGCACCAACCCACTTGTGAGCAAACTATGTACCTTCCTGAAAGTGAAACTCACTCATAAAACATTTCAGATATGAAGTTTAACATATCACATAACAGCCAGATTTAAATCTTTTTCTAATTGAAAAATTCTAGTAAAATCAGATGTTAAATATGCTTCATTTAATAGATGACATGTCTGATCCTGTATTTGATAAAACACTATTTTTATGGTTCTTCCTGCCTCCTTTCTACATGGAAGAAGGAAAAATGGGAGAAAATATTCTTTTGGATAACTGACAAGGAAAATTGTTATTGTAAAACATTATTTCAATACCTTAAAGATAAGTTCTGGGCTAGTTACTGCAACTTCTTCTATGTCCACACCTCCCTGAGGACTGCCAACCATGACAGGTCCATTGCAGGCTCTGTCCATCAGAATTGCAAAGTATGTTTCTCTGGAAATATCCAGTGCTTCTGCAACCATCACCTAAAAATGGATAGAAAGAAGAAAAGAAAACATCAATGGTTCTGACTGGTCCTTCTGCTTTGCCTTAAAATGCAGCAGTTTGATACTTGCTATCCTGAAAATAAACATTGGTTTCACTGCTTTTCCTACGGTACCCCATGATCTTTTTCCCAAGAAATCCTCTCTTCCTAAGTAAGACTCCTCTAATGCTGCTCTTCTCACTGGGGCATGCAGTGAGCAGTGTAAACCAGGAACACCTCAGTGCTGGGGTTTTTCAAGAGCTGCAGCTGTGTCCATATCACCTTTTTATCCCAACAAACACTTTAATGTGTTGCCCCCAGAAAGACTTGAGTCACAAAGGATTCAGTTTGCAGATCCCACAGATAAAAGGATGGGCACATTGGCTTTGGGGTGCCTCTCACCAGCAGTGCTGTTCCTCAGCAGCAAATCCTCAGGCTTGGGTTCCCCCTCCCTTATCCTGACCAAAGGCCACCCAACCCTTGTAATCTCTGCACTGAATTCCTGCCCTGCCCCAGTATTTCCTAAGAAAATGGGTTTGCAGGTAATTCTGCCATCCAGTTTTCTACTTTCAGTTTAGGGTGTCAGGCAGGTGTGTCTCCTTCAGATACTGGCACAATCTAGTAACACAGATACTTGTTCTTCCAAAGAGCTACTATTTTCTATTTATTAGTATAAGCTACAGAGCCATTTTGTACCAGTGTTTGACAGACACCACTGCACAAAACAGAAAGATGATTCAAATCCCACATGTTTGGAATCTACATATACCACATTAAAAGTGATGGAAATTGGCCCATATAAAGTCTTTGCTACAATTTTTTCCCTCCTCCCAAAACCAAGACAAGGTCCTTTCCATTTTAGTATTACAATAACTGTACCTACCTCTTCATCTGATCTGTTTTTGCAATAGTTTAACAATAGCTATTGAAGCAGTTTCAGAGAGTGAGTAATTTTACACTTGCAAGGACTCACAAAACTGTTCTGATATAAGAATACTAACTTTCCAAAAATATTCTTAATTTCAGGAAAAAAATCTGCATATGATTATTAATAATTGTTCCCTGTGATCATAATAGATGCCCTAATCTAAGGTGCAAAGAATCTAGTTCTGCTCTGCACTACAGTTTTGCTTCTCAATCTGAAAGCAAAGCAGCCACCTCTGCAATTTAATTAGCACTAAATTCTTCCTGAAGAGAGCTACTATTTTCCTTCTTTCAATGGAAGTAGTAGAAACCAGGAAAATCACTTCCCAAATATTAATATAATTAAGAAGGATTAAGTGGCAACATCTTTCTAACACAGTCTGTTTACGAAGTGACAAGTTTTGAACAACGATTGCAGACAAAGATCATCACTGAATGTACCACAAGGAGAAATCCATTCTCTCAGTCAGCAGATCCAAGAGGCATTTTTATACCTGCAGCCTTACAACTCTGCCTACCTGGCACAAGGTGCTCCATCAAACGAGTATCCCTGGGGTTTTCATAGTTCAAAGATTATAAACAAGAAAGATGCACAATACTTTCACCCAAGTCGCTTTTTTGACATTTTATTCCAGAGTACATAAGAAAGAATGAAGGGACTTTCTGCCAGGCAGTGGGTATTAGACAAAAGGGGAAAAAATGTAAGAAACAAGGAAGCAAATAAAGCCATCAGTGCTCAGAATTGAAAGAAAGATGAAATTTCTTTATGGTCTTTTTGACTTGGAAGAAATTTTCTTTATAGTAAATTTGTTTCCTTTTACTTTTACCTCGCTTTATTCACACAACATAAGGGGATGTAAAGGAATAGTTCAAATAAGCGACTGTTCAAAAGGAAAGTAAAGAAAGCCAGGGTGAAGGAGAGAACCAAGAATGCAGAAAACTACTGTACTACTTAAAAGCATCTGCCTATTTTAGTCTACTACAGAGGGATGCTAAAAAACAACTCCAGAGACATAGCTTGGCTACCTGCCAAGATTTGTCAAATTAACAAGCAAGGGTAGGGAAAGCATCCTTGATTTGCTACTATTTTTACCTGCATCCATGTTTTCACCTTCTTACATCTCCTGCACCAATGTATCTGAAAAATGTGAGTCAGCTGCTTTAGAAGTAAGTCAGATAAAACCAACTGGTCCTACTGGATCTTGTCAAAGCTGTTCAGTTTCCACAGAGCTCAGGGTCAAGGTCAGGCTTAGGCTGGGAATACACAGCAAGCTCTGAGGAATACATTTACAGGCACAGCAGGTGGAACTAACATTATTAAATCAGGTATCTTCAACTGCAACTTCCAACTGGAGTGATTGTCCTCACTGTTGCTAATTAACAATGTCAACATCATTAGATACTTCTCTGTCTTAATTCACAAAACTACTGAGAGTCTACTTTGCAGTAGGCAACCTTAGAGCAAAAACTGTCAGATGGTGGAATATCTCTAATTTCTCCCAAAAAAACAACCTTCTTTCACCATCCTCCCTGTTTGATGGAGAGTAAAGCCAGGGAAATGGGTGTTCAAGGTCTGTAATTATCATTTAAGTCCACCTATCACTCACACGACAGAACTAATGCAAACACACTGATGAACAGTTAAGAAAAGTGAAATTGAATCTACAGACTGTTGACTCTTCTCACATTTTGTCTGTTTTGCTTTTGATAAAGAATATGATGCATCATTATCTGTTTAGCATATCATATTTTATTTAAAATGTCCTGGGGAAAAATCAGTTTTCATTAAAACTTCCTGACAACTTCAAGCTTTCCTTCCCTGTAACAAATCGTTACCTAAAAGTTTAAGTCACACATCTAATTTCAAGAGGGTAAATGTAACAGCTTTTTTTAAACAGCATCAAATATGCAAAATGTTCATTCTGTTATTGCTTGGAGAGAAAACACAGGTAGCAAATTCTCAGGTTGTCATGATAAGAGAAGACTGTCATCACAGATAGCCAGGCTCTCCAAATTCCAAAGTGCCATAAGAGGATTTTATGTAAACTCACAAAACAGGTTCCAAGTTATGAGGGAATTGAAGAGATTTCTATTTATTTGAGAAACATCAATCTGAAGAGGCATAAACACACTTTAAATTCTGTAGCAGGTGCACAAGCTGAGAAAGAAAGCTGAAACCAGCATTTTCTGTTTCATAATTATTCTAATTGTAGAAAATTCCTACCTTTAATACCTTCCTTACAAATACATGTAAAAAGTACATGACTTCCCCGCACTCACTTGACACCAGCTCATTGATTGCCTCACAGAAAGTGACATAGTAACTATTTTCCTTCTGAAAAATGCTTATTATTTAGATTTTTTTAAAACATAGGAGTGTTTTAAACCACTCAAACTTTCCAGAAAACTGAAAATTTTAAAAAGCAGAAATCCTCATTTTCAGTGCACTGAGTTCCCACTGCATTAAACAATATCTCAGACACAGCTAAATTTATATCTTTAATAATATGACTGTAGTTTGTCCCTTGATTAAAATGTCAGTATTTAATTTTGTAGTCCTGACACTACAAACCCAAGCACCTCAGCTCCTCTAACTACCTTGAAGATCCCAACATGAGGTAACTTTGTAAATGAGAAATTTTTTTAAACAGACATAATTTTTCTGGGAAATAGTTTTTTTGATGAAGTAATGCATAATTTTAAATATGCTTTCTTCACTATCTAATAAGCATAACATTGGACAAACTGCTACAAAAGAAATTAATTTACAGCAGGGTGTATGCTTTTACCATTAATTACTAAGAATCAAGAACTCAATACCAAAAAATACAAAACATACTAGTTTAAAGCCAACATACTTTAAAAAGCCAGCCCTATAATCAGAATGGAAGTCCATGACAGCAGATTATAAGCTTCTCCCAGTGAAAAACATCACACTGGTTTATCATTCAACATTAAAATACCTGCAAACCATGTCCTGACAGGTTTCCCTGGAAATCTATAGCAAAGGTAAAAAAATACAGTCTCTCAAATGTGTACACAAACCTGTACCACCAAAATAAATATGAATTTCAAAAATGAAATTCAAAATTAATTTCAGCAGTGCAAACTTCAGCTTAAATTTCACCTATGCCCCAGATGCTTAGTCCTGCCCACTGTTCATTCACACAAACAAGATGTGGAGGGGAAGGAAATACAAGTTAAATATTCTATAGCTACTTTACACATGACACCAAAGTCATCCTAATATAAATTCTTTGAATAATCCATGTCAAAACCTCCCCAACACCCACACCCTTCTTCCATTTCTACCAATTGCAAAAAGTTTCTTTTTCAGAACTGAATCTGTCAATGATGAACAGGCTTGCACTCTGACAAAGAGTAGAATTTTTGTATGGATGTATTCAAGGTAAGCCAACTAGGGCAAAAGAATAAAAACAAAGAACTTATAAAAGAAGGCTGGTTTTACAATACTAATTTTCCCAAGCAGAGTGCCTTAATATGGAAAAGGTATATCCTTTCTTATATCCATAGTATTAGCAGGATCTCTGACAGACAGGCCTTAATGGTAATACTGACTCTCCCATTTTAATATATAGTATTTCTTTTTAAGAACAACTCTGAGGAGTGATGGTAATCTGCTCTCCTTGCTCCCCAAGAGAAGAACTGCCTGAACACCTTCCTCCTGCCCTCATTAGACAGGATCTTTCCAGACAGGAGTTCCTTCCCCTTCTATGCCAATACACCAAGCTGTTCACAGGATATTAAATGTGAACTGCAGTTCCCTCAGCTCATGCCAAATTATTTCCTGGCATCAGATTCAGTGTGGCTCTTGACTACTTACCTGTGTGAGGATTTTTGCTCAGTAAAACAAAGCAAGAGAAAAACATAGATACAGCAGATAGGCAATTGTCAGGATTTCCTGACTCACAGAATTTTATTAATTTGAAGGAGAATCTTCCTGATTCTTTGCTTCTCTTACTTAGGCCAATACAGAGCAATTAATTTATGCTGAAGTGAATCTTGGTGCCTTGCAGAAAACACTGTCACTGGAAAAGGAACCCCCATGTGCTACCTCAACCACTACCATGAACATATTTTAGTCTGTATCTGCAACAAATAGGAAGAATCTACTGTTCAGACACTATTTTTTTCAATTGAGATCATTCTCATGCAAACCTTTCAATACTTAAAGGGGGCTTACAATAAAGATGGGGACAAATTTTTATTTCTTGTAATAAGTCAAGGTAGTTCTAAACTAAAGAAGACAGATTTCAACTAAATATAAGGAATAATTTTTTTACAATGAGGGTAGTGAGGCACAGGTTGCCCAGAGAGGAGGTGGATGTCCCACCCCTGGAAATATTCAAGGCCAGGTTGGACAGGGCTCTGAGCAGCCTGATCTGGTTGAAGATGCCTCTCCTCATTGCAGGGGGTTGGACTGAAGGAATTTTAAAGATTTCTTTCAACTCAAACTACTCTGTGATTAATTGTCACTTTATTAAGACTTGCCAAGACCTGAGGGTGACTGAAATACAGATAATATTATTACTAAAGGGAATCATGTACCTGCTGTTTCTGTAAGCAGAATGCCAATAAGCATGTACAGCTAATGCTATGTGCAGTTATATCACCATTTAGTATGTATTTGATGAAAGATGAGCCTATGACAAAGGATTCTCTTCAATATACATTGCAGAAATAAATTTATTTTTCCATCAGTAGGTATGCCTAAATTGATGAACAAAATACATACACAAAAAGAAGTAACTTTTTTTTTTTCATTAATTAGATGTAATCAATCAGGCATTGGTGAAGGACTGAAAAAAAAATCTATGTCGTACATCCCAGCTTATTAATGCAAAATTGCAGCTGAACACTGTGTTTAACTTTCAAGAGGACAAAAATCTTACCTTTTTAACTGTCACACCATCCTTTGGAGTTTGCTTGGTTGACAGATTGTACCCAATCATCTGTTTAGCAAGCTGTTCAACAGTCTTAGGGCTACAAACAAAGGAAAAATGTTAGTTTATTGAAAGATATTAAAAGAAACGGTCCATAGCTATTGTGAACAGCCTAAATATTATACAAGGAGAAATTTATTTATGTTTTTTTCAATTTAAAGTACTTACTCTTTAGTTAGATGAACTCCTCCTTTCAATCCACTATTGAAAATACCTTTTCCTCTCCCTCCAGCCAGAATCTGTGCCTTCAGAACAATTTCCTTTGCCTCTGGAAAAGAAAAGCACATTGCAGTTCTGTGGTTTGTCAATTATTGAGCTTGGTAGTATGAGATCAAAAAGTATTTCCAGATTGAACTCTTAAAACAACAAGAAGTTGTTCATAACTAGTGAGATGTAAAACATGAGTAAATTCATCATTTCTATAAAGCAACCTTGCCAAAAAAGAATTGCTGAAGGAAGTTAAGGGATGAATACACACAGCTTATTAGAAGGATAAATAGGTCACTGCAGGGATCAGAACCATGCTGTTAATGCTCCACAGCCTGCAAAACAAAGCACACAGCCAGCACAGCTCCATGGCTGGCACAGCTTTTAAACATAGATCAGATTTTGTCTTGAGTGCACAACAAAACAATGCTCAGCAAGGGAAACAGATTCCATTCCTTGCTCTGAACACGTGGAAGGAAATGCATGGATGTGATTCTAAAAGAAGAAATCTCTTTCTCCACAGGGCAGGTGAGTGCAGAGCAAGGGCAGGAGCTCTGAAAACATTTCACCTGTCTGAGAGGCACCACTTGGATCTTCAGCAATTTGAGCAGAACAATCTCTTAGTAACAAGAAAGTGCAGCAAGACAGTGACAAAAGCAATTGCACCGTGTCCTACATCCCAAACAAAAGCAATCCCGACATCCTTACGGACTCAAACAGGGGGGAAAAGGGGAAAAGAAAACAACCAACCCAACCAAACCATCACATCACCATCTCTGCAGCTGCGGATCACAGCGACTTCCTGAACCACGAACACCTGTCAGGTGCCTTTAGGATGTTTATTAAGTCCAACTGCTGTCACATTGCACATTTATCATCATAGTGCTGGGTGCTTTGCAAAATCTGACATCCTAACATTAACAGATCGTTAAGGGTGCCTAAAAAAGGCTCATTGTTCCCCTCTCCTGCAGTCTGTGGAAATCTCTGATTTCAGTGGTGTTTGGATTAGGTCACCTCGAACCATAATATTTTATCTAAGTATCAAGAAAACATGAGAATTTGTTGTTAAATTGACAAATTTACTGTTTAATCGGTACAGAGGATACAGATATTTTCATTTAAACACACAGGCTTTCTAGGCTGTAAAAACATTTTACAGATTATTAAATATAAATTTAGAGGTGTAGCAATTTTTGGTGCCAACCAGCTCTGACACAGCATCATTTCAAAGTGCCTGTATAATGAATTTCAGTAGCTACAAAAAAAAAGTTGAACCTTAGAATAGAATAAATAGTATGAAACAAATATTCCATTTAACACAGGTATTGTACTTTAACACAGTAGTAGTAGTAGAAGTAGTTACTATTACTATTTCTACTATTATTATTAATTATTTTAAAACAGATGTTGCACTAAGAGATGCTTAATTTCCACGCTTTTTGAGGCTAAAATCTCTCCACATGTTTATCTATTCAGTAACATTTGACATATATCACTCTGAACCTTAAAAACATTGTCCTTGAAAATATTTCATGCATTCCAATGTATTCATGTTCTGGGCTCCCTATTACTCATGCCACTGCAGGGCAGATAACAAGGAAATTTAAATGCAACAAAAAGTTTTATATCAAATGTTTCCTAAGCACACAAATTAAGATGAATTAAAACTATAAATCACTTTTCAACCTGCACAAGCAAACTGTAAAAACCACAGTAGCTGCTGCGATAAAGAATCTAATATGGTATTGTTAATAGAGGCTGTAAGCATTTAATTAAATCAATTTTAGCTTCCAACCATCCCGACAATGTGAGCTTTGACTGTCAGTGATGGGTGGTATCAGTTCTGGGAGTGATCATCACCCTCATTCCCAAGCACCACGTTCCAGGAGCACCAATTATCTCCACTGGGCTCCAACAGAGTTAGAGAAAGGAATTAATGTGTACATTTTTATAATCCACTAGAGGACTATCAAGGCAATACAGTAACTTCAGAAAAACAACTATCAAACCCAGAAACAAACAGACATGAAAGTGAGCACAGGCACGTAAAGATTAGACCTGGAGAACAAATCAGTGCAGCAGCTCAGCAGAGCACAGTACAGCAGGTTCTTCATGCCCTGCAGGAAACTAACAGGAAGCAATTGAATTCCATAATTATTTGCCCAAACTCTGTAAAATGAAATAAACCATCCAGATCTCATTTTACAGTAGCTAGGCTTGATCATTCAGTATTTACCAAGTTGATTCACTACTTAATGTCATCATCTTATTTTAAGAGTTAATTTCTAGAAATGCTCACACAAAGTTTTTGTTTGTTCCTGCCTGAATTCCCAAATTATGTTATGGAAGGCTATGCCAAAACAAAAATGTGGGATTAGCTAGAACATCTGAAGTAATCCACTTTCACTGGTAGGTTTAAGGGGGAAAAAAAGGTACCTAAAGTCAGTATTAAACCCATTAAAACCAGAAAGGTGTAACTAATTTCTGTTAATACCCTTCCAAACTGTTCCAGTTACACTGGAAAAAATGTTTAAGCAGGATGCTGTAGTTACACATAAAGGATTTGAAGAAAATCTATCCCAAACAGCATGCCTTTACACCCCCATAAAGTACAGTACCACATTCTCAACAGCACGAAGCCTTCAACCAATTTCTGTGTATGGCCACTGACTGACCAGCCTTGTCTAATTTGGAACACGAAAACAAACACAAAATCCCCAAAGAAAACCAAATAACAAACCACCCTGCTTCTTAAGTGTGCATATATGGAATTTTAGTCACAGATTTGTAATTTTCTTTATCGTTAGGAACAATACAAAAACCCGACAGCTTTGAAGTGTCACTAATTTAGCAACAAATTGCTGCAAACTGCTCCATGCAGATTAATGACGCATTGCTGGTAACAGCATGTGTCCTTAACTAATTATAACCTGAATGCATTCATATCTCAGACTGAGCAGCTCTTGTATTTGCCTTTTTTACATTAATCTACGGAAAAAGAGAGAGGTACAGGTGTGGTGTTAGGGATAGGGTTAAGTGCTGGACCTTATTAGTATTAGGTTAAATGGCTGGACCTGATGATCTTAGAGATCTATTCCAAGCAAAGTGATTCCATGATTTCTAAAGGATCCTTTAAATAATGGAACCAAAATACACCTGGTCCCTAAATCAGATGCCAATAAATAAGCAAGACCTTTACTCCTCAGAAGAATATTCAAAATTCGAAATTACAGAACAGCAGCTGGCTCTACATTTCTAAAAAACTTTAACCACGGGAAAAAAGCCTTCAGTACTTATTTTTCTATAATAAATTCAGATGTTTCATCAGGGCAGAATAGAACACTGAGGGACAAACAGCCTCTACATTGCATCCAACAAAACCTCTCCTTCCCTCAGTCAGCACTGTGAATACAAACAGCAGTGATACTCCTTGCAATTGGAATAAGCTCAGTGCTATAATGAAAGCCTATTTAAAATCAATAAAATCAGTCCTGCTTTTGGGAGCTATGATTACTCTGGTCCACTGGTACTGCTTGCAGCAAAAATGAACAGCTTGTTCTCAGCCCACTGCTGTGTATATTTAACTACTGAATTCTTGATCGTGAAACAATATACTGAGAAGCAGAGTTCTGTTGGTTATATGCTATGCTAATTTATTACCTGTGAACAATTTTCCATTATTATTGATACGACTGTGTGGCTGCAAATTAGGCATGTTAACAATTACATTAGAATGTGCTGTAGCTTATCAAAAATAAACTGCTGTGAAGAGCACACGATGTACGGCTGCAGGGGAACAGGTCTCACACGCTCCCCTGTTTATGAACAAAAGACTTTCTACCAGAGAGAACTCAGGACTACTTCAACAAGACCTCCCACACTACAGAATTAGAGCTTGGGACAAAGGGAGGAGGTCTCACATGAATTCCTAATCAAATTTCTGTCTCACCATGCGACTTTCATCGGTCTGGCTTCTCTATCTGCAGGGGCTCTGTGTAAATTAATTACTGTCTGGGCCTTTTTGAAAATGCAGAACCTGTTCCACTGTTACGTCAGTGTATATTTAGCCCAGTGTAAGGCAGCTGAGCACAGAAAGGTTCACTGCACACCCCGGACTCCAGTGTGAGTCCTGCAGCAGCAGCAAAGTGTCCCTGGAACGTGCCCTGGTCTCTCTCAGAATGAGATGAGCACACATTGCAAAGTAGATGAGAGCAACTCAGTGAAACGGGAGCTGCACAGTGAGGACAAGGTGAGGACATGCCAAATCAAGGCTTTACAGAAGCCCTGTCTCCCTACTGACCCAAACACTGAGTATATAAACACTCAGGAGCTGTGCCCACAGAGGCAGCTGGGTGCCAAGGATGCACAGGAGGACCCAGCCCACTGTGGCCAGGCAGAATCACTGGTGTCAAGAGCTCTGCTGGTCACCCTTCTTTTGGTAAATTAATTAAGTTGTTCTTGATGAACAGAACTCTTGGAGCACTTCCTCCTCCCCGAATCCCAAGAGACCCAGATGAGGTACAGGAATCTGCAACCAGCTCCAAACCCTCCATCCCTACAAAGAGGCAGGGGGCAACCTAAAGATGTATTTACCAGGCAAAACTGCCCTGGAGGACACAAATCACTTCTTTGTTTGACATGTGCAACTTCAAGCTTTGCTTTGGCCAGCCAGGCTTTAGCCCACATCTCTTTCACAGTTGTCTAGAATATTACTCCATGAAGCACTGGCTGGGACTCTCATTGTATAACCAATTCCATCTCCCAAACATTTATGTTTAACACTGATTTCCTAAAAGCAGAAGTAAATTCACTGCTTCCTTTCCCAGAGCAAGGGCTTTTCCCTCACTCTACTTAATAGTTTGGCTTTCACAACACGAGATTTGATGAAAACAAGGCAGACACTACAGACATTTTCTGACAGCAATTTTGCCTTATTTTGGGTAGCACAAGAACTATAAACATACCAACAGAGCTCAGGACACCTACATGCCATCCCTACTTGTTCCCTCAACAGTGTTGATGCAAACATACAAATGCTCAAGTATCCTGTAAGGGTTCTAAATAATCTCTCCCAAACTGCATCTCTGCAGCTCAGAGCCTTTCTTCCAAAACCAAGGTTACAAGGTTTAAAAGGGTCCAGTTTGGATTGGTTTTGGGTTTTATTACTTACATCTAGCTGATCCAGTAGTAGGGAAACCTCCTTTTTGAGGTCTCATCTGTCCTGTTTTATTACTGTTGCTTCTTTCTTGTTTTAATGCTACCCCTGCCACCCGAGTTTCCAACTTCCCTTTGGGTGGGACTGGCTATAATTAATTTTCCAAATTTCAGCCACCCTCTTACACAGCTCAGGCAAGATCCTGATAAGCTTATTACCTTTTAGCAACACTCCTGGCCCGAGTCATTCTGTAGACTTACTCCAGCAAGGAAAGAAGAGAGAAGAATAAAAGCAATAAGGAAGACCATAACAAATATAATACAATAACAGAAAAACTGTAGTAAAGCTTAGTTTTCAAACTGAACACTGAATCCCAGAGTTGCTTATAACAACTTTTCACATTTGGGTCTCCTTACACCAACTGGGTCTGAAATCTGAGACAGTTTTTCCCAAGTATTGCTGCCACTTCCAGGGCTGCCCATCTTCTGAGAACTGCAGGGATGCAGCATCCGAGGCAGTTCCCACACTCTGCCAAGTGAGCAGATTGAGATGAAAAAGAAGCTGTACACAAGATACCTCCCACATCTACAAAACTATTGTTGCTTAAAGGCCTTTTGAATGAAGATAAACAATTGATTTCTCCCCCCCACTTTTAATTTTAATTTAAACTCTCTTCCTCTGTTATTTTCATCCTTCTGCTCCATAACACCAGAAAGAATTATGTTCTTACAAGCCTACTTTCTACAACCTTTGGGTTGAAACTAGTTTAGAACTAAAGTTAAATAAATCATCCTTTTTATAATTCCATACTTTTGAATATATTGTATATTTATTGCTAGATTATAAGCCTCATTAAAATCTATAATGATAAATTAGTCAGTCTCTTGATTCTGTCACTACTATTATTAATTGCTTTCATAGCCATTACTACACACTTCACTGGTGATAAAAATTTTAAGGCCAGATAAAATCAGCTGAGCTAAAGCTCACTCTCAATATTGCAGTCTTAAACCTTCTCAGAGCAAAAGTAATCAAGTATTCACACATCCTACATGAAAGTTAAACCTGATAAATTACTTATACAGCAAACAGAGCCTCTCTAGATCCAGCAGCACCACTATAATGCATGGAAAAATATGCACATTAAGGCAGGGATCCAAAAGAAACAGTTCTCATATTGAAACTGTTCATTGTATGTGCTTGTTTAAAACTCCATGGGATATCTTTTTCCTGATATTTTTCAGCCTTTAACAGCTTCTTTTTTCCACCTAACTTCTCATTATTTTTTACAGAAATTTCCTCTGTAATAGACAAAGGGCTTAGAAAAATGACTATTTTCACATTAGCTTACAAACTTGAGAGCAGATGTGGTTTGAAACTCAACCAGGGAAGGAACAAGTTTGTCTTCTTGTGGAAGAGCACTGAAGTTCACTGACGAGAGAAAAAAGCTTTTTCTGCCAGCTGTAAAGCAACATCTATTCTATGGGCAAAACAGAGAAAGGCAATTTCTGTAACCTGCAGAGTCACCCTGGCATCCTGCAGCACATAAATAATAAATACTGAACAAAAATTGAAAAATCCACGCAAAGGGATCCAGAGTTCTTCCATCATTATACCCAGGTCCATTCTTGCTACTTTTAGACTTCAAAATATCCTTTATATTATGCCCAAGCCAATATTATTTTTCTCCTCTTCTGATACTTTCACTTTAAGAGGCTGCAAAAGCCAGCAAAGAAGACTTTTTCTTTTGTATTAGTCACAATCTCTATGACCTGACAATGCCACCATGGAAGCTTCTCAGGATACTCTATTAAGCACTGAGAAACCTGGGGATGCAAAAGCATGTGCTTTAGCAGACCTACTTTCCTTATAAGTCTAAAATACATGAATAAATCACAAGACTTGATTTCTAAAACTGTCGTTCAAAAATCTGTCAGTTTTAACAGATTCTTATCAAGACATTTCTCTCTATCCTTCCCATTTCCCTAAACTATGGGGGGGGGAAAAAAAAAAGTGAAATGAATACACTGACAGTTTTCTTTGCATCTTTACCTTTTAAAGCTTACAGGGATTTCAAGTTTTCCTTGCCAAAATAACATGCAAACCTCTTTTTTTTTTCCCCCCAGCAAAATATATTTTAAAGTTAGTAGACTCAGGGAGATCAACTGTGCCCTAAATTCTTGACTGGATAGCATAACACAATTTGTTTTAATACAGTTCAGGGAACAGGCTTTATGCAATCTGTAGTGTTGAAGTCAAGCAGCCATTAGGAACAAACACAGTTCTCGCCCCTTGCTGCAACAATACACACACCTGCTTTCCTGGAACGTGTTCAAAATTTCATTCTTTATGATTATATGTAAGGCACAAAAGACACAAAGCCTTCTCTGACTGATTCTAATTCTTTTATCCATTATTGAACTGCAGAGATGATTTTGAAAAAATTGTATGTAGTGTAGAATACATAAAAACCAAGGCACATATATTAGGTTTTTTCTCCCACTTCACTTTTAATCATAAAGGAGTTGTCGTAGTTGGAGATATTCTCAAAAATGGAGCATGAAATAAAAACCTAAGCAAGAAACCAAGGAGTGCACATGGTAAAAAAGCAAGTTAATATGAATTGTAGAGTCACAAATGGTTAGGAACCTTAAAGCCCATCTTGTTCCCACCCCTGCCACGGGCAGGGACACCTGGCACTGTCCCAGGTTGCTCCAAGCCCCAGTGTCCAACCTGGCCTTGGGCACTGCCAGGGATCCAGGGGCAGCCACAGCTTCTCTGGGCACCCTGTGCCAGGGCCTCACCTCCCTGATGGTAAAGAATTTCTCGTAACACAAAATCTAAACTTTCTCTCTTTCATATATGAAAAGATGCAGAGAGTAAAGACAACTGCAATGTTACCACCACTCCTTAAGAAGAGGTAACAAATCCAAATGTGACAGGTGAACCCTGTTCAAGTAGAGACTTGACAATTAGCCCTCTGCCAAACAAAGTCTTTCCATACAGGCCTGCTTTGGCCAGCAGGATCCTTAAAAATAAGCATTAAAATGGAAGCCAAAGTTAAAGAAATGTGGAGGACATCACAAAGTGGAGGCCAGGCAACAAGCAACCTTCAAAAGCACAAGGAACAAGCCACAGGCTCAAAGGGAGAAATCTCAGCGTGCATCAACTTTAGACCCAGTTTCTGCAAGGCTGCCAATACTAGGCCAAGACCAAATTTCTTCAAAGGATTTAATCATCTCTTGCTGCCTTGTAAAAGCTGGGACAAAGTGACCTGCCAGGTAACCATAGTGGTCATTTCTCCTCTTTGCAGTAATTTACAGTGACACAGCAGAGATGCTTTCACCAAACAGGTAGTTATCTGCTTAATTCTAAGCACACACTAATGCCAGCTTGGCATTTGGGTGCCTGCATAAATATCTCCCTCAGTGGGGCTTTGACACATTTCATGAAAAATTTCTTAATGAAGCTCCAAACCTAAATCTCTTCTACAGTTTGCATTTTTACCCAAAGCAATGAAAATACTGAACAGCTCTTAGCTGAAAATTTACATTTTTAGTAAAATTAACATTTCTTTCCCAGAGACAGTTCCTGTTATACAATTCTACTCTAGCTCTTAGCCTTGTATCCCTCAGCTTTTGTTTCATTGTGAAGGGCTACAATAAATACCATACATTTTGCTGTTCAGACCATAAATAAATCAATCCCCATCCAAAACCAGAAACATGCAGAAGAATAGCAAATCTGGCAGTATTTTGATCTGAGCCAAGCCCAGTAGGATTGAAATGTCCTCCCATAGCCTGATTCATTACCCAACTTATTCGGCGGAATTAAGTACAAAGTTTTCAATGTATTGCTAAAATAATTTATTGAGCCTCTGAAGAGATTCATGCTAGACTGGTCATTATCTGGGAAACATCTGGATGGGAAAATGATCACGTTGAAGAATTTATGTCTGCCTCAGTAGTTCTAAAGACAGAAAGCTGACAAGCATCACTTTGGAGCTGTTAGTCTACATATGCCCTTGATTCTTTGCCCTGATTTTGAAGCAAAACAGTGATATGCCACCCTTGCCAAAATTAACCCTAACCCTTACTTTCCCCTCCCTACAACCAGTGACCACCACCACCACCACCACCTTCCCAACCTTCTTCACTACTTACAGACAGAAATCACATACTTAAAAGAGGACCCCAGTATTGAGCACTGAGATGTAGCCTCATTTACTGAAGTATTTTCTATTTGAAGAAGAAAATCAGACTCCACAATGAAAATAAACACCATCTCAATTTAAAGAAAGAATCTTTTTCCAGCACAGCCTCTAACAGACACCTGATATCAGGTGTAAAAGCCAGATGGAGAAGGAAAATCCAGGAACTGAGGTGCTGGGCTGAGGGATTGCACAAATGTGACATTCAAGTTCTTTTGCAGATAAAAGTGGGACTAAAATGATGAAAAGGTATGGCTGTGGCCAGCTGGAGTAGCAATGAGTTTTACCCAGAGTGAAAAGAAAATTCAAGAAGAAGGAACAGAGTTGGTTCTAATGTTTCTTTCTTGTCAAGTGGAGGTTAACTGAGTGGAGACTCTGGGCAAAAGCTCATTCATTTCCAGAGCTCCAGATCTAGAAAACAGAGCTACTCAAGTGTGAAACAGAGAAACCTCACCACATAAAGGTTTAAAGTATGCAGGAGACAATGGAATACAAAAATGAATGGAGAAATATCTATTTAAAAGATAGAAACACTGCAACCAGAATAACCACCACATTTACTCCTGGAGGTATTTTCCTGCACAGTTTGCTTAAAAACCTTCGAAGGATTCCTGTTGTTAGATTTCATGGTATCTAGCTTTAAACTGTATAAAAAATCCTACTGCATTAAGCAGTATTAAGAGAAATATTTTAGTCCTCTGGCAATTGGTAAATATTAACTACTGTAGACAGATGAAGTTTCAATTGTGGTAAGCACCTGTATTTATAACTTAATGTCAGATAACACCAGTAATCAGTGAGCCCAAGTACCAAGGGAGAGGATGCACTATCATCCTTCTCATTTTTGTTTACTCATCACATATGTGAAATAGAAGCAATTGCCAGAATAATCTAATACTGTAAAAAGGTTAAGAGCAGACCTATTATGAGAATCTTTAATATCTAATTCAATACTTCAGACTTAATTACTCCATAAAAAGGCCATCTCACTGATCAATGATACACTGGTTAATTTAGATTCAGTGCCCAAAAAATTTTGTTTAGAACATAGTTTCAAATCTGTATTACCTGAGCAATGTTCTTTTTACAGCTTTATAAAATTACCTAAGCTATACAGTTCCTTCTCAGACATACTGCCAAGAAACTCAACATAAACATCCAGAACACATCCCTAACACTGCATCCCTGACTGTATTAATTAGCCTTCTAAAAAAAAAAATTCTTTTGGTTATTTTTTCTAGATTTCTGTTTTGTTCTGTGATGTTTTTCTTAGTATCACATCATTTGCAGACACTTTTCAACAGTGCTTGAGAAAGGCAATTTAGGGAATGTTCTAGATAAAGGGGGAGAAAGAAGTCTGTCCCACTGTGCTTTTCATAGCTTGGTAATTTTTATAGTCTTTCATCTTTTGATGTATTCTTTTGTCTTCAATTCTGAATGTTTGGTGGAAGCAAGATAATGCAAACTTTACAGATTCAACTCTGAAAACTCACTGCCAATTGGGACAGGTTAAGAGAGAAAAAATTAGGTTTAAAGTATTCCCATTACTTATTGAAAGTTAAGCCACAAAAAAAAAAGCACAAAACTTTGAACAACTTAATTGGGTTGAGCAAACAAGTTCCTACTTGAAACATGAAAATAAAAAATGGGACAAGAGATTTTTTATCCTGAGATGAGCATTTAATTCATAAACCACCTAGAAGGAAATATTAATTATTTAGAACACATGGTAAAGAAACTGTCAAAATACATGTTGTATCCTTGATTTTCACCAGTAGCTTGTTAGCTGAGCCATTCATGACCATGCCCAGTACCAACAAATGCAGATTCTTGGCTTGGCCTCTCTCTGCCACTTCATTTTTTCAGTGGTTTTATGAGGAGTTGTTTTTTATTTTATGCAGCTACAACATGATCTGTATGAGGACACTGGACAAGCTGTTAGCCCCATTAACTTAATAATAGATTTCTGAGTGTGATTTCCTATTAATTTCATTTTCCTCATTCCACAAGAAGCCAAAATTACAGACAGCCATATGGTGCTCCATAAACAACAATTAAAAGTTATTTTCTGATTTTTAGGCACTAAAAAAAGCCCATAAAAATACACATGGCTGGAATGATATAAAGGAAATGATGCTTTGGAATATGTCTGCATATGTCTAAGATGCTCCAAACACTTCCTCAGCCTTTTCCCCATTCACACATTTTTGGTCCAAGGCAGACACTGGAGGTTACAATTAATCACAGTGCAGGCCTCAAAGATCACAATTAAGATTTTTCTTCTAGAAGTGGAACTTCACAACAACAGCTTGTATGAATTGTGTAGCACAAGTTGTGTTGTGACTCTGCTCCTCCTCACCTTTCCCCACTCCATGGATTTGCTAACAGGATGGTTCCTGCCCAGCCAGAAGTACCTGGCAGAGCTCTGCCAGCACAGAAATGACATCCATGGGTTGGAGACTGGACAGGACCTGCCAGCTCATCACAGGACTTTGTCATTTGACAGGGACTGAGAATTCCCAGTACCCAACACAGCAGCTGAAAAAGCAGCCTACTCCAAATCACTGCAAGCTGCTGCTCCGAACAACTCCAGAACAGCCACCACCTTCCTCCCTGCCCTTTATTCCATCTTGTGTATGTGCTGATTGGAGAGCAATTTGGTCTGAGAGCCCCATCTGAGTACCTGAAGTTACATAAACTCTTCAAGTCTCTTACTGTAAAATGGAAACAAAAAACTACCTGCATCATGGGAATGTTTTTTTTTTACTAAAACATCTGTAAGGGTTGGTAAAATTTCCTTGGAAGCACCCAGAATAAATGCTTTTACTGCTGTCCACTACTGGAAGTCAACCTAATGGGCANACACACACACTGATCAGTTGGTGCAATCCACCTCAGGGACGAGTCAATTCAGGCAGTCCACTGCTTGCATTTTCTTGCCTTGGTATTTCATGCTGGCATTCCCTTTAGATTTTCCAGAACCTGCAGCCTACACCATTCAAGCCAAGCTAGAACATGACACAGGATAGCAGAAAATATTTGGCAGGAACCTGGTGCAGAGCAGGTCCCCACAGGTGCTTCCTCAGCAGAAAAGAGACACAACTCTTTGGCAGGATACAGCACCTCAAAGATAATCACATTCATTTGTCCATTTTGCCTTTCAGAATTACTTTGAAAAATTTTGACCCAAAATACCACTTTTTGCTAGAGAAAAAGGATACAGTCTGAAAGAAGAAAACAATTTCCTAAGCAACCCTGGTTAAGTGCACATCTTCCTCCATTAAAAGGGGATAGATTTAAGTATTTCCTGAAGATCTCTTCTTAAGAGGCCTGTAACTAATTAGCTAATTAATGCTATACAAAGAAACAACTGTGTTTCACATTTTAAATTGTAGCTATCCAACAAAATTATGGGAAAGTGTCCATCTTCCAAGGTAATTTCAAGACTTGAACTTATGAACCAATTCACCCTGGATACACATCTTTGCACCATTCTCCTAACAGTCACAATGTAATGAGTTGTCTGCCTGGGGACAGAAGGAAGAGAATCCAAATTCTCTGTTGTTGGCTTACAGGGCAAAGCCAGAATCTGTAACACTCTTTTAGGTTGCTAGTCCAGTCCCAAGTTAAAAAGAGTAAGAAAATCCCAGTGGTTGAGTTTTAACAATTCCACAGTAAAAAATAATAAAAAAAGGATTCTTCCTTAGAAAACCCAAATGTGAATTAATAGGTGGTTAAAGATTACTGTCTGAGCATTAGGGACATTACAAGACTGAGTGATGTTCTAACTCTTAACAAATACTGAAACACAGCATTTTGCCTTTGCAGAACATTGCCAATAAAGTTGTCCATCTTGGTGTAGAGTCATTTACCCCATAGTGACAAGGATATTGCAGGAATTATCAACCACACACAGAGTTTTCCTATTTTTTCCCCTAAAACAGATTATCTCTAGCACATGTCCCAAACAAACCTACATGAATCTAAAAACATTCCTTATTTTCTTTTTGTGCACTTTTTTAACACAATCTATTTTTTCTTCTTTGTATGTACAAATTTCTTCGTTTCACAAGGAAAGACTTTTTCAAATTAATCACAAAAGTAGCTGTTGTGATATTAATAGATTTTTCTTCAAAGTAAATTGGATGCAAAGCCTCTGGACTAGAGTTCTAAAGCCAAGTATTCTGGATACATGAGAAATGAAATTTGATAGTGCACATAATAATTTTCTTCTACTTTATTACCACTGATCTGAAACTAAACATCTACAATCATGTCTTTTCTTTCAATTGACTAGCACCAAAATGCTTTTCTGACATTACCCCAGCTGATTTCTGCAGAACCAAGGCTGCATTTGTTAAAGGAATTTTGAAGCAGCAGCAACTAAATTGAGGGTAGGTCCTACTCACTGCAGCCTGTAGAAAGGTTAAAATATCAACAATTTCCTGAGTTTTCAGCATAGGAGGCAAAGAGATTTAAACAAAATATGTTACAGAACAATGGCCTGAGTAAAATGAAATGCTCCTCCCTCCAAGGCAGCCTGTGTGGAACCCCCAGGGCCAAGCCAGAAGACAAAACAAGGCATAAATCCCCACTCTCAGGGGTCAAGTCACTGTGCTTGTAAGCCAGGAAAACTGCAGGGGGACAGGGGACCTGGCAGCACGAGAGGAGTATCAGGGATGAACAGGAATGCTGGTGTGAAATCCAGTAATTTCCCCCAGGAGTGGGTTGTTTCATAGCTCTGTCCAGGGCAGCTCTGGAGAGAAGCTGCAGCCAGCAGTGCAGGAGAGGTGTTGATGGAGAGAACAAGACATCCCCAGCTCTGACCTTGGCCACCCCTGTCAGTCACGTGTGCTCCAGGCAATAAGCTTTTCATAAAGCCCTCAGCTGCCCCAGACTAATGAAAGAAGAAGCAGGACAACAAATAAAAGTGAAAATGAAGAGTGCATTACTTTCAGCAGAGAGCTACAGCCAACCTCTGCCCTCCTGTCTAAGTGCAGTGATGAAGTGCCACAATGACACCTCCACGGATGGCACTGCAGACTGAGCAGGTGGAGTTGCCAGTTTTCTGTTGACATCTCCCAGGAACTCTCCTGTTAAACAATCAATTAACAAACAGACAAAGAAAGAAAAATCTTGCAAATGAGCACAGTTACCAAATCAGGCATGTTTCATTACTATCATCATAGTTTTCCTACATGGCTTCTTACCACTCACCTAATTCAGAGCACTTTATCATCACAAATTAAGATTTAACTGCACCATAAACAAACTGCAAACAGTTTGAGATGCCTCAAAATCTACACAGATCAAAAATACAGACCTATTTTTATTGATTATGTAATATTGACATCAGCCTTACAAAGCTATTACACAGGCACACAAATTTAAGGCATTAAATCAATGGATTTGCTTTCAAAACTTTCCTTCACACAAGTGACACGAACAGGGAGATCTTGGAGCTAATCAGTGCTTGAGGAAAAAAAAATCATAGGCCTAACCTTTATAAATCACTGGTCATTTGTGCCAATCATCTGGAGGCACTTTCTAAAGGTTGTGTGTTTCAAATGCTACAGTGCAGACTGCCCTTCCCTGCAAACACTCCCACAAGTCCCAGAGCTGCCAGCTACAGTTGCTGCTTTCGAAACTTGGGACCATCTGTATTTGAAATGAGCATTCTGTACGTAGTTATTTGCATCCCTACCATGCCAAGACACACCAAACACAAAGTCCCAAATGGAAATGCATTCTGCCTGCATGGGTAAAGACCCAACACACTAAAACACAACATACACACCAAACAATTTTCCTGCAAAGATGTGCCTTGAGTCAGATGCAGCCTGTTTATTTTGTACTTCTATTATCCATTGAATTAATGTCTAGCATGGTTACAAATTGACGTCTATACAGTAATTCTCTCAAAGAAGTGAAAATACATTAAAACCAAATACTTTTATAACTATTTTCAACTTTTTACATTTATGCAGAAAATAATTAATACACTTCATAAAAGGTCTTCAAGCTGTTTTTCAGTTTGGGGTTCTTTTTGCTTTGTGTGTTTTAAAGAGTTTTCACACTCCACTTTTCTGTTTTTCCTGCTGACACTTTAATCTCCTCCTCTTGTAAATATGAGCTTGTGACAATAAATCATGTTTTATTTTTTAAAGATATAAACAGGAATCAATAGGAAGCAGGAAAGCCAATCTCCATAAAGTTTCCCTCCACAGTGACTGAAATTAGTTTTCATATGAAGATTTAAATATGCATCCAGTTGGCATTTAAGCAAGAATAAAAATATTTTCTCTCTTTCATTACATAACCTGGTAAAAAAAAAAAGTAAAAAGTACTGGGTTTGGCCAGTTCTGATGAAGTAAAATCAATGACAATTCCTTAGAACATAAGTATTCTGCAATGAGGAACCTGACATAGCTGAGAACTGTTGCCTGCCTATATTAGCACCAAAGAATCCACAAATTGTAATATAAAGTAGGGGTTTTTTTTACTTTTATATTCAGGTCAATTTTAGTCCTGACATAGTTGATTTGGAGATACAAAAAAAATACCCTTGATTCTTCTGTAAATATATTCTGCTTGGAAAAGTACCTGTATGAAGCACACCAGGGAACGGGAGTGCAAGCAGCCCACATCACCTTGCCCTTTGTTTGGATTGTCAGTTTTTCCTTTTGATCTTTCTTTGCGGTTGAGGAACCAAAAATTGATTTTCCCAGTTGAACTAAGGTAGAAAAAGGACAATGTTTTATTTAAGATCCTTCACTCCTGCACATAAGCCTATTTCTTTTTTTATATACAAAAGAAACTGTCTTTTTGTTGTCGTAAAAAATATTTCCAAGTGTGGAACGCTCTCAGTGTACATAACAAAAAAGGGGATAAGGTGTTTAAAAATCCAAATACTGGCCTCCTGCAGAGAAGCACAGATACCTCAGGAGCCTTCTAAAGGTACAGAAGCTGAGCTTCAGGGAAGCAGGTCACACTTGTTAGGTGTTTGCATAAACCTGAGCCACAAGCAATGTTACACTCAAAATCTTGTTTATGGGCAAAGAGAAAGCCCAATTTACATATTTAGACACATACAAAGCGAAGAATATATTGTAAATATACCCATGATCTCAACAATGTCGTTGGTTTTTGTTTTTGTTTTGTTGTTTTTTTTTTTTTAATTCCAAATTTACTTGTTACAGAGCAAGAATACATGCTTATATGTGGGGGAAAAAACTCCATAATAATGCAATTAAAATTGTTATAGAACTATTTCCTAACTGCTACGTCTTTTCCTGGTGTTATGATCATTTTTCACTGCAATTCTGGGTCCAAAGGTAGACAGTTTCATTCTGGTCTAGGGCTGTTCTTCCTTGGATTTCTTTGTTGGGAGGAATATGATATTTGTTTTGATGGTTCCTTCTTCCTCACTCTTTTAAAATGGGCTGTTTCCTCCCACTTGTCCTGCTCCCCTGAATTTACTGTGCACAGTGAGTAGTAGGGACATTAGATACCAGAGACACATTTTAACCCACCGTGAGACCAAAATTACTGAATTTACTAATTAATTTCTTTGATTGTTG
Source organism: Chaetops frenatus (assembly GCA_013400775.1). Taxonomy (NCBI): domain Eukaryota; kingdom Metazoa; phylum Chordata; class Aves; order Passeriformes; family Picathartidae; genus Chaetops; species Chaetops frenatus. The sequence continues at coordinate 1,091,110 of VZTR01023288.1, read as the reverse complement.
TAACAACTTGTATTTCAGACTAATATGTTGATATTGGCAGAAACCAACATTCCCCAACACCTACAGGCACAGGTGTCCTGGACCACAAATTTCCTGGGTTATTTGCATAAATTCTTATTCAGTCCAAAGAAATCTGAGCTTACAAACTGCTGACCTGTCTTGAACCTCAGAGGAAAGCTGAGGACACACAAATGCCCACCGAGGAGCACAAGAACCTCCTGCCAATTGCAGGTTTCCCAGTGCTTCCCTTGGCTACTCCAGTCTTTTTCATCCCTCTTTTCCTGTGAGCCTGGAAGGGTTCACCCAGCTTTGCCCAAGCATCTCACCTGGATCAATTCAGCACCTGACTTGGCACACAGGACTCTGTTCAGAGCAGTTTGCTGGACAGCACAGCTCATTCTGTGTCATCATGACCCAAGGGGCTGCAGGGAGGCCAAGCACTGCTAAGCTGAAACCCAAGGAATGCGGTCTGTGATTCTCCTCACATGCATGATCAGCTTTTAGAACTTGGAAAGAGCAGGGAGGGAACATAAGACGACCAACTTCAAGTATTCAATAGGGCACTTTGCAGTTAGTTAAAGACAGAGCAGCACTTACATTCATATGGCACAAGTGTCAATTATTCACAGCACTGCCCTGCTTAATTAGAAGCCTGCATGCCTTTCTCACACATCAGCCCTTCCCCAGTCCTTTGAGGGAATACAAACAGGCTACCCCCCAGTTCTGACAGCTTGGCATTTGTATCTCAAGCTCCCATCACCATCTCAGCAGCAAAGATATAACTATATACATTAAACTTAATGTTTTACAAGTTTCATAACATTAAATTAGCCTAGAAAAATGAATATAAAAGCAAGGGAGAGGCATTAGCTTTTGGGTTGGCAATCAGCATTTGCAGGGAAGGATGTATCTCAATGTGATGTGGAAACCAGCAAAGCTCTTTCATTTAGGCTTCCTGCAAGCTGAACTCTGTGGGGATTTTGAAGGCAGATATTATGCTTGGAAATTGAACTCTACATATTTTAATGAAATTGCACAGTCTAAACACCACAATGAGTGAGCTGTCATATCAAACAGTGGAATTTGGAGTTTTCTCAATTACTCACATATAAACCGAAGTTTTCTGGGTAAAAACGTGAAATTGGAATAAACACCAACTTTGTTTGCAAAGAAAGAGAACGTGCAGCTGATTTAAGTGCCTTGAACCTGTGTTGAACCTATGAAGGGACTGACACAACAGGTGAGTGAGTACAATCTCAAATGTCACATTCTTCATGCACGGTGCTGTTCAGCAACTTCTCAGCTTCAGACATGGAGGGCCGTGGATCAAATCTGTGCTGAACTTGTCAGCAGCAGCAGCAGATCACATCTGCACACCAGCTTTACAACCCTGGGCAGCTGACAGGGTGGGTTCAACCAGTCTGCCATGTCAATGACAAGCGTGTGACCTCAGCCCCATCCCAGCGGCCCCTCCTAGGAATCCTCAAAAACAGATGCTCTGTGTCATCCTGGCAACTGTTAAGCACTGCTTAATAATTCATTAACTCAAGGTCAGCAAGATGCTTTACCACATCAGAAAACTCACTTCTCAGCTTCTGCAGAGTCATGTAATCATGTCTGCCTGGTTTGCAAAGCAGACGAGGTAACAGCTGAAAATAAACCTACGGTAGATTATTCCTTCTCTCTGTGCTGCTGAAAAGAGCTCCAGATATTACTGAAGAGTCAGATATATGATAGGGCAATTTTTCTTTAAAGGCGACACTTTTGCGTGATGTTTTGTTCGTGCTTCTGCCATTTCTTCCATTCCAACCTTCTCACTTCAAGTTCAGAACTGGTGTCTAAGGTAGTACAAATTACATTTGTATAAATTGTGGTCACAGTTTACTCTCAGAAAGTCTCTTACAGTATAATTTACCTACTCGTTTGCAAAAGAAGAAGGCTCTAAATAGCTAAAACAATTCATAGAGACAAAAGAACATATAATTAACATTGCCCTACCTGCTGTTAACTGCATTAATTGCATCCTTTCTGCACAACTGAAAATTCTGTCATCAAGCCATCTTCAGTGATATGCAACTCCTGTTTAATTACCCCTGAACCTTGGCCCTTAAAAGTGTCTCTCTACTATTTAAGCTGACTGGTTTATTTTGCTTCTTCATCAGCAGAGATTTCTGAAGGAATGCTTATTTCAGTCCATGAAAGTCCAGACATCTCACTATTTACAGGACACTAAACATCAGAAACTCAATATAAAACCCAGCCATAAATTGGAACCCATAATATCAAAATTGTGAAAACAGCCACAAAGCTGCATAAGCTCAACAACACAGGAGTCTCATCTTGTAAACCAACAACATAAAATATGAAAATGCATGAAATTTTTTCATCTTAAAATTGAAAAATAACTTTTCCATACAAACATCTTTAAGCACATAACTCGCCTTCTTAGGGATTAAAGCAACAACTAAATAAATACTATCTGCATATGCAGTACAGATAGGAATGTCACTCAAAAGATAAAATAAGCAAGTTATTTATAGTNTGCCGTAATCAGCCTCAAGTCTTTCTTGTTCCACTTTTATTCCAAAATATCCAAGCAAAAGTTGTATTATACTGAAGGCAAGATGTGGAAAGGCCAGTGAGAAAATCAACCACACTGAACATCTGAGCTACACCAAAAAACTGGATACAAGATTTATCTGTGGTAACAAGAATGTTGCAGATGTGGCATCAGGACTATTGTGACAATAATCTTCAGTGGGGACAAAGCACAACACACCAAGATCAGGAAAGCTACTTCTAAACCATACAGGTGAATAACTGGAGGAGCAGAGAGGTAAGACTTGGCAGGGAGTGGAGGGAAGTGCAGTGCAGCACTGGTGAATCTTCCCAGTGAGTTTATATTGTTAACTGTTTCTACAGCAAACTCTTCATGGTTGCCTTTCTCTTCTCTTTCTCCAGAACCCCCAGGGCTGTTCTTAAGTATTTAGAACAGTAAATATATTTAAGATTTATAGCCTGAAGTTTAGCCATATTCATCTTACTCAGGTGAGCAGTCCAACTAAGCCCAGGGGAGGCGCAAGAAAAATGTTCCCCTTCATAATGATGCATGGAACAAAAGCTGACTTTAACTGTAGGACCAGGGAGAGTATCCCACACACAGGTAAAACTGTCAACTTCAGATTTTTCTTAATAAAACAAAAAATCACTTAAAATAAGAGCATAGCTAACTTCTGGAACTACCCTGAACATGATTCTCACTAAATTTTTTTTGTGGTGACATTCTCAAGGGTTAGAGCATCTTTTAAAATATACTGTGATGCAGAGTCAGATAATATCTCCCAGTTGAATCCAGCAGGGTTACAAAGACATATTTTGTATTCATAAACGTGTTGAAATATTTTACTTTTTTTGAACTGCAAATATTTAAAGAAATGTAGATAAACATACTTATAATTCACAGCACTTTCTCAAATATGAAGTAGCAGATTAACAAAATGTCAGAAAATCCTTAGCTTCAAAAACTACTCTACCATTTTAGGTAGAGATTATCCACAAAAAAAAAAAAAAGAATAATCACACCCTTTTATGATCATACTTCTCAACTGATGATATATTCAACTTGTAAATTACTCCCATCTTTAAAGATAAAACAAGCTCTTGCAAGGCATCCTAACCTTTGCAAAATACCAGTTAATATTACCTCATTGACTGGAAGAGGCTGAGGAGGAAATAGGGGATGGGAATCCTGGTATGGATCTGGTTGCTGGGTGTTCTGTGAGCTTCACAAGAGCTGAAAAGTCAGTTTTGAGAGATTCCTGGCTTGGTTCAAAACCATGTGCTTTTATAGCAAATGTACAAGTTAATATCCTTACTCATCAATCCAGCTCATTCTAAACCACCACGTGGTCCATAAAGACAAAAGATGTAATAAATTTAACAGAAACAATTGACAAATTAAAAAAAAATAGATTATATATAGAATGGATAACTAACAACAGTATCTTCCAGCTGTACCCTGTGTCAGTTGGGGGACACTACAGGAGATCAGGGAAATTATGACAATATCAATTATAAACTATTCTATCTTAGGACTGCCATCATTCCCTCTTAGATTTTATTCGACAAGATTTTGCTACTAGTTCTTCCACTGAAAAGTTTACATGAAAAACAGACATAGGCATCAATTTTGTATTTGAGACCCCTATACACAAGATTATCCACTGGGACTGATGACATAGAAGATGCAGCACAGAGTAACAAACACGCAAAAGAAGAAAGACAACCAGAGAAGAATGAAACTTGCTTTCAGTAATCGGCCCTCCAGTATTCAGAAGCTGATGGGCATCTAGAGAGTGTAGAAGGAGTGATTTCTTTCCTTTCCACAGCTGCTAGCACTACAGAGAAAACGTTGTTTTTTAGTATTTCATACCTTATACATAAAGTGTGTCTAATGGTTCTGATTTTATGCATAAAAAAATGAAAATTTCATGCAGCTGCTTCTCAATTACACATCTGGTTATTGTTCTGCAGCTGCAAAACTACCTTGAAGAACCATAAAATATGGTGTGACAAGAGTGGAATAAATACCAGCAGTCATCTTGTACCCTCCTTGTAAAACTTTGCATTTTTTACCACCTGATAAAATTCCTGAATCAAGAACTATAACTTCTGTTGCCTCCTTCTTTCATGAACAAAAATCCAGCAGTGTACTTAACACAACTGAAATTTGCAAATGCCCATGCTCTGTGGCACACATCATGTTTTGAATTCAGTACCCCATTTCTTGAGTATTTTTGACTTTGTGTTTTACTTCCAAGCAACTATTTCGGTAATTTGATCAGAAATCCAACACAGAGAACAATAAGTCAGCTCAACATTAGTGTCACACATCTGAAATGAGATTTTGATTTGTTAGCCCCCAAGCTATTACTCATATTACTATAAATCTATTGAATATGAAGACATTTGGTGACAAAGAATGGTTATAAAATATCCAACTAATGTAAGCAGTCTCAAGCTAGCATTTACTGACTCACACTCAGCATGTAATTCTCTAACGAAGGCAACAGATAAGAAAAACAAAACCATTTGTTTTTCATAACAATGCATTTCAAATTAACTATTTCTGTAATTCCTCTGGAGACAGAGGGTCCTGCAAAGAACTTTCATATCTAAACTATTTAAAAAGCCACAATTTGTAAGTTAACTCGAAACAGGAAGAATACCCAGTGGTGAGCTTTGACAAAATCTATTATTAACTTTCTTTGAAAAAGAATAAAACTCCAACGTCCAGTTAGAGCAGCAGGAAGTTTCTCTGCCTGTTTTTTCTGGCATGCAGGATACAACACATGTGGCCATTACCAACAAATGCATGTGTGGTGCCCCAGCTGCCTGGTTTGCACAGAGGTGCCAAGGCTTTAGGTGGTAAAGCACTGCTGAGCTGCAGGGGTGGAAGGAGACAAGCAGGAAAGCAAAGGCAGAGAGAGCCTTGCAGGGTGTGCCAGGGATGCTGCACTGCTCAAATACTGCTGCACATCAAAGTTTGCCACGTCTCTGCTGCCTCTGTGAAGCAGCTTCTCAGCATGAGACACAGAGGGAGGAGGGAAGGAAAGGGTGGGGAGCACAAGCAGGAATTACAAGATTCAAACCCACACACCCAGAGGAGAAAGCAGCAGCACTTCAGGGCTCCTACACAGGGGGAAAGGTCCTGTAGCACCAACAGCCACTGAGGGTGAAACCCTCAAATAAAAATCCTAATTCCACCGTGACTGTGCCTTGTGCAGTTCGGCTTCCAAGACAGATTAAGCTAAGGCACCCAAAAGCAATGTGTGAGGAAATGATGAATGTCCACAAAAAGAACTACTATGCATAGGTGCTTTGCTCCTGGTTTGTTCTGTAGCTGTATCACAGCAAATTTCCCAGGACTTTCTAACAAACTCCCTAGTAAAGCACATTTGGTGAACAGACCCCTTTAACACCTTTCCTAGCTCCTCTGATTTTCCATGACTGATGTTTTCCATCCAGTAGATGAGGTAAATAAATTGGGTCACTGACATATTGATTACCAAGCCTCCTACAAAGAATACTTTAACTGCAGCAAACAACACATTGCCTTCATAATTTTTACTGTTTTATTATTTTCATCACTTCCAGACACAAGCGAGAATCTTAAAGCTGTTTGCACAACCATGATATTTGGGGATTTTTTCAAAAAATCAAATCATTGCAACATGGACTAATGCAGAAAAAAACTATTATTTGAACTATTTGAAACTATTATTTAAACAGTATTATTTGTTAATACTTAAATATCATTTAAGCCTTGGTTAGCAATCACTATTTGTCTTCTGATCATACACAGAAACATTACTTTCCATGATTGCCAAGTCATGCAAATGTGGGTCTGAGCAAAGCATTTCAGCAAGCAAAAAATGCACAAATGGCATTTAGCAGTACACAACTGCTAAATATTTGTTCTAGCTATGCTAGATAGGGCAACACCGGACTGTTTAGCACAAAACAAAAAAAAGGAAGAGGGTTTTTTCAATCAGAATTCATACGGTGGGAGAAGGGTTGAGAAGAAACAAGAAAATGGACACAGAGAGGAAAGGGCTCTAAGAAACAAGAGGGAACTGAACTAGGGACAGAAAGAAAGCAAAACCACATTGACAAATTTTGTGCAGTTTTGAGTTGATGCATTCAAAGGATGCCTATGCAGACTGCAAATAACAGAGTATTAACAGGTGTTTTCTATCACTGAGAAGTGGCTGGAAAATGCAGATTCACTCTAATCCTAGATTCCATCCCTCTGACAAGGCAAAATCCATTAAGTGGAATAGAGAAATACTCATGCTCAGAAACACTGAACGTGGTCCAAAGGCAGCTCATCCACCACCAGTTTTCTGTTAAATTTAAAAGATTGTTTTCTAAATACTTACCCATCTGAGAATAGAACCATATTAGTCAATAACTTACAGCATTATTTTGCCTGAAAGAACAGTTTCAGAAAGCTATAATTTAAGTCTAAGGAACTTTAATAAAAGCTGTCAGAGAAAATAAGAGGACTTGTGGGAGAGCTGTTCCTCACCAGCGAGCAAGTTCTCTGTGTACAGTTCCCTGGAAGGCTATTGCAGAAACACATGATTTTTTCAACATATGCAGAAAAGGACAACCTGAGGGGCTTTAAAAAAATAACTAGTTATAACCACCAAGTACATGAGGGTTTTTGAGAAATAACTCATTATGCACAGGTGAAAAATTATTACTTCACAGTGAAGCATGGAATGGAAAGAAATATGGAAATCATAAAAATGCTGAAAGAAGCATTTCTTCTACCTATCCAGATAGACAGAAACAGAGAGGAAATTAAATCACATAAGCAACCCCATGATGACAATAGAAAAAGATCAGCTAAGTAGCCAAGTTTCTCAAATAAAACTTTATATAGAGGGCCACTCTGTACAGGATAGTCATAGAAAAGCTCTTCCTGGTATAACAAAAAAGAACATGAATTCACATTTCAAATATCCTCAGAAACATCAGGTTCAAGGATGTTTTTAATTTTCCCAGCATAAAAGCTTAGAATAAATGCAGGCAGCATTATCACCAACAAATTCTTCATAATCTACACAAAAAGGACACTACCAACCTAAAGGTCAATTTTTGATCCCTTCTAAACGTAAATTGCTTTCAAGTGGTTTCCACAACTAGTACTAGAGAGGTGAATTTTCAGATAAGGGATCTAAAACAGCATCTGAAAATGCAGCCTTCCCTTTAAATTAAAAAGCCATGGGAAGAAAAATCCTTCAGGAGCTGAGATAGGAAGGAGACTGGTGCTCACATGACCAAGAACTCTTTCAATACTCTAAAAAATGGTAAATAATAGGTGACAGGTAAATGACCTCACAAAAAGATGCTTCAATAAACCTTTTCTGTTCTTTATAAAATACATGTTTACCTCTCCAGGCTGATATAAAAAGCATGCCTTCAGTCCAAAGCCGAATTTTATGAGTTCCCTCATGCATAAGCAATAGAAATAGGACATGCAGAGGCTATATTTTGTTTTGTTTTGTTTTTTTTTTAAAGAAGAGTGAATAAAAACCTTGCACTCAATTGAACTGCATTTCTCTGTGATAGAGTGTGAACACTGCACCTGACTGATTCCTAAATGTAATGAAACACTCTAAGTGGCAACAGGCAGCATTCTATTGCTTTTGGTTAAAATTCTGAAAAAAGAACCACATGCCCAGTTCCCAGCACCGATTTAGGACTGTGAGCAGTGCCAGCCACCTCCAAGTTCCCTACTGATTGAAGGAGCCAAAGGAGAGTGCACAGCAGCCCCTTCCAGCAGAATTACAGCCCCTCTCAGCTCTGCCCACCTCCCAGTTTGAAATGATGGCTCCTTTAATAACATCTCCATCAGCCCAAAGAGCAGAGCACGAGACCCAAGGGCTTGTGCTGGAGGAGCCCAGAGGAAATGATGGCCCTGCAGTGATGCTCAGTGCAGGGAGGGCCAATGCACAGACAGCACATTCAAGCATTATTTCCTTAGGTATTGGTGCTACAGCACAAGGAAAAGAAACCCCAAGTAAAGAAATGCCTTCTCTGCCTAAACAAGCCCTAAATTAAGTGAGATTTACATCAGAAGTCTTGTGAGTTAATGCAAAAACAGCCACATGAGCTTATATTTCAGACAAAAACTTGGCTCCCAAATATTTCATTTCTTTTTCCTATTAAATAGTTGCACCAGAATTGTAAGAACTTGTTTACAAATTGAGTTTCTTCAGAGAACAGATTAAGCAATACCATACTGTGCAGCAAAACAGCACAAAGTCTTTCTTTCCTCTCTTGAAAACCAAGGAATTTTAACACAAACCAGAAAACTATTGTGACTAAATTTCTTGGCACTCTGTAAATATTGCCTTCTCTACACCTAAAAATTGCTTAGCACATAGAAGGCAATGAATTCCTTGGGGCTTAATTCTGTATTCTTTATTGTGTACAACTTCTTTTGAAGTCAATATTAGTGATGTCATGTTAATTTTCCTTACATCTGTCATTCTTATCTTAGACAGGGGAAAAAAAATCAATCCATTAATTCCATTAAAAATTCCTTGTAGACTGCCTTTTATGCAGTTGGTGAGTTTTGAAAGTCTTTGAGAAAATTAACATTCAGTGTACATATTAATAAAAATAGAGAGAAACAGAGGAAATGAGCAAAGTGTAACAAAAGTGCTGATACTGGATAAAGGCAAACCCTTTCAAGAAGACATGCATTAACACCTTCCAGACAAGTGAAGACAGCAGCAAAAATCATCTAATCTCATCTCTTTCCACTGCATCAACAGGAAATCCAACAATAGCAAAACTGGGGAGCGCAGGCCCTGCTGCAGTAAAGAAAGCTCTGTCAAGCACAAAATAGTTGGTGAAATTGTGAAATTAAACTGCAAATTCCAGACTTTGTGCAGACTTCCAGGACTGAAATTCCTGTCCCCTTATCTGTACCCCTTTATCACACACACAGACCCATATGAGTGATGTAATGCTATAGGATTATAAGGGAAAATTCTTTTTTCTCCTGTATTCGTGAGGGCTATAGAATCTCCTTTCATAAGAAAAGCACTGAACCTTTGGCTTTCAAGTTTTGAGAACTTTATCCTATTCTTATCTTTAAAATACGTTGACAAACACCTTTTCTTGTTTGAAGAAGCCAAAGCTAAGGACAGATGCAATGTGGCACACAGCACCTAAAATATGGGATTCTTGAGCAGGACATGGCAGGGCAGGTTGGCCTCTCCCCATATTTTACTGCAGAATGTCTATCACCAACATCTTCAAACTGCCTCCACTGGTTATTTTATTTCATAATATTTCATGCCTCCTGTAGGCTGAAGTTTCCTGTTTCCCATATGCTTTTACTTTGTGTGGTGGCACATTCAGTTGCAAATTGTGCAGATAAACCTGAGTGACACAGACAATATCAATCTGAGGGATCATCAGGAACATAAACCCGGGGAAATTTTGGAACAACAATGACCACAGTGGCAAAACTGATGTTCTTGATTCTTAGCTTTCAAAGTGCATGTTAGAAGTACAAGGACAGCACACCATCAGAATGATAACGAGGATGTTGTTAATTATTAAGTGGATCAATGGAATGTCAGTCATTCCAACATGAAATAGATTCCACACTGTAAACCACAATTCTTTCATGCTCAGTAGTGCACCAGGGCTGAATGCAGCTGCATCAAATGAAGAAAGGCACCACTAACTTCCACTTTCTGAAGTGCTAACCAGCCTACACAACTGAAATAAAATTTACCTGATAAAGTTGTGTGAGCAAAGGTTTTTTGGTTCTGGATTTTACTTTTGTTTATTTAAACACAGTTTGTTTGTTTTTAATAGATGGATGTTTCTGTCATTTGCAAAGCAAGCTACAGAGGTTATTTAAAATAACCTCATCATAAAACAGAGGAGGTTCACTGTCTTTAATGGAGTAATTTATTTCTCTAAATAGTCACAGAGATCAAGAATAGCAATAGTTATTGGACAGATCAATCCATTTATCAGTTCAATCATGAAGTGCTCTAAGACTTCAGCTTCAGTTAGCATTCCTTGATTTTCTCAGACATCCAGACACAAGGAAACATTCCAATTTTAGGTGTTTTGCTTTGTGTCCAACTTTTCCATTTTGTACTGCTAAATGACCCTAGCACTTGCATTTAATTTTTTGTTTCAGATATATTTTCAAATATACTGATTGCCATAAGAAGGTTTTGATCACTGAAAAATGTATCACCTTAATGAAGTTCTAGAGATTGAACAAGCCATTATGCTAATGCAACTCAGCTACTTGAGCTCTGATGAGATCTTGGATATGAGTAAGTTGTGTTAATTTACCTTCCAGTGTGCAAAATTGAAATGCATTTAACTAAGTGGCCTGTGCATTATGTAAAGCATAAACCAAAAAACCTTCCTGTTACTACACAATTAGACTACAATAATGTCTGGCCTCTGGCATTTTGATGTTTGATATATTAACAAAAGCTAAATGAAAAGAGGAAAAACTGTACAACTTTAAAATTAGAAAACATATTTCAGTTAGAACAGACCGAAAAAGTCCTTCAACACTTTCTTTTTGAGAAAAAAGCTATTACATAAATTCATTTCTGACCCACATTATCATCTTTTGTTCACCACACCAGAATGAGGATGTTGTCAGAGAACCAAAATAGAGTTCCAGAAGCAGGGTCTTCTCTCCAAGCCACTGTCATGTCCTTTTGTGACAGTAACTCAACTCACCTTTTCTATTTCTTCATATAGAAACACACACACATTAAAAAATAGCTAAGTATCTTTCAAAATTGAGAGGCCACAACCTTTTCCTTCCTTTGCTTTTTAATAGAGTGAATTTTTGTTTAAAAACAGCTTTTTACACAAGTTCATTTATCTCAGATCCTTAAATTATATCAAATATACAAAAAAAAAATTCCTCAGCAACTATTCATGATGTTCTGAATTACTATAATGTTAATTAAAGAATTCATGTTACATGCTGCATGCAAATCATTTGAGAAATAAAGGTCTAAGTATTGCTGTTATAAACTTGTTCATATATAAAATTAAACATAGATTTATGGTCTGGATAAAACATCAGAGCTTGTCAGTAAGCATGAATTCAAAGACTGCTTAAACTTATTAGAAAACAATTTATTTTCCAGATTGCTACTCAGTGAAGCAGAGTCCTCCCATTATCAGTCAACTTACTCAGTCTCTGAGCAGCCTCCAGGGCATCATTTGCAGAATCAGCTACAAAGAATCTCTGAACTGTAACCCCGTGGTCTGCCATTATTTTTTTGCTTTGGTACTCCTGCAGGTTGAGCCATCGTCTGGGGGTTAATTGAACAGTCTAGAAAAAACAAGAGGGGAAAATAATATAATGCTCATTAAGAACAGTTCATGAGACAGCCCACTGAGCTCTTCCACCTTATGGTTATCTCAAACCAGCAGTTAAACACCCAGAGAAAAGGTAAAATATGTATTGATTTACCTAAGTGCCTTTTCTTAACGTTTGTGCATCCCAAGTACTCTGAAAGCTACGAATGTCTTTTAAAAGCTACACAAGGCTCACTTGGCCAGACAAAATGTCTTGCATTTAATATCAAGGCAAATTTGGCTTGAACTCTAAAGTCTATTTATGTTTTCACGTTATCCTCTGCTATAAAAACAGTAACAGAATGTTACATTAAAACAAATTCAGTTTCATATTAAATATCCTTATTACATGTAATTTCATCTAATTCCTCCTTATAAGATTATTTCCACTGATTCTTTGCGTTTGTTGAAGCATATCTGAGAAGAAAAATAACTGACATGGAATTAGCATTATCCTGTAAGAAACTATACACTAACACATGTATATTCAGTAGTCTGCTATCTCTGCTTCGTTGGTTGTGCTTCTAAGCAGGTTTTGTTGAGGACACCAGCACAGCCACATCAGCCATGCAAGGCCAACAACAGCTGGAGAATAATTCCCTCCTCATTCCCAGCATGGCAATTTCGATGTCCCTGTAGGAATATAAACATATTTCCATCCCATGGGTACAAAGACCCAGCAACCTTACACACACAGAGACACTACTTTGGCTTGTCCTGGCAGGAAACCTTGAGACTCTACAGAAGTCACAGCATCTTCACTGAATGGTTTTAAGAATGGACACATTCTCCACACAGGACAAATTGTTACACACACAAAAGCAATAATTAAGGAGCTGGAGCTACTCCTGGCAATGCTATAATGGCAAAGGTGGAGCTGGCTCCTGGCAATGGTATAATCCCATTTTGTGCCAGCAAAAGATGCTTTTCCCACAGGGAGAAACAAACTGCTGTCCTCCTGGAAGCCAGCCACAATCAGTTCTTGGTTTCTCCTGAAGTAAGGAAGGAGCACAGCATGCAAGCCAATGTATGTAGAAATGTTACACAAAGAGGATTATTTACTATCCTAATGCTTCGATCTCTAGCAGCATGATAAAAAAATTATTAACCTAATGCAACTTCAAACTGAAAACAAAAGCCCTCCATGCTGAAGTCTTTTAATAACACACACCCTCTCACAACACTCAAGGTTTACAGGCTGAGTTGTCTCAAAAGCAAACTCCCATCTGTTCTATTTTCTTTGAAACACAGCACAAAAGATTGATGCATAAAGAAAACACAAACCCATCTTTTGCAGTACAGAACTGCATGTTTTTTGTAAAAGTGACTCCCACTGAACTTAAACAGTTACAAATAGCTCAGGATGACATTTTAAACTCTTTTATCCATAACATGATTAACATATTTTAGAAGGACAGAATGACATTGTAAGCTTGTTCTGTGGCTCTCTCTAATTCTACACATCATACAGACACCTCATATGATTTATATTCCTCCATGCTATTCACAGACAATATGTTATTACAGTTATGCAATACTTCAAATGTAGGGTCAAAATTTGAAGTCACTTTCATAATTGTTGACATTTAATTTGTTTTCCTATTAGAAATTCCCTGCTAGGCTCTAACAATTATCACTTCAGGATCATTTCCACAAAGGGATTAACACAGGCCAGGAGGGACCCTTTCAGTTTATCTAAAAATTTCTACAGATCACTAATATGGCTGATAAAATTTGGTCATGGTTTTATAATTTAAGACCAAGCCTTCACAACAGCTTTTATTCATAACCTAGAACAATAAATCAGTTTCACATGTAGGTATTACTAAGCTGAACTAAATCAAATCAGTACAAAGGAAAACATTCAAAAAATTTCATTCTGGGGAAGACTTTTGTGGCTGTTGCTTGATGGGAATTGCAGTGACCTCTGCTCCCAAACATCCTCTCAGCACCTCACAGGTGCTTTTGGGATACAACAGCTTTACAACTCAAAAACAGAACTCAAAATGTCCCACAGATACTCCACTGATGAGATGCTTAAAATCTTACTACATATGCATAAAGTGCAGATAAACATAAGCACAGGGACACATGTCCTCTTATAAAAAATTGGACAATTAATACTAAGACATTATAACAATACTTCTTTCCCAAATTATGAACCACACCAGTCTGAGGAACACAGAAATGAAGTAAGAGAATAATTCCTTTGGAAAGTGTCAAAGCAGTCCTAAGGGTGATGAGACAAAGGTCTGCTCAACAGCTGCTGGCACAGAAAAGCAAAGCCTACAAACTCCAAGTCAGTGAGAACATTTTTTTCCTCTCCCACCTCTATATTACATAATTCTAAGAGAGACCATCTTACTGAGTGCCAGCTGAGGACTTTCAATCAAGTCTTTGCACAAAAGACAAACTCCTGGTTGTGAATGAACTGCTTGATAAAATTAATAAGTATCTGAAGTCTGTACCAGCAGCTCTGAAGAGCAAGGAACATGAAAAACTCGCTTTAAAGCACTTGCAGGATACACACCATATGTCATGAGAACAGCAGGAAAACTAAAGCAGTCAAAAGAGATGAAATAAAGCACAAGCTTTGAATCTGTAAAGGGGACTGCTCTTTCAAGACCATCCTGAAAAATCAAAACAGCTGTGGATATGCATTTTANAAAAAAAAAAAAAAAGTGACCATGAAATCTTAGAAACGTGAGTAAACAGATGATTCCTTGAACCAATTCCCTACTCAAAGATGTTTTGGTTGCAATAAATCTGCACCTGGATTTATACAAGAATCTTGAATCCCTACCCTCCAAACACATTTACACCTAGCATTCTCAAAAAAATTCAGATGGGCTTCAAATGGCCTGAATTCTTGGGCATCATAAACCTTTATGCCTTCCACAGAAAAATCCACACCTGACACTGACAGTAAGAGCGTTAAAACACAAAGCTACAGCCTCCAAACAGCCTAGGGAAGAGCCTACAAAGGATTCAGAGAAAGCTGTTTCCACAGTCAGTCTTCTACAGGCAGCCATAATCCAACCCGTCCTCCTGAAGGTTAGAAAGAAGACTTTCATCTGGCACAGAACACAACTTTGCCATCACACATCTTTGTGTTTCTTCTTTTCCCGTTTTACAGCTGTTTCATTGTTTGCTGCAGCATCAAACAGCACTGTTAGATCTGCCAGTTCAGTTCCAACTCTCAAAAAAGACAGATTAAAGAATTAGATGGTAAATCAGCATTAGAAAAATAATCTGAAAGAGGGAATGGACGAAGCAATTAAAAGAGCACCTAAAGCACAGGAAAGAACCTAGCTTTTAGTGATTTCTGTTTATTATGGATTCTCACCACCTTCTATTCACAGCTTGGCCTTGCTAGAATACTTTTATCTCCTCCCCCCACATATTAGTCAGAAAACACCAGAGATCTCTCAGATCTTCCCATGAAGCTCTGTCCCAGCTGACACCCAGTAAGTTCCAGCAGCTCAAGATGTATCTGTGTTTCATCTGATTCTTTATTGCAAGGTTGGCCTGGAGCACAAGGAGTAGATCCTGTCCCACCAGCCTGTGAAGAAGAGACTGGAAATTGTGTGTGGATTTCAGTAAACACTGACTCCTTGTGTGAAATCTCATCTTTCATTTTCATAAAATGACAGACAAAAAACCAGAAAATTTTCCATTGGTGGCATTTTTCTGTTATCCTTTCATATGGGAACTTTGTGTTGTGTATTGATGTACACATTGTAGATGCAGAGTGGCTCCTATTTGAGATTCAGATCTGCCTGGTAAATCAAAACCTGAGGGTTTCTTCTTTATTTTTAAATGACAAATAAGGTTTAAAAATAAATCAGTTTGTAAAACTAAGAAAACACTACTAGCAGCACACAGAAAATAAAATGTTGTTATTTAAAATAATAAACTTTAAAGAGGAATTAAATTCATCCTAATAAGATATTTCTTAAGATTAAATTTATAATAGAAGTGCTTATCAAAGAGCTTATATACTTAAATAGGCCTCTTTTACAACTGATAACATTTCCTGAGAGCCTGACAACAACAAAAATCCCGAAACTCTAGTAAGTGGAACAAAAAGCCTCAACTGAGCAGTAACATGAAGTGAGATGAAGGCAGAATTATTTAATCAAGTACAAATTTCAAACCAAACTTTCTCCTGCTGGCTAGAATTATTTGACTTTTTCCAAAAACACAAAGTATTGCTTGGGTTTCACCTGCAATCTCCCTTCCCTTGTCCAACCTGCAAGATTTTTGTTACCAGTCAGAATCCCACTAATGTAGACCAAAAGTATATAGAGTGAGGAGAATTTAGAAAATAACTGTTACTGGGAGTTGTGTATTTTGTTCTGAACAAGCTTTCTGTTCAAAGTTCCTTCTTTATATAAGCAGAGACCATGTTTGGTCCAACAGCATGATTGAAGGAGTGGCACACACACCAAGAAACCAAAAATTTCTTTTTTGATCATCTTAACAAGGTCAGGTGTTGCAGAGTTGTATCCATGGTTTATTGACTACTGCCAGGGAAAAAAATTGATTCTTCATATAGCCTGCATAATCTCTTATCTATCACCTTTTTGTTTGGTGGTTTAGGGTTTTTCTGTTTTTTATAAAATGCTAAAGGCTCTGCACAAATAATGTATTTGGAGAGCAGATACATTATTCTTCCAATATTCCATTTGCCGATTTTTTAGCTGTCACATGACAAGAAAAAAAAATTGTATTATTTAAATAACAAGGGCTAAAAAAATAGCAACTTAGTTAAACAGGAGTGGAACTACAAGTACATTTTCTGGCAGAAATTTGCTTGAAAAAAAAACAAAACAAAACAAACCCCAAACCCAAAAAAAACCAGCCACCCTCCCCCCCAAAAACCCCAAATCTATTTAGAAAACACTGCCACAGAGACATGGTTGTTATATATGCAGCATTAACTACTCTGACGTACAACATCTTTCAGATGACCCAGGAGGTATCTTCTGAGTGCTTGCTTTTGGAAAAAAGAAAGCACACACACATAAAACCAGAATAAACTGTCTTAACACATTCAACAAGAAGTTTGCAAGTTTGCATGTTAACTACTTCAGCAAAACTCTGCTCGAAAAGGAATGTTCCATATGAGCACAAAACAGGAGCAGCATCAGCAAACACAAACTTCATCAGATTATGCCACTGATTATTTCTAACCTGAACCTATATGCTCAGCAAAAGGTTTTCTCATTCTTTGGGCTCCCTGGTAAAACATCCAAGGCTGACTTTTTAAAATCAAATAAATAGAATAGAAAGAATCACTTCAGAATCACTTAAGTCTGTTCTGTAAGAAGTGTATGAAGAATCTGTCAAAAAGAATAACGGGAATGTCACCTGTGACAAACAACTGAAGATTCAAATTATATCCTTTATTACAACCGAGGCCTCTTGGTCTTAAAACAATAAAATTTTTAAAAATTTAGTGCCATTTCATGCCTAATTCCACATGGAACTACCCTGGCTAACCATTCACAAGTGAATATTTCACCAGATCAAGTCCAGTGCTCATGTGTAGATCATTTCCCTAGAAAAATCCCTAAACATAAACACTTATTTTCTCTTGGTAAGACTCTACTTTTGTAAAATGCCAAATGATTCAAGCTTGGGGAAGAGAATCCAGTGTTAATCAACATTATTAAAAAAAAGCAAAACCACCACTAAGCAAATTTCTAGGATAATTGAACATCCCTTGACACACCTATACCATTTGAGCAGCTCTACTGTTTTCATTAGCATAGCTTAATGCATTTTATTGCACGACTATTAAAAGGAAGACACACTTTAACATCCAACATTCCCTCTTCATTCCCAGTATTAATGGAAGCCAGTATTAATATCACAAAACAAAGATGGACCTCTTAAAAGCACTTGGCATTAAAGCTGCTCAAATAAATGCCTTCTCTCTTTCCCTCTGTTGCTCCACTGAAGCCAGGCAGCTGTAACTGTGCTCACAGATCCTGCGCCAGTATGAAACAGCTCTAGCAACCCAAATTAGCTCTGCATGAATGCAAATTATATGTCAAACATATAAAAATATCAGATTTTATAAACTTGGACTTTATTGTAATGGTTATATTGGGAATAAACCAATTGTTAAGAAAAACTGTGGGGTTTTTGAGGAGGTGAGGAGATGTATTCTGTATCTGAAATTAAAAGGAGGTGTATTTAGTGTATGTGATCAAAAATAAATGTCTGTCACCAAAAAAATCTACTTGCTACATTCTACAGCATTCCAGTTTATTCAATTTGTGCACTCTGACCTGTAATACAATTCCAAGCACATATGAAGGAAAACAGATACAAAAAGATGACAGTAATGAAAGAGCAGACCATTCATCAATATGAGGCATAAACCTTTATTATATTTATTGACATACAGCCTCTGTAATTGACAAAGACGTAGAAGTTTTTCTCTAAAAGAAACCATCAGAAATAAACCAAACTGAATACCCTCCTATAAACCACTGCAGGTATGGACACATTTTATTAGGTCATATACTTAAAATACACCACACAGGCCACTGAAAACAAACTAAACCACTTATTTCAGTTTCCTCGCAGTGCCCACAAAATGAGTAAGCTAACCTGACAAGAAACAAAAATTTAGCAAAAATGCACCACCCTAAACAGAAGTTTATTACAAATATAAGTCATAAAAAGCAAAAATATGCTCTGTAGGAAAGCAAGGCTTTCAAGCACAAAGAAAATGGAAAGAGCCATGGTAAGGCTGATGGGCTGTAAGAGCTTCCCATCGGGCCAAACCACACAGCCCCTTCTCCCCAGAGACGGCCAACGCTGCAAACCTGGGGCACATTATGGAAAACAGGACAGCAAATGCCCTTCCCAACTAATGTCCAGCTGGCTGCCACAAACCAGTAATTTTAATCTTCCAAAACAGGAGCTAGCATCCAGGTCATCCTATTTAAAAGCCCCAAAGGAAACTGGCTGCCATCAACATCCCAAAGTTCTCCCTTGAGCTGGGATGCCATAGGGCAGCGAGGCCCCTTTGGTGCCAGCAGAGTCCAGCAGCCTCATCCAACACTGAGCATTACGATCAAAGCCTCAGTCCAGATCTCTCTGATATATTTATGAGGGATAAAATTGATTCCGTGAGCTAGTTCAGGAAGAAGTCTTGAATATTTCCCTGACAAAAACAGTTTCCATACTTTTGTTCACAGCAGTCAGAAATTGCTCATTTTCCAGTCTGTATCAAAGAACCATAAGCAGACTGGGCCTTAAATAAAAGCATTTGGTTTTAAAATCTACAAGTACAGCTGAAGACCTTTTAACAGTTACGTTCCATTACTTATACTTACGAATGGGAATTCATTTTAACTGAATTAAAAACAACACACAAACTCTTAGTTAACAGCTATAGGCCTTTTAGTTCCATATTTATTCCTGAAAATATAGCACACAAAATATCTTGAGCAGTAAAATACAGCATGTCCCCTAGAAAAAAAAAAAAAAAACCAAAAAACAAAACCCCAAAAAAGTATAACATTTCCCAGTTTTTTAAAGGCTAAGGCATTTTGATCAATAAACTGCAGGGACAATTTACTGTTTTATACCACTGAACCATATACTCACTTCTCAGAACGAGTGAGATCTGTCTGTGCAACAAAGGTTCATGAAACCTAACTTCAAATAAAATAAAGAACACCCATGAAGTATGCCCCTACATTTTTGTTTAGTAATTCTGAACTGCCTGTTTTGGTGGAGAATTATTCCGATTCCTAACATCTATGACTCTCTGTGTTAAATAACTGGTTAATAAATGGTTCTCTTCATATTCTCAAAAAATACAGAAAAAAGAAATGGGAGCTTGGTTATAAAAAGAGCTCACAGTTACTATAATTATTAGGATTGCTATTGTTAAATTGTTTACAAAATCAGACTCAAACAGTTGAGAGGGTGGCCAAGAGCTTTGGAAGTGTAAGTTTTGTTTAAGCATGCCAAGTTTAAAAACTTCAGAGGAGTGAAACAGGCCACCACCTCTGCTCAGCTCTCATTACTGAAAATGAGACTGCACTGCCTGCTGCAAACCAAGCCTGGGGAAGACAGTATGAAACTACCTGCTCAAGAGCATTTCTCCTTCCAAAGCAATTACTCACATTCACTGCAATTCACTGTCCAGAACAATAACACTCCAGAAGAACTTTATTTCAGAAATCTGGTTTGAAACAATCAGAGGACTTTTTTATTATTGTATTAGGTGTTTGTGGCACCATTCAGTTCTAGTCGATGCAATCAAAACAAGTGCTTAGTTAAATCTTCCCCTAAATACCTTCCCACAGTTCAAGGAAAAGCCAATTTCTCTTGTCACACACTGCAAAGTTCTTTTTAAAAGCAGGTGCTGCAAACCCAAGAGAGGAAGGCAGGAATCACAGTGCATCATAGCAGGAAACAAAGATGGTGACAAACATGAAAGAACCAAAGGGAAGAGCTTTGTTAAACAAGTAAAGTATCAATTTTAGAGAAGGAAGCTATTTTAACTGAAAAGCTAAAGAAGCTATATTTAGGGATCTCATCCTTTTCATTTAACAGAAACTACTTTTCTCCCATCACCAGGCAGCAGGGATTGTTCTAATACAACCTAATAAAGCACAGGTATCAACCACAGGCTACCTACCTGTAGGTAACAAAGCACACTGAACTAATTGATGCCAGTTGACATCACTCATCTGTTGAGAAACAGGCAGTCACTAATTACTAACAGAACAATAATTTGTTTGTTTAATGAATATGCTAATTCACTGAACTCTCATTAGACAGATACACAGGCAATATTGATGAGTTCCATAAGGCATTATAAAGTATGGTTGAATTATTTCAAAACAAATTAAAGCAGAAAATATTGCACACTACTTAATGGAATAATAAAAGCCTGGTAGTGGGTGAATTCTCTGGGTGAGCTCTCTGAAAAAGGCACAAGTTCTCAGAAGTGCATGGACCTAAACACTGACTGCTTCTGCTGCCCTGTTGGGACTACCTAAAAACAGAGGCCAGACAAAATTAAGAGAATAAAAGTGGTTATATTTATTGAAGGGCCTTCAGGTACATTAAGGGCAGATGAAGCCTCCCCCAGGGGCTACACCCAAAAATGGATGATAGGTCAAGGGTTTTCACACTTTTATAAGTTTGGTCTATTTGCACCTGGTGGCAATGCCAGAGTTCTACAAAACCCCTGCAGAGGCAGGTGCAGAACCAGGAGAGAAAAATTGTCCAGGGGATGCACTGAGCCCCCCAGGGCAGAGGGACTCCCAGCAGGGACCCTGGAGAAGTTTGCATTTTCCACACAATCACCTGCTGTACCTCTGTTACTAATAAATCCTAAGTAAAAGCTGGTTCATCTGCAGATTTAGTGCAATGCAACACAGCCCTGAAAACAAATGCAGTGATTAAATTTTCAATTCATAGCTCATTTTGCTTGTGTTGGGGCTGCATCTAGTTTCTCTTTTTCTCTCTTAATAATTTTAAGTTCCTAAATTAAGAAGGAAATAGAAATTGCTTTTTCACTTGAGAAAGGAATCACTACAAGCAATATCTGTCAATTTGTAATAATTTATTCATACACATTTCAAATGAGAAACAATATTAAGTTCTTCTTCAAACTTCAGTTTTACCAAAGGAGTTTTATTTCAATAACACCACAGAAATGAACAGACATTTCAATCAAATAAACACCTAGAAAATATTCTCTACATGCTATGGCCATATAAGCCACATCTCTGCTTTTTAAGAAGAAAATACAAAGTCAGACACAAGGGACTGCAGCAGGGAGCACTTTTAGGCTGAGTAGGAAGGTCTGACATTTTTGTGTAATACAGGACAGTTCAAAGTAGCAAGATCCTGCAGACACCAATTATAAAAAGAACAGCTTCAGCCTCCACCTGAACAGCCTACCCAGAATGTTAAAATTAACCTGGGAAAGTGAATGATTTAACTAAAGAAATAAGCCTACTGGATTTGACCCCAAAGTCAAGTCATGAATCAAACTCCCTCACTCTCCCCCAATTTGCTCACTGAAGTGAGAGAACCTTCCCAAAACTTGCTCACTAGCTGAACTGCCAGTTTTCCAAGGTAATTGAATCTAAAAATATGAGGCTCTCTTAAAGTTTTTTCACATGAAAATGCCACCACTACAGGGGAGTTTAAACATTTCATTCACTACCCAGTACCTCAAATTAATTCATTAACAAATATATGAAATATTCATTAAGGTTTACCTCTTCCACCTTTAAAACAATGTTTCCTTCCAGTAAAAGTAATATGAAAATGCAATTACATATTAATTAATATTTATTAGGAAACATAATAATACTTCAACATCCCTCTTTATTTTTGACTCAGTGCTTTCTTTCCTCTCTCAATGGTGGAATCCCTCAAATGGGAAAGAGGAACAGGAGTGTGTCCATCAGTGGCTGGATGCTGGAGAGGCTTTCTTTGCTTTATTTACCTCTTTCACTGAAGCCCACCTTCCAAATCTTTCCACAGTGGCTCTAACAGGAAACAGTACAATTTTGCTGTTCTTTAACAAATGTCACAGAAACAAAAGAGGATTTCAGAAGACAGCATCCATCTCTTTCACAATTCTGAAATGTACAAAGCCATATAGACTGGATTAAAAAAACAGAACAGTATCTATTCATGAACCTTTCCCTTTAAACTAAACCACAGCAATATGCACATAAAAACCACAACCTTTTAGAAACACCTCAGTTATGTCTTGGATATTTCACAGTATTGCAGATGAAATGGTAAGGACAGTAAATGTCCTCAGGGTGGAAGTGGGACTGAAAATCCTGACTGCACTCTTCAACAAAATGTAATGACTCCCTTCCCACTTCTCTTGAATGTTCCTGCTCGCTTTCTGCTGCAGGAAACCCTTTCACTTCAAAGCTTCCTGAATGCCTGCCCTACTTTGTTCTTCTGACTTGATCTTGTACTTCTCCCTTGTCCTTTTCTAATCAGTCTGACTGCAAAGTGATTGATCCCAGGCTTAACCGCTGCCCTCTCCTGGACACGATGCAGCGTGGTGGGATGTTCCTCCAGTGCAGGGCTCACTCGGGTCATTAGCATCAGAAAACACAAACGAAACTACACAATCCCCTTCCGACGTGCCTTTTTATCTTCCAGTGTGCCTATATATGTACAAACTCAGCTTTCTGATTTATCCTTCTGTTTACTTCTTATGCAAGGAAGCAGACACAAGAATGAACTTGAAGCAAGTCCTTCACTGATTGCAGATTTAAAGTCTCCAGTAACGATTACACTTTATAGACTTATTTACAGCTTGCTTACACTCAGGGATTTTGACAGCTATTCTGTAAATACGCTCTCCTACCCACTAAGCTCCATTGTAAACTACCAGGAACATGCACAGGGTCAGACTTGAGCTCCTTCTGTCACTCTTATTCTCCTTATCTCGCAAAACCAGAATCTGAGCCCACATCCTCGTGCTCTACAAGGTAGCTCCTAGCAGCCACCACCTGGATGATCCTTCTGGGTGTCTGCATGCTTGGGTTTTTGAGGACTACAGTCCTCAAAAGTAAAAGATGAGATGGTGGGAAGAGTGTCCAAAAAGACCCTGACCTCTGTTCTCCATTTCCCACACCTTGCCAGCCTATTGTTCAGCAGCTGTTTCAGTCAGTCTGCTACAGACTGACCTCCAAAGGAAGCAGGACATCACCAAATCCCTGACAACTGCATCCTGCTCCCCACTCAGGGGAGTATTCAGGCCTCTATTTACATGCAGTCAGCAAATTTCTGCAAATTAAGTGACAGAACCCTTGTGACCCTGAGAAGTTCTGGGGTGCATTTTGGTTAGTGTGGACAGGCTGCCCGAGCAGGGCTGAGCACACCCCAACCCCACAAACCTTCACCTGAACAGTGAAGCATAAACAGCTTCCAAAAACCCTGAAACACAGCAATTTCACAGTGAAGCATAAACAGCTTCCAGAAACCCTGAAACAGGGCAAGTTCCTTATTCTGTGGGATTACACAAAAACTGTCTGGTTCAGACCACATCCAGAAGGTCACATCACAAACAGGATGTCACAAAACAAAGCTGGCTGCCCAAAAAGCCAAGCTGCCAGTCCACTCAAAGGGCCAATCGATGCCCTCTGTCCTTACTGCAGGAATTGTTGGCAAAATATTTATTCCTTGCATTTTTAAACCAAATTTCAGCTGAATAAAACGGTATTAAAATTACTTATTATACATCCAGCTGTGTCCAAAGAACAAACATATCTACAGAAGCTTTACACCTCTGGAATTGATTTTCAGAGCCTTTGCTTGGGTAAAGGAAGAACATGAATTCCCAGATTGAATTTCTGCTTTTGTCAATGTGCTTGCCATCAGAAGCTCTACTTTGCATTAGTAATTAATTTTAGTCAAATTATGTTCATTTTGCTTATTTCGAACTTCAAAGCTTTAAGAGAAGCATACTTTCCTGACCTAAAAAGTAAGGCTTTGAAGAATCTGATGAAAATAAACTCACTACCATACACAACTGCATAATCAGTTGCAGAAAATACTGTAACACATTCCCTGCCTTGGCAAATGAAAGATTGTTGGTGATATGCACAACATATTCAAAAAGTGAAATAAGCCATCTTCTCCACATAAATAAGAAATATTCTTTTATTTTAAGTATCTTGAGGGGAAATCTTATATTTTTGTCCTGACCTTTCAAAAGTGTTTAATATCCTAATCTTTTATAAGATTAAAATGATACTTTTATGCAACTATGAAGAAATGCTCTACATAGTAAACATGGCCAGGAAAAAATAATTCCAAAACTACTGTGCCACCAAACATGAGACAAAGTAGCCACTATCAATTTTTTTCTTTCCTGCATGCAAATGATGCTTCCTAAATTGTTACAAAACTCAAAGCACATTCAGTAAGATGAACAGAAATGTTTCTGCATTCACATCTCAAGTAATCATATCTATCAAAGAAGTGTTTCACGCCTACCATACCCTGGAAGAATGCTTTTTCAAGTGTTAGAAGTCACTGATATTTTAAGAAAAACACCGATAAAATGCCAATTTAGACAGTTTGAGCTCCATTTTTCAACACAAAGAAGGAAATATGGAACATAATCACTGCTTTTTTGTTACAGTTCTTTAATGTTGAAGTCAAATCATGATAATTTCCACACTTCCCGACTATGTCATCACAGAATATGACTCTGAGCACTAAGCAACATAACACTTCCAAGCAACAAAAATGCAAATACCCATGGTAGTAAAATAAAGAAATATAGACAAGTAGCTACAAAAACAGTTTCACTGCATGCCTAAGTCATAACTGGTTTATTAAACCAGTGCAGAATGGTCTGTACCAATTTCTTTTCTGGAAGCAGCAAGAAAAGAGAACCTTTTTTTTTTTTTTTAAATCTGAGTGCTTCACACCCTTTATTGTTACTAAGTTTTGGTTTGAATTAGACCATTTGACTTAGACTGACATGAAGCAAACTCTAAGAGACAAAGATATAAGAGGCAGAGAGCCTTCAGCTGCTTGGGCAGAGCTGGGGAGAAACCAGAAACTGCCCAGAGTAATCAGTAAAAATCAGCCTTTAATAGGAAGCCAAACATTAAAAATATTTTTCTTTCCTTTGCAGGTAATTTCTTTATTAATGTTTCTTCATTGTTTATACCTAATTATATAAATTCACTCTGCTGCCATTCTCAAATCTCAAAGCAAGCTTAGGACACTACAAGAAGCATCATTTCATCATCCTCAAAGACCTTAAAGCAGATTTCTACATTTCTGACTGTATGGACAGAGAGTAACATAAACTTTAATGCAATGTTTGGGCACATCCAAGCCCAGGGGGTGATGGCATTACTCCATGGATTAAGGAAATCAGGACTATGCCCAGCCTTGTTTCTTGTGTCTTATTGCAGCCCATGCTGCATCCAGAAACAAACAACAGCCACTGTTCTTCCCTCAGCTTCTCCCCAGAGGGAGCTGCCAGGGCCCTGACCAGTTCTTGTTCCCCCATGTGAGGTTCAGCAGCATCTCCTGTTGTCAGCTCCTCAGCCATCTGCATCTGCAAGTTATCAGAGCTCTCCAGAAACCTCCTGGAACTCTTGATTATGTGTTCCCTGCTGTGCTGTCACTCCAGCAGAACCTGGAGGGAATGAAGTCCTCCATGAGGACCAGGGCCTGCTGACTGAGGCTTCCTCACTTGTCTGAAGCTTCATCAGGTTCTTGCTGATCCAGGTGCCTGCAGCAGAAATGTCCAATAACCCTGTCAGTGACGCTGGTCTGCCCACAAATCCTGACCCGTGGGCTCTCAGCTGGGTCATCAACCCTCCCTAGGTGGAGCTCCAGCACCCCAGCTGCTCTGGAATCACATTTAATCATCTCACATCATGTTTAAAGCAAGCTTGAAAGATCTGTTCCTCTTATTTCCAAAATTTATGGCGTTATTTTAGACTATTTTAAGCTGAGCCATTTAACTGAAAAACAAATCTAGACTGAAACTCTGCATGAAAGAATTCAATTAAATAGATTCACTGTTTCCAATGTGTTTGGAGTGACAGAACTGAAGACGATAGAAAATTTAGGGGAAAACACATTTTTATGCTATCTTCAGACCTTAGCAAGTACTATCTTGACAATAAAAAGGATATTGGTTGCTTTTAATAGCCCTTTCATCTTTAATTATCATCAATAGCTCTATGTTATACGTATACCCATCAGTGTTATGTACAATTCACACATAGAAGTCTTCCAATAACTGGAATTTCTCTGACATTTTTTATACCAGTACTTTGTATGAACAACCTTTGTTTTTTTTTTTCCCCCACAAGGCAGTAACTGCTTTCTTGGCTGCCATGAAATTAGCAGATGTCAAATTAAACTGTCCTTTTGTCCACAGATCCTTCAGAGGAAGATATCAAAAGATGATGACATGTTCCCTTAGTAATCTGTGTCTGGTTTTTAATTTGCAGCTTCATATTTTTCAGTCCAAAGTCTTGGACAAGCAGGCAAATCTATCAAACATGAT
Source organism: Chaetops frenatus (assembly GCA_013400775.1). Lineage (NCBI taxonomy): Eukaryota > Metazoa > Chordata > Aves > Passeriformes > Picathartidae > Chaetops > Chaetops frenatus. Next base: position 1,064,109 of record VZTR01023288.1, on the reverse strand, counting down.
CAAAAATCTCACTTAATTTTTCATTCCTCCTGACAATTCTTACAAAACCTTTGCATCTCATGAAGAATTTAGGAGGACAAGAGCTAAGACATCAAAGGTAAACTGCAGTTCGAGTGATTCTCTCTCCTCCTGACACAAAGGGAGGCTGTTTCTCACAGCTTATGCTGCTCTGACTCCAACCCAACCCAGACCGGGATTCAGTGATGCACAAATTAAAGACAAACAGAAATTGATCTGTCACTAAGTACCACGTGCAAGGTAAGTAAACACCAATGAATAATAATGTATCACAAAATACATGTTAAAAAGTCTTTTCTTAAATGCAACAGTCTTTGAGTTAAATACCCCAACCCACATGCATGCCCAATGGGGTTGTGAGTGCCTAGAGCTTTATGATTTTGGATTCAAAGCTTATAAACTCTCAGATCACCACAGAAATAAAATTTAATTCAACTTCAGGATACAGACTCTTACGGTTTAGGGAAACCTACAAGCAATTAAGAAAGAGACTGGAGAGAGAACAGGAAGCAAAAAGCTCATGAGTAAATCTGCTCAAAGCAGTGCCTTTTAAACAAAATAAAACTGACATTTATTGAATATATTTTGTGCTATCAGTATAAATTGTTGACTGCAGATTTAAAAAAGATGTTCCAACAAGTAAGTGGAAAAGTAGAAAGTCTTCAAATTCCTGCACAGTTAACATTTAGCCACTAATTATACAAAAACATCACCATCAGCATAATGTCACAAACAAACTAAAACACCAACCTAATGAAAACTGGGTTTTCATTTTCATTACCACATAAAAGGATAGCTTCAGCTTGCAGTTCAGAATATGTTTTAAGTCTCACTCATGCAACAAAGAATTCAGCAGCACAGCATAGCTCCACTATTGAGGAATTTTTCACAACGGACAATCTTAACTTCTATTTGTTTCATACCCACTCCTGCTGTTATCTAGCTAAAATAAAATCAATAGCCACCTATTAATCATGGATCAATGTTTAATTACTAGTTCCAAAGTTACTGTCATAAGCAGTTGGACAGGTAATATGACTTCTCTGTCCTATGTTTTATTAAAGTGCTATGGAAGAGGTGAGTATAACTGAGTCACAAATGGTTAGAAACTGCTTTTCTCAGCAGTGAGCATTAGAGGAGGAAATTTTCTGGAGAAAATCCTCAGAGTATATGCTTAAAGCTGTACGTGATAGTCACAGTCACAAATATGCACAAAAAAATTGGACCGGCCAAGACAATAATGAGCTGAGCTACTCACTACAGGTGTGGCCAACAATAAAAATTATCAGTTGAGGTTAAACCACCCCAGAACAAATGAATCCCCAAAACAGGGAGGGAGATAATCTCATCTCTATGCACTAAATGAGGACATTGCCCATTTTTGCTGAAAATGAACCTTCCAAACAAGAGAAAGGATAAAATAGCAGAGAAATGAACTATTTCTAAGAAACAACTATACCCCAACTGTGTCTAAACCTTCATCTCACTTCTCTGTATTCCCAAAAGAATCTCAGTAGTTTCACATATTTCGCATAAAATCCCTGCTGGCAGTCATCAGCCAGGTAGACCAAGTGAAAGGTGACTTTAAAAAAAAAAAAAAAGTAGAAAAAAGGAAAATTACCACACACCCTGACATTTCCAGAGAAAATCAGGAGGAAACAATCACTCAGATAACTAAAGAAAACACAGTTTGTCTACTGACACTTTATCTAGTTCCTCAGGAGGCAGATCAATGGAAAAAACCCACTCACTTTTATATAAAGAAACTTCATCCACTCCTAAACATACCCAAGGATCGTAAGGAATCTCTGGACAAACTGGTTGGGAGTTCAGATGGAGGGTAAGGAAGAAGGATTTATTCATTCAGAGCCAGGTGTGGCTAATCCTCAATCTAATGTCATATTCATGAAGACTGTCTCTTCTTACCTAATTAGTCCTACCCCCTGATTGCACCTCCATGAGGTACAAAGGAAGGTAAATCAATGCAGCAAAGTGCAGCTTTTCTACTGCAAGACAAAGCGGTGTCAGTATCTGTGTCAGAGCCAGATTGCTCCCAGGGTAGAAGTTCCACTAGTATAAAACTAACTGGGGAAAAAAGAAAATAAAAAAAAAATCACAGTCTGAGGTTATATTTATGTTTTCATTTCCTTCTTTCATCTCAAAATAGGATTCAATAACCATGTGTTTAATGGAACTGCCGGGGAGGAGTGGGCCAAACATCTGCTCCACTTTGGCATTTCAGTTTTGTCTAGAGTTTGAAGAGGGCTTTCCTGTCATTTGGATGAGGTGCCTGTAGAAAAAGCTGTTTGTGAAAGTCTGTAGGCTCATGTATTTCCTGCCTCTAAATGTAAAACCTTGAAAATATAGCAAAAACTGCCAACCAGGAAAAGCCAAATAGGGAAGCAGTCCAAGCCTTCAAGAAATTTTCAAGAACTCCAAAGAAAACGAAGAAAAAAAGAAGAATTCAACATTAAAGTAGCTTCTGAAGCCATGAATTGAGCAGTGTTTTTCAGTAACATTTTGCACTGCATGGAAGATCAGGCTATCACAGCTGATAGTTTCTGAAAAAAGGCAGAACTTTATCTGTCCAACATTAATGAGGTTTTATAGGTATACAAGTCTAGGAGCTGAAGGCATCTGCAGTGAGCAACCTTGCAGTTCCCTATTTGTAACACCTATAGATTCCAGCAGATTTTATAACAGAAATATTGTCTCATTTCACCTTCCCCTCCTTCCTTTTTTTTTTTTTTTTTTTTAATATTTTCAATGCATGTGCAATCTGGATGTGTTCTGGCAGGACTAAGGCCCATTCTGAAGGCTGGGATAGGGCTCATAATGCCCCAACCAACCTGCTCACTCTATCAGAATACTGGAGAGTTACCTTAAGCATTTTTTTTTAATGATTCTGATTTAATTGTTCTTCATTTATATTCATCGCTGAATTTCACTGCATCTGAAGCTATTCTGAAAACACAGCACTTTCCCAAAGGGCCCAATCCAACTCCCATTCAAATAAACAGCCTTCAATGGAGCCTATTTGTTGCCAGCCAACAAGATTGAATTCTGCTGCCGAGTGGTCCCCGGAGCGTTTGTCACAGCTCTTTACAAATATTGCTCCAGCAAGAGCAGGCCTGGATGCTCCTGTCCACATGCACTGCAGACAACTCAAATCTATCTTTTATCTTCTTGAAACACTTGGTCAGATTTAAAACTCCAGAAGCACAAAGAACTGAATTTAGCAAGAACATAAACAGCAAAAGGAGTAAAAGATGTTTAACCGTTAGAAAAAAGTAAAGGGAATGCAAAAGGATGATAAAATAATTTCATGTGATAGGATAAGCTACCATTTACTCCACCCCTAAAAAGCATGAAGTTACACACGAAAATGTGTGCAGATTACAATGACAGCATACAACCAAATTCCACAGCTATGAACAGAAATAGTTTTGAAATAATAAGAAATGTTGCAACAAAGTGCAGATAGAGCACTCCAACAGTAAGCCATAAGGGTTACAAGGAAAGATTCTGAATCTCACACAGGGTTACCAACACAACAAAGTTTAAGACTGATATTTCTTGATTACATCCGCACCATATGGAAGACCCTCATCTGTGAAAGAAACACTGTGATGGGCTTTGAGGACAGGTTTGGATGGTTTATGCTAAATAAAGTAACAGTGTAACTTCTCATCTGAGCAACAGAATGAATGACACAAATGAGAAAAACCTTCAATGGAAGGGCTCTTACTCTCACGTCCTTTATCTTATTTTGTAGCACAGAAATCCAGATTCTGGCTGATCAACTTATTTGTAGCCCAAAGTCTGACAGTGGAAGATTAGGAAACTGTTTAGATGGGAATTCTATTATGCAACATTGCAAAATTGAAGACCTTTATAAAGGAAAGTGGTTTGCTTTGAAATTAAGAACTTGGTTTGTTGTTATACAGTATTGACGTGGTTCTTGAAAATAGCCTATTTGGAAAGCACAGATCTTGGGAGATGCTCTCAGTATCTGGCAGAGTTCAGAAACAGAATAACAAAATGTGATTTATAATACAAGTTCAACATCTCTAGCTCAAAAACAATGCACAAAAGAAAAAAATATTTTTTTTTTAAAGTTGGCCACCTTGATATCTGAAGAATACTCTTGAGAATCTGAGCTGATACCCAGTTATTTCAGTGGGGTAATTTACAGAGTTACCTCCAAGCTTTGAGAGATGACAGAACAAAGCATGAACTCCTAATTTCCACCTGTATCTCAAATCCCCACTGCAGCACCAGATAAAGACAGGGCTTGAACCAACCAAAGAAGCTCAACCAGAACACCTTCTAAGTTCACACCAAGATGACTCTGTCCAGGCAATGCTCCACACTCCAGCCTTTCCAAGCCCTCCACATCACAGCCCTACAAGAACTGGGATGTTACCTTTGAATTCCTTATTGTAGGATCAGACTCACCCAAGCCATGATGGTGGGAACACATCAACCATACATTGCATATGCCCCAAACATTGTTGTGACTGACAGCACTGCCCATCCACGCTAATGGCATTAAATCTGTATATATACAGATAAATGTATGTATATAGACATCACTCTGTGTGTATATATACACACATAAACTCTCCCCCTGCTTGAGCGTGTATACATGAAATTGACAAATGCTATATCAACAAATCAACTGTGCTGAGTTCTCAAATACAATACCCGGCATTCAAATAGGAAAGTTGGGCACAGATTTCAGATTTACAACCAAGGTGGGTAACCTCCTTCAGGTTAAAAGATAAACCACACAGCAGCAGTTGTGCAACACAAGTTAAGCTCAGCACCAACACCACCCTTTACCCCACAGCCCTCCTGCAGCCAGGAGCGTTCCCAGCACCGGCATCTGCGGAGAGAACGGGCCACAAACACGCTTTGCTTGCTTCAGGGGCTTTTGCTTTTAGAAAAACACCTGTGCTCAGAAGTGTGGACCAAAGTAAATTCTCATGCAGCTGCTCATGATGAAAAGGTAAAATAACAGAGCTGGTTGCCAAAAGGCACGAGAGCTGTTGAAATGTCCGTATCTCATTTTACCTCGGCATGGCTGCTGTCGAGGTGAATAATGAACTCCTGCTACACCTCAAGAGAGCCCTTGAGCCCTTCCAGGAGGCTCATCTACTCTTTCCCATCGTTCTGCTGAGGCTCGGGACCACCGGGAAGCCTGAGCAAGGCTCGATTTTCCCACGAGAGCACAACCAGCCATCCTCACCCCAGCCTGACCTCAGCCACCCGCTCTAAGCCAAACCAACGCGATGCTGCCACCCGAAACGTGTTCCGACAGATGATATCACCTCGTGCACAGCGTCACCCAGCTCTGACACTGAAATAATTCAGAGTTCTGTTAGGTGCCGGGGGACAGGGGGGCTCGGAGCGGGCGCTCCCGGTCAGCTTCGGTCTGCCCAGCCCTGAGCCGGCGCCGGGGCCAGAGTTTTGCCCCGACCCCGCAAGCGCCGAGGCTGCGGGCGGGACACACCGTCCAGCCCGAGCATCCGCAGCCAGGCGGGAGCAGGAGAAAGGTCCCTCCCGCTGCCAGACACGGGCGCGGGGAGGCTGCGAGCGGAGCCGCGCGGCCCGCGGGGCTCAGGCGGGCACGGCGAGCGGGGCGGAGGCTGCCGGCGGCAGAGCCGGCGGGATACGGGGCCGGGCTCGCTCACTCACCGGGAATTCGGCCCGCAGGCGGGCGGATCGCAGGGCCAGGTCCCGCAGCACGGCCCCCGCCTGGCCGGCCAAGGGCGCCGCCATCTTACCCGCTGTCCCCGCCCTGCCCCGTGCCCCGGGCGGAAGCCCCGGCGGAGGCGGAGAGGGGCCGGGCAGGGCCGCGGGAGCGGGACGCGCCCTGAGGGGCCGGGAGGGACCTGAGCGGGCCGTGCGGGGCCGGGTCAGTGCGGTCGGTGCCATGGGGAACGGCACAGGCCCGTGCGAGGGAAGGCGCGTTATCTCTCTGACGAGGAAAGGCTGAGGGAGTTGTGCCTGGTCAGCCTCGAGAAGAGACGAGGGGACTTCGTTAATGTGTGAAAGTGTTTAAAGTCTTGGTTGCAAGAAGATGGACCGGGCTCTGCTCGGTGGTGCGCAGCGATAGGACAAGAAGCAATGGACAGAAGCTGATGCCCAGAAGTTCTGCCTGAGCATGAAGAAGAACTTGGCTGTGCAGTGGCTGACCACGGGAACAGATTGCCCAGGGCATGGAGTCTCCCTCAGTGGAGACACTCCAGAGCTGTCTGCACACAACCCTGTGCCCTGTGCTCTGGGATGACTCTGCTTGAGCAGGGAGGTTGGACCAGAGGAACCGCTGTGGTTCCTTCCAGCCTGAGCCATTCTGTGATCCCATAAAAGCATGTCTGAGATGACTGCCCACCACGGCCGGGTTCGGGACAGGGACCCAGTGCAGTGACCAGAGCAGGACAGGGCTCTGTGGAGAAGGCAGCACCTGGAAACAATGCAGTATGTGATGGGTGGAGTGGCTGGGAAGCGTCAGCCTTGAACTGCTTGAGGCTGTCTTGCCTTCTGACTTATTTTTTCATGACTAAAAGGTCTTTTGGTTTTTATTAGGAAATATCAAATTAATCCAAGCTAATAAACCTTAATAAGGCCTGCTGGGATCCAGCTGGCTCTTCATAGGCACTTTAATCTGAACTCCACAAAACGCCTTCTTTATCCTCTGGTAAAATATGTCAATGTCAGCTTGAACGTTAGGAGGAATTTTTTCCACAAAAGGAGTTGTCAGGCATTAGAATCAGCTGCCCAGGGTAGTGGAGTCACCATTCCTGGAGGTTTACAGCAAAGGACTGGATGTGGCACTTGGTGCTGTGGTTTATTTGACAAGGTGGTGATCAGTCACAGGTTGGACTTGAATATCTCAGTGATCTGTTCCAACCTAAATGATTCTGTGAAACCTGTGAGTTATTGCCAAACCTGAGACACCAAACTCAAGCCCACTTGGGGGATGGAGCAGAAAAGCAGAGCCTTGGCAGCTTTATGTCCATCAGGTGGACTTCAAATCTAACATGAATTCACAGTCTGAGCAGAAGTTTCATGCAAGTGAGTCCCAGAAGCCAGATGTGTGAAAATTGTTCCGTCCATCAGGAGCTACTTAGGGGCTGGTGTGGACACAGCTGTATCCTGTGCACAATCTGGACCAAACTCAACAGTCAGGTGGCCTGGCCTTTGCAGATACAGTCTCTATGTGTCCCATTTCCTTATCTGTTTCTGGTTAGTGCACACGTTGGATAATCCACCTATGATTAATAGAGAATTAACTAAATAGCTCACACAAATTGTCCATTTACTGTCATGGTTTGAAGAAAAAACTAAAATTGAGCGGTGGATGAGATACCCTTGCAATTTCACAACAGTTCATATTAAAATCATGTATAGTGAAGCATGCAGAGTTAGCATTCTATGGAAGCACTATTTATGCTGAACATTATTTATTCAGTGGTTTATGATGAAATAGTTGGATAAACACTTAAATCCCCACCTTCTAGTCCAGGATGTGAGTGGGAACAAAGGAGAGTGCTCCTGTCAGGGCTTAGAACTTATACTCCCAAAAGTGTTTTTTAAAAAATCGGGACTGAACAACTCCTTTATTGGAGTTTAATCAGCAAATAAATTACATGTCTAATAGAGAAAAAATCTGCAATTTCATAAAAACTGAGGTGCTAGAAAAGTCTGAAATTGAATACTTTTGTCTTTGTCATGACAGTTTAAGTAATGTAATATGTTTCAATAAAGAATCTGGAGATGCTATTTTTGATAGCATTGAGCAATAATGTATGGTACCCAGTATTAACCCAGTTATTACTGTGTGCTTGTTCTTTCAGAATATTATATACTGACTTGGGTATTATGATGGAGGAACTATAATTTCATTTTTAGTTTCATGACTGTGGTTCAGTAAGCACAGCGTTCCCTATTCATACAGACTATTATGGCTGTCTGCATTAGGTTTATATATATAGCAGGTATATGAGCTTTCAGATAATGTCTGGTGAATTGCATGCAAGGCTATCATTTAATGCTATGAGGAGCATTTTCACTGCTTAATATAAATAATGCAGAACCTGCCTTACTATATTTTTATTGTTTAGATTTAGTGGAAAACCGCTGTGCAAATGCACAGTGTGGAGTAGTGACCAAGACATGAGGGGTTTTTTGTTGCAGAACATACCTGACCTTTAAAGTATGAGGAGAAAAGATGCAGAGATTCATTGTCTTCACATCCATTTTCCTTCTATCTATGTATGAACCAAAGAAAATTTAGATGAAACAGGTCTCTGAAGCAATTAGAGCAAGCAAGAGCCAGAATTTTTGGATCATGGAAGACAAGATGTGTTGGTGTGTGAGAGGAGAGACAAATTATGAATTGTTGTTGGGGAACACAATCAAAATGCAGGAACTTGGGAACAGCTGAGGAGTAGTCTTAACACACCATCCTCACAAATGAGGAGGGGAGGGAAGTGCAAAATAAGAAAGGATAGAGGGAGAGGTTGGTTTCAAAGGTCATTCCTTCTAGACTTGCAGACATTCCTCCCTGTATCTCTCATGGATATGCAGCATTTGAGTGTTCTTCTGTTCTGTCTTCACCTGGATACACAAAAGGCTAGACTGTAGCTAAGCTTTTAGCAGTGGTCTACTTAATACAAAACAACCAGTACTGGTTTTGCAATTAAGTTTAAAAAAGAACATTGTGAGAGGTTTATACCTCTTTAGAAGTTATCCTTAAGGCTAAATGGTTGATAATGTTCAAGTAAAAACATCTAAAGACAAAAAAAATCACCTTTTCACAGGTAAAGCACAATTTTAAGTGTTTTTGTAAGGACATTGTATTTTCATTTTCTTCTCTGTGCAGATTACCTCCCGAACAATTTTGTTGTTGTTGTTGTTTTAAAATGTGTTCCTCTAGCTGGGTTTTGATGATTTGTAGTTTCATTTCAGAGTACTGGAACCAGTGGGCTGAAAGGCACTTCCTCATCTGCATATTGCCCTGTAATTATTATTCTGTTAACTACAGAACTTGAGCTTCATATTCACCTAGATTTCATACGGAATAAGTTTATAATAAATAAGTTTATTTGAAAGATGCCCCACACATAGAATCCCCAAGAATAACAAGTGAGGGTAATAAAACTGTGGCAAACTCACTAAGATAGTCCCACTGCAGGTGGTTGAGGAACAGGAAAGAAGATCATAGGGTGAGGCTGACAGTGCCACTGCAGAGCGTGAGTCCTGATGCACAAGCACATCTCAGGCTCTGACATTCTTCCAGTCCTTCACTATTTCTCATCCCCTTTCTCTGTTCAAATGTTAAACCCAAAAGAAAAATGCATGGTAAGTGGTAAATACACCAATGGGTGGAGGAAGGGTAACAAAGGATTAAAATAACAATGTTTGGGTCTAAAAAAAAGGATGAAAATAAGGAATGAAAAATAGTTTATTAGAATTGCAAATTGCCTGCTAGGTCACCGAGTTCAGTCATTGCATACAGCCACAACATTTCCATTCATTAGAAAGTTACTGAAATATGCTGGGAGGTATCCTGGAAGGAAGCAGGATGGAGTGGTTTTGTCTAGGTAGGATCAAACCTACCTAGGTCCTGGTTGCATTGTCTGCAGTAACATAAGAGCTCTGTGTGCTGCTGCATCACCAGGCTGTGTATGTAAATATCAGTCTGCCCTTTTCAAATTGCACCTCTGCTATACATCGTGGAACTTGTATGTGGCTCAGAATGAAGGAACCAAGTGAAGCCTTAAAACAGTCTGCATCTTCTGCTCAATGCTGTGGGAAGCCAGGGTGCTGCATTTTAACACTGTGTGATAACTGTGACTTGAAAAGTGAAAAAAAAAGTGTCTAAAACAGGGAAAACTTTAAATAATAACATGTAGGAATAAGGAGAAAAAGTAGTGGAATGACCAGCTTTGGAAAGATTTATAGCAAGAGAGGCCACAGCAGGCAGTAGTAACAATAATGCTCCACATTTTTTTGATATCCAATTACCTGACTGTAAAAACAAAACTTTCCGGAATTATGACATAAATTAATAGGCTGAAAACAGTAGAAGTGATAGATCAGTTTACAGGGGAGCTACTGCTACCTCGTGCCAGTGGCCTGCTGTATAAGGAGGCAGACAGGGGAGTACAGGTTTCTCAGCAGAGATAGACTGTAGGTCTATAACACTCAGTTCCAACAACGCTGAAAACCCTGATATTGAGGGTAGAAAGACGATTTTATTGAACTTCTGTCAGAGACGATACAGGCCTGTGAATACAAAAAGTGGAAAGATCTGAGCTGTGGGATACAGTGGAAGAAAACAACCTCTCAGAGGCTGGACCTCTTTGATAAGATGTCACTTTATCCTTACAAAGACTTTGAATTCTGTAAAAAACACAGTGAATCTAAATTCAGGAAAGAAATATCTAACAGTCTTAAAAAAAAAGAAAGCTAAATTTACTTGGGGGAAGGAATGGAGGTTAGAGTAGCAGCAAAACAGTGATGTAATGGAAAGACAGCTGTTGTGTCTGCTGAGCAACTCAGTTTATTATGTAGAACAACATTCTAAAAAGAAATTAGATTTATTAAATAGGAAGCAAAATCTTGAATAGATCAATAATCTTCTGTACATTCTATTTTAAGACATATTTAGCAGCAAGCCATTATATTTAGAAACATTCCTCTCAGCAGGCTCTCTAGAGTGTACAGGAAGGTTCCCAGATGAAGAGTTTGCCGAGGCAGTCAAATGTGGAACCTCCACATCCACTGTGCTGACTGAGAGGAATCTGTGAACTCCACGTGAGCCATGCACTAAAACTCTTCCTCAGCAGGGCTGCAATTCCCATGGGGAAGAATAAAGGCAAGATATCACTGCCATAAGAGAAATTACTTGGATGCTGATAGAAAAAGCTTTGTTAAATGGGATTCTGTCTGTCCTGCACAGTATCTGCAAACAGGTGAGCATTTTCCAGGAATGAAACCTGGATGCTGCTTGAGACTGTTGAAGGCTGTAGCTAAAAAAGCAGTGTTTGCCCCTATCAAAGGGAGGCTGGGCAAATCCAGGAAAACTATAGGTGTTCCCATCACAGCTAATCCATGTTTTAATTCACAGATTGCAAAATACCTTGTTGCCTCAACCTGTTACAGGGTTTGAGATTGTCTATTGTAATTAATTTCCAAACCAGTAAGGCGAAAGGGCTGCTAATACGTGAGGGGTAATTTTTTACTGATGAATTTTATGGATTGCAGAGGCAGGGAAATTGATTTTTCTGCCAAATGAAGTATTGATCTAAAAGAAGTGTACTATGCTACCTAGTTTGGGGTCATGGGGTACTATTTCTGTGGATTTTGTAGATTGGTTGCTGTGTTTTCCTATTTCAATAAAATCTTTTGTCATGGAGGCAGGTTTCACTTTCATCACAATTGGTTAGACACCAGCAAGTGGCTCAGTGATCATGGAAGTTTATAAAAACCATAACCTTTCTAAGGAACCCAACAAAGAAGTGCAGCACTGTGTGAAAAAGCTTGTAACAAAACCTGAATGCAGCACCAGAGGAAACTGACCTGCCTAAACATTCAGCAGGGTGACAGGAGTTATTATGGCATTTGGTGCATATGCTCACTGCTTTGTTGTCTAGACAGCATATTTGGACATTTGCAAGTGTGTAAAATAAAGGAGGATTTCTTACCTTAGCTGGTGGCAAGAGCAGTTCCAGCTGATGGAGCCAGGCTGTCCCCAGTCACAACTGCAGACAGACTTCATCACCAGTGCTTTGAAGAGATCTCAGTGCCAAAGTTTCTATTTTTTTTTCTGCTTTTGTTGTGTTGTATGGTGTCAGCTCTCAGACCAGCTGTGAGAAGGAGGAGAATATCTACAAATGCAATCACATAGATGAGACTCTGCTGATTTGTTTTGTAATCTGTTCCCTTTAGAATAAAACTACCAGCAAATAGTAATCTTCTTGCACGTGGGACTGGCAAGGGGTGCTTCCAGGTGTCTCTTTTACTAGTTAATATATCAATTACCAGCTAATGTATCAATTTTTCAAAAATGGAAGTGCAGTCAAAATGTAAGTTCCTGGAGCAGAAAAACCAGACGGTGACTCTTTCTGAGATCCCTTCAAATTACATGCAGGGGGACTTTAGGAACCTGATGAAAACCTTAAATATAATTGACTAAGAACTTATCATACCAATGGTAGACTGTAAATAGTCTCCTGACCATATAGTCTAAATGCTTTAACAGAATTCCTACTATATTTGTAAGCATCACCTCCCCTACACAGACGTTTGTAAATCATCTGCATTAGTATTTGCTCTTTGAATGGTGTTTGCAAGTTTTATGGAAATTCAAAGAGAAAATGGGCAAAGAGTAAAGTCTGCATCCTCGGGGGACAGTATATGAACAGATGAATAGGGAGGGTAAAGCCTCATGGTTGCTTTCTATACACATGCATTTTATTCAGTAAAAGGAGCCACATCATGTATTGACTTCATTTCTGTAAAACTTCCTTTAGCCTGTAAGCAGAATAACTCCAAAATGTTTTGCTTATGAAGATTGTTACAATCTGTAATAAAAAAATATACACAAAGCTAACTATCTTTATAAACTCTTGGATATGGACATAGATTATCTCACCTTCAATTCTTATGTGTGTGTACACATATGCACTACAGTTTTCTTCATGCTTGGGGAAATAATAATATAAAGCTTTTTTCTATTAGGAGAGCTAGGAGGAATCAAAAAGAACTTCCCCATGGCCTATTCTTTAATAGCTTCTACAAAAGTACATAGGAATTACCATATTTGTAATTAATATGCATTTGTTATAAAGATCAAAATGGGAATGCTTTAGCCATTAGCTTGGCTGTAGTGGAACCTAAAAAAATTCTTTTGCATTCTACCTCAAAAGAGAAATTGGAGTAAAATTTCTTGAAGCAACAAGTTCTAGTGTCCATCTGATTTAGTAAAGTGGCATTTGCAACCTTAGCTGTTAAATTTAGCACTGTCTATGTATATTGTTTGTCCTTAATAAATGTGTTTTGATGATTTTGTTTCTCTAGGAATATTGGTTATGTTTTAGTGCATACAAGCAAGCCTACAATCAAAATTCTACCCCAAGAGGTATTTTTATGCTACCAGTCTATGCTTCAGAAAATGCTGAATTTTTTCTTTAGAAAACCAGTGAAGACCAATTCCTTAACAACAACTGCCATAGGAGTGATTTGTTTTGGGAGTCATTTAGGATCAAAATCCTGTATACTGTAACAAAAATTCAGGGAAACAACAGCAAATTTACATGGACAGTTCATTTAATGACTGTGATGATTTTATGTTTGAGATAACATACATCTTAAATGTAGTATTCTGAGCAAATCACTATTTATTCACTTTGGATTTAGCTACCTTAGACTTTTAATGTATATAATGAGTGTTGAGCTATATACTGAAATGAATCCCTTTGTTACTCAAGGCTACATGTGGCTTACTTGATGGAATTCAAAGTAGGATTCATGACAAATAACAGAGTTTAAAGGGATGAATGCTGAGAGCAAACTTCCTTTGTCTCTGCTGATTTCTGGGAGCACAGTTATTACAGTGTCTATGGCCCATGGTTCAGTTCTCTGCAGAGGAGAGAACTTCACTACTGATCATCCTGCAGACATTAATGCCAGTGCATAATGTAGGAATGCTCACATCATGAAGTCTTATTTATAACTGAAAGAATTTTAAAGAATTTTAATATAGGCAATGAATACTCCCCCAAATTCCCATGAAATTTATATCTATGTAAGAGTTTGTGCATGTTTCATTCAATAATTGCATCTAATATTGCCAGCCAGGAAAGAAAAACAATCATGTATGCCTAATATGACATATGCCATGTTTCAACTGAGAACACAACTATTGCCACCCTATAAAACAGAAAATTATTGCAATTAATCCATTACTAGAGAACAACAAATAACTGCGGAATTTGCAAAATACATCAGTCTTCTGTAAAGAAGAGAAGACTTTATTAGGCAGTAATTGTTATGAATTAATCACTTAGCTTTACTGCTAAGTATGATCTTGTGATACAGCATAAAAATAGGAGCCCCAGTCAATGAGCAGACAATGAATAGTCTTGAGAAAGGATTCATCTCTTGTCCAGAGTTCCTGGAGAATAGCAACGACTTTTTATTTTAACCTCTCATTGGAAGCAGCAGTTCAGTTCATGCTGTCTTACATCAGAAGCACAGACTTCAGCACTGGCACTGTGCCTAATGCAAACTTGTCAGCACTATATCCTGCAGAAGGGTCTCATTCTTTTGAGGCCAGTAGAAGTGATAAGTCAAATATTTCTTGCACCATTTAAAACACAGAAGATACATGTACATATATGTGTGTGTAGGTACATGTGTGTGTGTGTATATATATATATATGTATGTTTAGTGGAAATCTTTACTGATAGAGTATTTATCTTAAAATATATGCTAAATATTATTTAAGATCTTTCTTCTGCTGGTTTTTGTGACATGAGGAATTTTGCAATACTTTCCTTCTTAAATCTTCAGGTTTCCTTCAGTTTATTCAAAATGGTGGGGAAGTTTCAGTGTACCCAGTATTCCAGGAATTTCCAACTGGCATGTACAGATTAATTGCATGCAGCACAGATCAAATAGCATAGGATTGATAATGTAGCCCAGTCATGCCCTGTTGCATCTGTGCTGTCAGACTGAACAGGTCTGTCTTAATAACCTGAGAGAGGTTGAGAGAGTGAAAATCAGCTCCATAAAATTCCACCCAAATGAGAAAATCAGTCTTGAATGAACGGTGAGTACAGACCATCAGAAAGCATTTTTCTTGATGAGTAGATGGAGAAATGTGTTTTTGAAGGTAGGTTAAGTGTTTGAAAAGTAACTATCAGAGGTAACTTCAGCCTCAGCTGATTATCTCTTAGGCTTTAGCTAATACTAAATGTCAAGTTCCCAAGTCTTATATGTACAGATGTGGTCTGCAGAGTGAGAGGTGTTTCTTGAAATTTGAAGAAAAGAGACAAAGTCAAAATCCGCAAAAAGGACCTTTTAGGATATCATGCTTATCTGGGAACTGAAAGCCATGGATTGGTTTGTGTTTTGGGACATTTTGCTCCCTTGTCTTTGTGGAACCAAACCAAAGGGCCTGTTTGTCATGCAATTTCTCCTTGTTTTGTGAAGAATGCCAGGTTTGTATATCTAAAAAACCTCCATCATTCTCCGTGAAGATAATACATGTGCAACTTGAAGGAAAAAAAACCACAAAGGAGGCAGCAGGATCACACAAAAATTGTCCTTCTGGTCAAAAGGCAACAGCAGCCTTATCTTCATGATGTACTTCATAGCCGTGGAACAAAGATGAAACAAATACTCACTGAGAGATTTGATATTAAATTATTTTGTCTCATTTCTTTCCCTATCTGCCAGTGTACAGTAGTCACATATGACATCTGTCCTTTGCAGACAAGGTTGCCATCCTGACTCCATCCAGCTCATCTATCAGTCCACAGTCACAGGGTTTCAAAGCACTGTGGCTGCAGTGGTTCTGACTTCTGCTACTGCACCGACACCCAGACAACCATCCAGTCTTAAGGCAGTTCCTCTCATTTGTTGAAGTGTGCTGCAATTTTCATCAGGGAGCTATTGCTTCTCATTTATAAAGAAAAACATCAGCTATTATGGTAATAATACAGAAAGGCTCATTAATTACAGCACACAATAAAGAATAAAGCAAGTGTAAAGAAGCCAAGCAGATGGTGCATTATAATCAGATTTTTTAAACAGTAACCTTCACAGTAGGGAATGCTGTAGGTAAGAGTGCAACTTAACTTTCATTAGAACATTTTTATTTCTATGTTTAGGATGTAAATGTATTTCCAGATATGTTCGTTGCTGAAAGTTGAATTACTCTAGAGAGCCTGAGAAAAACAAAAAACAATACAATTTCTTTCTAATTAGAGATTATAGAGTGTGAAGTGGGGGGGAAGGGGATATGCTGTAAAGTTTTTACTGCTTTCTGTCATGCCTTGTACAGTTTTGAAACATGCTGTAAAGAAAAAAAAATTATAAAACTTTTTAGGAAGAGACAAAAATAGGGGCAGCTGTAGCTCTCTATTTTGGGAGTGTGGAGTTGGGGAAGAGGAGGCTTAGAGAGCATTGCATAAAACCAGGAGCCTTTGAGGTACCATTTTGCCCAAAGGGAAGGAAGAGGAGGGTGAGAAAATACTGCTATAGGTTAGTGGCAGTTTTAAGAGACAAACCCAGTAAAGATTCCTCCTCCCATATCCAGCATTCCTGTGTACCCAGGAAATGAAAATGTAACCTGCCAGTTGCCCTTGCAAGTATTCAGAAAATAGCTGTAATAAAAACCTATAAAATATTTTGCTGGAAAAAAGATACCCAGACAATTGTACATACCATAAAACAAGCAAAACTAAATCTGTGAGGTGTTAGACTTCAATTCCCATCCAATTTATTTTAATGGATGAAATGAAGGCTAAGAAAAAGCTTCTCTCTGCTTCAGCACAGTGGTAAAGAACATTGTTCACCTCTGCTGGGTAAGTGAAGTGCCCAGCCCCAGAAGGAACAGCTGCTCAGAGAGCACTTTGTGTCCACACCTGCAGCCTCTGTGGGCTGTCCAAGCTCAACCTGCACGCAAATCCCATCTGCCTTTGCTGATGCTGCAGTGGGAGCAACCTCAAGCCTTTTTTTTCCCCAGTATCCTGTGACTTCAGCAGGGTAACAGAGGGGATAAGAGAAGGACTGGCTCTGTGCTGAGAGCTGAGGAGGATCTGTGAGGGATGGAGATCTTGGCTATTGGAACAGTTTGTTGAAGTAGCCTGAAAGCTCCAGAGCCACGTTTGAGCTTCTGCTCCAAGGTTTATTGCAAACATGGGCTTTTTGCTTGGAGATACTGAGTTTAAAGTAGTTGCTGTTCAACCCCCTAATATTATTCAACCAATTAGGCTTTATTAGTTTGTTCTTGAAATAATGTGTACAGCTGTAGCTGTTCACAGTAAATTCTCCTGGTCCTTTCAGCTGTGAGCTTTCCATTGCCTTAGTGGCACATGTTACACTTCATTGGTAATCTGAGGTTCATGGCAATCTACTGACATTCCCTTTTTTCTTCTTGATGTCTTCAGCAATTAAGCCCAGTGTATTTTTGGTCGGGACATTGAATGGCAAGAAAGCAACAATCAAATAGTCTCTATTAAAAAAAAAAAAAAAAAAAAAAAAAAAAAAGTTATATAAAAAAAAAAAAAAAAAAAAAAAAAAAAAAAAAAAAAAAAGAACATATTAAGAAAATACTTCTTTATTCAGAGACCAGTTTCTTCAATTCTGAACTGTACAATCAGGTAGAATTGGAGAAATTACTTTTGTTCAACTTTCTGCTTTGGCATGTTTTCGAAGTGGGCAGTAGGAAGCTTGGATTCCTTATAGTTTCTCCCACTGCAGTTCTCCTGTATAAATATCAGTGTATGGAGGCATACACAGAAAATATTCAGAGCATTGTTGGGTTTGTGGTGATCCTTCCTAGGTCTGGAGTGATGCACTGGCCAACCCATCCATACATTATACCTTGTTTTACAGGTCAGAATGTGAAAGGCAGCTCCTGTGATGGTTCACAGTTCTCCTTTGGGTACCTTCCCACTGACCTTGGCCTGCCCTCAGCATGCCGGTCATGGGCAGCTCACAGGGGATTTTGATACATCAGTGGTTGTGTTTATCTGCTCCTTAAATGTGGCAATAGAAAGAAAAATCCTGTCCTTTGAAGAAAATCTGTTCTTGTTAATGAAGCTTTCAGTCATCCATCTGAAATGATATTTAGCTCATGTGATCACAAAATACTTGTTTGAAACTGTGGCAGCTCTGAAACTGAGGAAAGGAGCACTTTGCTGCCACCTCTCAGTGAACTGAGAAGAGAGAGAGCTTTATGTACAAACTTTTGGGCCTATTTATTTGACTGCTTTCTTTCTGAGGTGCATTTCTATCAATTTCCTAAGGAATCAACTAAAACTTGGAGAATCAGAGAAATTAAATAGCATTATACTCATTTTATGCTGAGAAAATCAGAATGGTATTTAAATATTACCTGTTTTGGAGTTACCAAAACTGAACCTCAGTCTTGCATGGGCTAGTGAATGGAACTGAATGAATATGAATATGTAAATACATCTATTCCTGACTGATCTGATGTGCTGTAAATTGCTGAAAAATGGAGTGCAGGCATCAGCATGACAGAAGGTTATGGTAACAATAATACAGGATTGACATTGACAAAGGCTGTAAATGGGGGAGACAGTAAACTACTTCCCCTGTGGAATGAGGCAGCCCTTCCTGAGAGTGTCTGTGAGTTTGTCTATTCCCTTTCTTTAAATGATGAAAGGGCTGCAGCTGATGGATAAACAACAAAATCATTTGTTCATCAGATGTTCAATCTGAGCTGTAGGATGTAGTTTCTGAGTCTGGTCCTTTTTGTTAGCACCAATATTTAGAGGAATAGTTTAATGTTTGTATGATTACAGGAAGTTTCCTTAAGACAATACTCATGAACAGTCCCATAAAAATCGAGGTCTGTGCCTCTGTGGCCATGCAAACACCCAGAAGAGGAGATGTGCTGGAGTTTCTGTGGCATCCTCCAGGGATTGCACCACTGCTGTTGATTTTCCATGAAGTCTCTTGGATGGTTCAGTGATGGACGGCAGAGTAAAACCCTGGGAGAGATGGATAGACATGATTAAGTGTTTATTGGCCAGCAGTCAGTGCCTTTTCCTATCCTCTTAGCTCCCAATCCACAGATGATATGCTGTTACCACTTTTAGCTCCAGGGTTGGTCGTTAAACTCAAGCAGAAGGAGCTGATATATTTAGGACCAGAAGTCTCCAGCTCATTGCTTGTTTATCTCCGTGCTGCTAGTATCATTACAATATTGAGGCCTAAATAAACAGCAGAGTTCTGATTATTTAATTTGCAAAACCATTTTATTGAAATATTTTAAATCTCTAAAGTTTTCAGCTCTTTTGTTTGTTCCTTGGGGAATTTACAATCTCCCTTGAGATTGTGGTCTGTTGTTATTCTTTCCAAAGGAAATATAGAAATCATATTTTAACCTGAAAGGGTTTTATCCTCCCTTCATGTTCTGTTTAATGTTTTTTTAGTTGAATAGTGTGAACTTTTCTAGACACATTTCTGGGATTTATGCATTAATATCAGGCTCCAGGTGGAGAGGCTTTTTATCAGATAAGCAAACCTGGGAGAAAGTCCTGAATGTTAACACTGAGGATGGAGATGGTATGGCACTTTTTCTTTGAGCAAATCTGATTGCATTTCAATGACACAGAAGATAGAACACTTTTATTTTATTCACTCATTCTATTACTCCCACAATAAGCTATATAAGCTCAGTAAAAAGTTTCTGAGATGTGGAAAAAATTTGATAGCAAGATGTACCAAGGAGCAATGGACATATTTTGTAGTTTGCTCCTGCTTGATATTAAGGTGGCCAAGGTTCTTAAGAGTGCTTTCAGATCCTGCAGATCAATATTCTGCTAGGTTCTGATTTTAGTTGAGTTGAGTTGATGGTACTGCTATCAATGCCTTGCAATATAGCAAGGAGTCTCTCTGGAATGAAACATGTGGGCCTCATTCAGAGAATATTCAACTTTCTTTTCCAGCCCTGACATCAGCTGATAAGGCATTGCTGGTGCTTGTCTCATTATGTCTGATTTTATGATACAGCATCAAGATTTTGATTTCACAGAGGTTTTTTTATTCCCTGGGGGAGAGATTAATATAGAGTTTCATGTTAGAAGCAACAGACCAGACCTGCCCTGGCTAGAGTTAACAGCCATAGATGATACTTGTGTAATCCACAAAAATATAAAGAAAACTGCACCCCATTCACCTTTGTTGTACCCTTTAAGTTGAACATAGTTTGCAACTCATATAGAGCATATATCTGATTTGATTGGAGCTAAGTAGATAACTTTTAGTGAACACTAAATTAATCCAGTGTTTTATAGGTATTTTCTACTCAGGAGAGGGCTGTGAACTGCCATCATTTCATTCCTCATAGTTGTTACTCAAGGCCAGTTTTCTGGCACTTCTGGAATCAATGAATTTGGGAGGAAAGCTTCATCTTAGATGTTACCCTGGTGCTGCTCTTCAAGTGAAGCCATATGAGGTTGTCTCAGACCACCAGTCTTTCTGGCACTCCTAATATTATTCTTTGTAAAATTGCTTCCCACAGCTCTGTGCCCAAAATGCATTTTGGGCACTGAAACAGGATAGAAATGGTCAATTGCCAACGCCTCAGGTATGTTAGGTAAGCCAGTGACTGAATATTCATAGCAACCTTCTTTTCCTTCTTTTGCACAATGTATCTTTTTGCAATAAAGAAATGTGTTATTTCTTTATTTGCTGACATTCCCCAGTGACATGTGAATGGTTGTGGGGAAAAAAAAGCTTTAAAAAATCTTGGTGTGTTTTTCTGTCACCTGAAAATTCAGAACTACAAAGTCTCTTCCCAGACAGCCTGGCTTGTTGTCTATTGTCACTTGCTTCCATTTATCTAACAAAGGCTGCCAGTTCCTTAGGTTTGTCACAGATTCTGCTTTGGTTTCCTTTCACCTTGTGATGTGACTTACAGCTCCATCACAGAACTGTTTAACAGATTGCTCAGCTTCATTTCTCACTCCCTTGTCCACACAGTGTGGGGGGAATGTTTCTGATCCGTTTTGCTTGCAAGAGACTCTGGAGCAAAGATGTTTTTGTCATAAAGAAGTACTTCTGTCAGCCTTCCTCTTGTGCCTGAACTGGGTGTACCCCAGCCTGTGTGTTTTCAACTGCTTTCCACCTGACCTGAGCAGATACACTTATTTCTTTAGTGAGGTACAGGATGTGAATGTTGGATTTTATTTATTTTATTTTTCTGTGCAGCTCTGTCTTGATTTCTTTTTCACATTTATTCTTCCACATTGTGAACTCGATAATGCCTGGAAAAATCATTTTTTCAAGCCTGCTCTGAAATTTCATTGGAAATATTGCATTGTGTATGTAATTGCACCTTCTTCCTCAAGATCACTCAGTAATTTATACCCCACTAGGATGTATTTCTCTAGCAAATCACAGTTGCTTGACCAGCTGAGTTTTGCTATGTGTTACAGAAGAATTTGCTGCCATAAAACTCCACAGTAAAACATAAATAAAAAGCTGATTAATCCAAGGATAGCTGGAAACTTTATACAAATTCAAGTAGTATGCCTACAGCATATAGCATTATGTAAAATGTACCCAAGCTATATTGGTATCTTCCACCCCTGCAGTAGAAACAACGGCAAATACTGTATTAAACCCTTCAAGTGCTTCAGCCATTTCACCTTTTTGTAGAGTTGGTATTGGAAGCACCCTGTGTTCTGCAGCAAGGCAGCTTATGCCAAAAGAGTTTATAGCTTTTCTCTAAACGCTATTCATGTTTTACAGTTAATTTTTTACTGAAACCGTGGTATTTTCACTACATCAAACAAGTTGCTAAAGTATTTAAGAGCAGACAGAAGAAACTGAGTGACATTCTGCTAAATGTGCCAGTAACTTTATCTTCTCATGCACACTTCCAAAGAAAAGATTTAAAAGGGGCTGGAGAGCTCCTACAGAATGTGATGTATTTTGGACAATTGTACTATTCTTATCCCAGCAGTTCAGAGGATTGAATTTGATTTGTTGGGAGGTGTTTGATGGGGACTCTTGATGTGATTCTTGGTGGTGTTTTGGTCTAATGGTCTATGGCCCCAGGAGTTCTGCCTGCTCCTTCTGGCACAGGAGGAGCCCAAGCTCACATCTCCTGAAGCTCCAGAAGAAGGAATGCTATGAATGAAATGTAAAGGAATTCTCCTTGTCTGTGGAAGAAAATGACAGACTAAAGTTCACAGCTCTTCCAGAAATGGTGGGTATCTTCTTTAACTTTATATACCTTCTGCAAAGACTCAGGGAATTTCAAAGGAGGAAAAGACAGTTGCAAATATTACACTGAATGGAGAACAGTGATAAGAAACTGATAGAAGAATGTGACCTCCAGCTGCAATTTGAGGTTGCTTGCAGAAATCCTTGTGAATTCCAATCCCTTTCCTCAAGCTAAAAGAGGTACATGGATTAGGAAGCATAATTTCTGTGGGCAAAGGAAGAAAACCTTTGCCACCTTACTACTGCCTGTGTTTAGCTCTCTGTTTTATTATTCTTCCACCATTTCCTTTTCTTCAGTGATGCATCACCTCTCCAGGTAATAAATCATAGAATCTTTGTGGATAATGTCTTCATTTTGCATGGCAAACACATGCCATAAATCTAGGTGAAGCTTAATAATTGGTAGATGACATCTTTCTTCCTGTGAATGGCAGAGACAGAGGATCCCATTTCCACTCTACTTTCCCACTGGCAGAGAGAAAAAACCTGTTGATCAACTATTTGAGTACTGCAGTGATTGAGATAAATGCTCAAAAAAAAAAAAAAAAAAAAGAAAAAAAAAAATCTGGGGGAAAGAGACACTAACCAGTTATTAAAATTTTTGGGTGATGAAGGAATTGAAAAAAAAAAAAAAAAAAAAAAAAAAAGAAAAGAAAAAAAAAAATCTGGGGGAAAGAGACACTAATACCAGCTGGCCACTTCCCAAAAATCCTACTGGAAAACTCCACACTGGTCAATGTTTCTAGAAGGGGATGGCATTGAAACACTTGTAAACACTTGTACCTTGTCACTGCTCATGTGCCAGCACTGATCCAGTTCTCTCTCAGAACTGTCCTTATCTTGCACTGGGAATTGTTCTGGAGACCTCCTGGTCTTGCTTTACCTGGGGCACTCTTGGACATGATGGTGCTTCTATGGGCAAACTGGCCAGGTATAAAAGGACTGGAACAATTCAGAATGCTCTAAAATGGAGTGCCCTGATTCTAGAGTTGACCAGACAAGTACAAGCATTTCCCTCAAGACATGGCATCTCCATGGTCCTTGCTGCATGGGATATTTTGGCAGCCAGATGCTCACTGTGATATGAAGTGCCAGATCACAGAGCCACAAGCTCCCAAAGTGGAACTGACAGCTCTGAAACAAAGGCAATGGAAATTTTCTCTGAGTAGGAGTGGTAGTATGAGGCCCATCAAATGTGAGGCAATTACAGTGCAAGCTAATGAAATCAGATGCCAGCTTTGCTGATATAACTAGTTTCACAACCTCTAGCCTTCCTAGCATAACACAGAATAATTCATAATGAGACTGCACAGAACTCTTTCAATTAGATTGCAGCAGTGGAGCGAGTTATTTTAGCTAGGCAGAAGCATGCAAAGCCTGTAGGCTCAAACACATGGTAATTGAATAAATAGACTCAGG
The DNA here is from genome assembly GCA_013400775.1 of Chaetops frenatus. Taxonomy (NCBI): domain Eukaryota; kingdom Metazoa; phylum Chordata; class Aves; order Passeriformes; family Picathartidae; genus Chaetops; species Chaetops frenatus. The sequence goes on along the minus strand of VZTR01023288.1, from coordinate 1,040,666 downwards.
CTTTTGCTATCACACAAAGAAAATAAGATGTAAGAGTCTTACTCTAGAAGACACCCATTCAGCTGAAATCATCTGCCTGCACTCCATTCAAAAATCACACTTCTGGATGAGGGGACAGGTTGGCATTTCTCAGAAAAGCTCTCAGTGGTGAGGATGCCTTCAAGTGAAGATTGGGAGTGCAGCTGTAACTTTCAGATGGCACAAATGTCAAGAATGCCTGCAACACTTCAAAAACGAACAAACAAAAAAAAGGAATGCTAATCAGGAAGCAGGGATTCTGAAGGCAAGCTCTTTCACGGATTCTATCTTTATTAAAGGTGATATTTCAGCATTTCAGGCAAGTATCTGTGTTACTCACATGAACACAGTGAAGCACAGGCATTTGTGTTTCTGTGTGGGGTTTTTTTGTATCTCCACGCCATCCCCTGCAGCCTTCCTGTGAAGGGATTGGAAACAATCAGCCAAGCACTGCAGCACCTCAATGTTTCTGGCCCACTGCTATAGTGCATGGAAGGTTTTTCCTGTCTTCATGGTGGTTTTTGCTCTTTCCTGATAATAACTGCTTCTAGGATTGAGTTTAAGTCACCTTATCTTTCCCATTGTGATAGGAATTCTTTCCCATGGTTCCCCAGACAGATTGCTTCAGATAAGCATCTTTGATCCAGGGCTTTTATGCTGGGCTTCAAAATTCTTTCAAGCAGCAACTCAGATGAACAATACTGGCATAGCTGATTCCTGGCCTGCTAATGGATTTGAGAAGAACAAGAAGAGAACAAATTCAGGGCTCCATGGAAGAGGAAGTCCCTAAATGTTCTTTCCTGATTGCAGTGTTATACTGAAGAGGAAGCAGGAGTAGTGTTGATTAGAATACTTTTACACTGTTTTGCAGAAATTATCTATATCATTCTCTCCAGTGGACAAGGCAGCATTGCACAGGGAAAGAAAAGTGTGGTCAATTTGCAAGGAAACTCATGGGACTTTCAGTTTTGGCTTCAAAAAGAGGGAACAAATTATTTTAGCTTCTAGGTTTGAATAAGAATTGCTTATAGTGAAAGAGATTTTACAGCCCATTAAGTTCAGTCAGTACAAAATGAACTTAACTGGCCAGATTGACACCTGGAGACTACACCTTGTTCTAGAGGGAATCTTCATCTGTGTAAGGTTGATGCAGCTAATTCTGTTATCTCTTGCTTTGGATTTGACACCTGTGAAGTCTCTGCTGCAGGAGCTACATTTTCTGGGTGGTTTGGAACAGGCTGAGACCATAGGAAGTGAAGGAAGGCTCGAAGGAGAATCAATGCTGTTCTGCACTGCCCCATAACTCAATGAGCAGAACAGGCAGACAGGAGCACATGGCTTCCACTCAGCATCCTACAGCCCTAGAGACACACAGATCCTGCACATTACTCCTCTGGTGATCACACCTTAACCATGAAGGCTGTGATACATCTGGTCCATTTGATACTCCCCTTTTCTTAATTATTGTGAAGAACACACAAGGACTAATGTCCTTTCCCTGGGGGAAATGGCATCTGACAAACTGATGTTGTAAGTTACCAAATGATGTTTGAGATCCAGGCACTGAGAAGAGGATGAGAAGGCAGATTTCCTCTGTAGAAAAGAAAATCCTAACTCTGCTCTGCTCTTAAAATAAAAAATGAAAAAAAAAACCCAAAAATCCAGTTTGAAAGTGATCCAGAATATTATGTCCTTCACAGGAATGAAGAATTATGAAGTTCAGCTCAAGTGTTGACAGAATAGTTTATCACAAGGTAAGCCACTTTCTCTAGATAACTCTTGCTTTTTAAATTCCTACGCATGCAATTTTCCTTTTGAGGGCATTTAAAAATAAACTATCAAACAGGATATTTCCAAAATGACAAGATCCTGAATCTGCAATTATATACAATAATATTTGGCCAGTAGATTGAATAAAATTTCCATCTACCATAGTTAAGTGGTAGAGTTTGAAACTGGCCATGCACATGGACAAAGTCAAAAGCCTGTGAGTCCTGTGACAATCTAAATTGTGATGTTTTCCCAGAAAATTTGTTTCTTTGCATGTCTAAAGCATCAATCACAGTGTTTGATGCCACCTCACAGAGAATTTCCATTTTCATTTCTTTGCTGTGGCGTGGGATTATCTTTACAACAATGGTTGTGGCTATGTGTAAATTTCTGTGTAAAAATAAAGGAGCTGGAAGTGCCAGGCAGTGAAGTCTGGCAGCACAACTTCTCCCATCACTCAGGATTCGACAGGCATTGCACCAAGTCCTGCACTCAGCTGACAGGATCTCTCATTATTTGGTCTTTGAAATTTGTACTGCGTCATCATAATGGCAAATTGACTGTTTTTCCCAAAAATAAGGAACTGTGAAAGCTGGTTACTTCTTCTGTATATTGTTTGGCCTTCTTTTGTATGTTTTTTTTTAATTCAATCACATAGGGAAGTCCTAGAATTCATAGTGTTTTCTTTATGAACTTAAGTAAGAAGTTTTCATCTACTTATAATACCACCATGGGGACAAAGAAATCATCCAAAGTGCTTCAAGCAGCCACTGAGCACCAGTTTTCAAATGCAGAGGGAAGTTGTGTGGTTTGTTCTGCTAAAAGCAGAAGCCAGATTTGATAACTGGCTGGACTTGGAATTGCACACAGGAGGGCCAAGAATGCATCACTTCAGAGTCCTTTGTTTGGGACACAGCTTTTGCTTGTGCACAGGTGTAAAGGCAGAACTCCTGCCAGTCAGTTTCTCAAAAATTGAAGGGGTCTGAGGGATCCTCATCCCTGGAAGTGTCCAAGGCCAGGTTGGATGGGGCTCTGAGTGACCTGGTCTAGAGGAAGGTGTCCCAGCTCGTGGCAGGGGAGCTTGGAACAAAATGATCTCTAAGGTCCTTTCCAATCCAAATCACTCTAGGATTCTATGATTATTTCCATTGACTGTAACTCAGACACTTACATTCCCCTTTTTTTTTTCTTTGCCTTCCTTTTTGAAGAATTGATTTCAATAAGGGAAGCAGTACCAAGAGAAGATTGGCTGTATTGAATTCACATTGGACTGATTAAAAAACATGGAACTTATTAGAAAAATAAACATATTTCCTTTTTCATTATGTAATATTTCAATAAAAATTTATTTGTTTAATATAATGTCTGAGTAAATATGATAGGGAATGTTATTAAACATGATTGCATAATAATTTTGGAAGCTGGAGAACATGTTTTTATGTGTGCAATACAGTTTACAATTAAATATGTCTTTTTCTGAAAGAGACCATATAGTTTTTCACCTTCTGCATCAAAGAATGAATAGTGTGAGGATAGTCTAAATCTTCATAAAGGAGCCTAGTTTTGTTAAGATTTTTCCAGATTATTGTAACATCCTAACTACTGAGGAAAATCTACGTAAGGATAATTTGAACAACAATCAAGTGACAGTCTGAACAGACAGCTACTGATCACCAGTTCCAGTGTACAAAGCTGGGGTTCAGGCACTAAAAAAGAGGTGATGCAGCTGAGGTAACAATCTTTTTCTGCAGCTTTCAGAGTGAGTAACTAAAGATCAGGAGTGGGAACTGCTGTTTCATCATTCCAGTTTGTTCCTTTGACACTCTGTAGATTTCCCATTGCTGAGACTGTTCCTGGTTATTAGCTGATACAATTAGGCTGGGGAGATGAGCCTTTGCTGGTGAAGAAAGCGTGAAGAATTGAACTGACACGGTTGTACCAGCAGTGTGGAGGCTGCACAGGCTCCAGCCTGGGTCTAGGTTGTGCTGTGATATTACAGATGCCTTGTTTTGATGCAGAGAAATTAGATCAGTGCCCATGGGCCCCACCACAGAACTGTGAAACAACACAGTGTTCCATGTCTCTGTACCAAGGATATTCACTCACTTTGCAGAGTGACTGAGCTGGTACAAGTGTTAAAGCAGAAGAAAACATCATCTCTGCCCTGACAAAAATCCAGGCAATATTCTACAGCCAGTGCTGTGTTCTTATTGCTTTTAATAGTTCAGTTTTGGATTATTCAGGGTCTACCACAGTGTTTGGAGCCCCAGAAGCAAACTGTTCTCCAAGTATGTGTGCTTGAGGCCCAGGCTGTGATTCTTGGGGGTGTTATGTGCAGACCCTGATGGTCCTGGTGGGTTCCTTCCAGCTCAAGATGTTCTGTGATTCTCTGACTCCATAATATTGAACCAAGGTCTGCACATAGCTGGGTGTAGAGTGGGGTCCTAAACCTCTGTGGGTGCTGGCCATAGGCAGCAGTCATTTCCAGGCACTGCAGAGCAGCTCCTGGGCTGTGCAGCTGAGCCCAGCTCTGCCCTGCTGGAGCTCGTGCTGTGAGCTGGGGCACAAAGACTTCACTGGAGAGAGTTGTTAGGTATTGCTGCCTTCCAAGTGCTGCCTTGGTTTAACAGCTGGAGTCTTCAGTTAAAATGTCTTTCTAGTTGCTTTCTCAATGGTTGGAAATTTGCCTTTGGTTCTGTTTTTCCTAGAGACTTTCCCAGAACAGCCTTTCTCTTCAGACTGTAGGGTCGCACACTTTCCTGACATAACCCTGACCATTTTCTCTCATGCAGAGGGACTTTTGAGGGATTTGGACCAGCTGAACAAATGATGTCTAACTTCACCACCAATACTTGTTTTATACATACATGCAGGTATTAGCAATTCAGACCCAAACATTCCTTCATAAATGCTTGAAATCATGAGTCTCGTGTCTAATTTGTATCTTCAAACTTTGGCTCTTCACTAGTGGTAGTGCCTGCACACTTGAAAATTCATACAGTCAGTTATACACCAGGCTTGGAGCATCCATTATCATTAGAAGATAAATAAGGCCTGTAAAAGTGCCTTTTCTTCCACAGTGTAAGTATTTTTCCCATCACTATGGCTGGTGCTGAAGTTTGCTAGTTCAGAGCAGTAATGCACATTCTGCACGTATGAGTGATGTGGGAAATGAGGAAAATCAGACTAATTTAACTTCTTTCCTAATTTGTTCTAAAACCAAAGAGTTATTTAGTGAAATTAAGTTTCAGGTTGGAGAGAAGAACACTTGCTCTGCATAGGCAAATGACAACATATACCACAGATTTAATTAAAGAGAACAGAGATAAGTACTGCATTGTATGCTAAAGTAATGTTTACTATAGCAACTGATTACTCTGCAGACAGCCTGTTATTTTCTTTTCCAATTTAAAGTGAAGATAAGAAATATAGGAGGATGATAAATATTCGATCTGAGTTGTCCCTTTTAGGGAGGTGACTGAAAGATGTTGGGAACACTTATGTAAGAAATAAAGCTACAAATCCTTGGGCAATACAAATTGGCCCATTTCCATTTGACATTACTGAGTGTTGTTTTACACCAGTTGAGGAACTACCTCCCAGGAGAGCTCATAAAAAACTTTGTACCTTCAAACCTTTCTGTGAAGAGTTGGACTTTTTAGATCAGTGTGCAATGGCCCGATAAATCATCATCCATTTTTTTCTCAGAAAGTGAGGGAGAAGTGATGGGAAATAATACTGTTTTTCTCTGGAAGAAAGCTGTATGACTTAACAAAGAGGTGGTAACCAAATACTGGTCAGTCCTTATCCTGTCAGAGCCTCCACCTTTGTCATTGCTGCAGTTTCTGTACAATGCCCCCTCCTCTGTTTTGTTCTGGTGATTGGTTACAGGTGGTGTAAGGGTGGCTTTCTGCTGGGGGAGGAGATTGAGAAACAATTCTATTTCAGAGCCATGACACCACTTTGGCAAACTACAGTTCTTCATCAACGTGCTCCTTCCAAGCTACCCCATCTCGTTCTACAATCTTTTTCTTTCTGAAAGGCAGGACTGCTCTTGAGGAGGAGTTGTCTGATGTTTAAATTCAACTGATAAGCACAGGAACATTGCCTGTGCCATGGACTGTTCATGTTTCACTCCATGGCAGGGTTATTCTGCCCAGGTTAGAGCCAGCTAAATATAAAACAGGGACAACAAAACTTAATTGTTACCAAATCACCTGGGAATAGGTGGGGCCCCAGCTTTGCAGCTCCACAAGATGCTGCTGCTGGTGGTGGGACACAGCTTGTAAGCTAAATATAGCAGTGGGGAAGGAGCCCCTCGTCCTGGTGCAGCAGGACTTTCAGGATCCTGCAGGAACCATGAGGTTCAAGTGCTGCAGCAGGGACAGTGCACTGCTGGCTCTGTGCACTCCTCTCAGAGCGTTCCAAGCATTCAGCTCACGTTTCCCATGGAGCAGGGCAAAGCCAGACTTTACATGTGTCACATTTATCCAAGAATAAAATCAGATTATGCGAGCCTCATTATTCTTTTATTATTATTACTATTATTAATGTGTATGTATTGCATTTAATTGTGGCATGAGCTGATGCTAACTACTTCCAAATAGCCTTTTTAACTAGAAAGTTTATGTTGTATTTTATTAATGCAATAGGTTCTGACTTTCCAAGTTTCCTCAAAATGAAACAATTTTTTTTTCAAGTGTACATCACTGAAGTCAAAGAGACATAATATTCCCAACTGTATAAAACAGCCTGTGGCAACTAGGTTAGAGCTGTCAGTTTTACACATGGGGTGCCTGACAAACATATTATATATACAATTCAAGGCTGACCTTATACTGCACCTGAATTTAAATCTGTGTGCTGCACAATGCTTTATATCCTAAATAGACTGTTAACATCCTCTTGCAGCCCTTCCCTTTATAATGGGCTATAACTGCAAATTCTATATTGTCATGAGCAGCAGCCAGAAGGTAGCACCATAAAATTAGTTAATTTTAACATAAAGATGCCAAATCAATGCTGCAAACATTTGAAAAACACATTTTATTTTAAGCAGTTGAGTGCTTGCAGATAAGAAGAATGTTCCATAAAAATTCACCATGTTTCCCAGTGTTTTAAAGTATCTGGTGTCTCCAAAATACATGGGATAAGACAATGGTGAACATACAGGACTGAAACCTTTAAGACAGAAATTCAACTTTGAAAGAAGCACAGACATCAAAGAATTATTTCAAAGAATTTTTATTGCAAATGTTGCTGTAAGGGCAGCTGTATACAGTGGGGAGGTACTAATAATCTCTACAGACCCTGGTGATAGGATACACCTTTTCTCAGGAGCTTCTGCAACTCCTGTGAAGGCACTTCATGGGCAGTAGGCTACGAGTGGCCACTGTGGGGCTCCTGTTCAGGTAATGTGGAACACACTTTGCCAACCTCTCCTACCTGGAGTAGCCAGGGGGTTTTACCCACATCTCTTAATCCATCTGTGAGATGATCTCCTCTAAACTAGAAATTGCTGTTTCTGCTAGTTTGGAGATGCTGAGGTATCAGCCAGTGCTTTCACAGAGGGTAGCACAGTATTTTGTCAAAACTCCTGGTGATTTCAGCAGGGTGGAATTTCTGCTGTAACTACTGAGAGCACTGATGTGCATGGCCCACAGAGCCAACCAGCACTGCTCCCTCTGCTCGTGTGCTGGGGAAGGGAAAATTTCATTCCTCTCTTATTCTGTCTGGAAGATTTTCAAAGTCTTTGCAAGGGATGGTGTGACTGCAGCCAGTGCAGGAGGCAGGGGGAGGTGGGAACAGGGAGGAGCTGAGCAATACACTAAATCTCAGTGTGAACTTCTGTAGGGTATGTAGGAGGCTAAAGAGGGAGCTGAGGTGTTGAGACCAATGTTTTGCATCTCTTGACTCTCTCTGCCTGTCCCCTCTTATGCCTCAGCCTCAGGCAGGAAGTTTTCAAAGCTTAAGTGTGGATTCAGCTTGTCTTCAAAATGGATTCTTTCCACCTATGGTCACAGAGGGAAACTGTTTGGAGCAGGTTTAACATATTATCTAAAATTTAAGCACTGCTTGTCCTGACTGCACTGCCACAAATGCAGTTCATTGTGTCAGAAAACCAAATAGGGGAGGACTGGAAAGTGCTTCAGGCTCTGTTATTAACACTCCTTGCTATCAGTGCATCCCTTCCTCTGCCACGTAAATAGGAATATGGAAGGAATCATGGAATCAAAGGGGTCCATCTATACTCAATCCTCTGGCCTCTCCCTCCCAGGAGGTCTGATCCAGTGCTGTAACATTGCACACTCAGTAGCTGTGTCGTTGCTCAGAATCCAAAGCAAGTCTGGGACTTTACAGCACTATGTCTCTTATCTTTCTTGTGCTTGTTGCAGAGCTGTGCTGTTTGCATGTCAAATTACCCCTATATTCCTGCTCAGAGAACAAAATAAAGAAAATTATCCAGCCAAGCCAAGCTCAGGAGAGGGTCCAGAGTAAGGAGCCTGATTTCAGACTGACCCAGGCAGTGGGAAGGTTGAGATCAAGATCTCAGCCTGAGCTCTGTAAATGGGCTTGGCGCTTGGGCCAGTTTCCAGGCCACAATGGGAGCTGGCTGAGTCTGGCTTCCTGCCCTATCTCTGTGAGCTCCTACCATGCCTGGCACCTTGAGCAATAATGGAAAAAAGACTGCTTTTCTTGGCATGAATAAATCCTTTTGGAAATGTTTTCAGGCATTTGGAAGAACTGGTTGGAAGCATCTTGTTTCAACCTGTAGATTCCCTTTTTTATTCTCCTACGTGCTCCTGTCCAGCACTAATAAGTACTGTTTCCTTTTAAATCCTTTTGTAAGTAAAATCCCTAGGATTATTGGGTTTGTTTCTTTTGATTTGGGTAGTTGCCACTTATTGACTCAGGTCAGACTTTAGAAAACTGGCTGGACTAGGGCACAGTGTAGCATGTGTATTGTTATAGTTAATGAAACTATTTCCCACCAGTGGTGCTTTGCTAACAAACAGCAGTAATTCACTGACTGGATTAGTTTCTATAATTGATTGGCAACTTTCTTAACAAGCTTGTACTTTGAAACTTTTAAACTTAAGACATCTCCTCTCCCTCCTCTGGAGACCTCTATCTTGTATGCATTATGGGGTGGGTACAGCCTATGAAGGTATTCTTCCCTGCTTGGATATGACAGATACTCTCAAAGGTACTAAAAACATTTCTGCACACTGTGTAGGGACCTGAAGTAAACTACAATTTCTCCTCCCTGAACAGCACTTCTTAGTTCAGTGCCTAAGCTGGATCACCTTCCCATGAATATCCCATGGATATTTATCTGTGGACCCAAAGCCATGTGGATTTATTTTCATAATATAGAAATCATTTTGTAGATAATGTTGGAAACAAACATTTTATTACTGATTTCCAATAAATTAGACAGTGTCATTGACAAAAATTTGACTAGTTACACAGATTCTATTACGGTTTTGCATATTGACTTTTAATTATGCACTGTTTAATCAAACAAATAACAATGTCTATCCTGTCAAGTGATAGGTAAAGTATGCAGGCTCTATCAGAACTCATTTTCTTAGCTCATTCTCTAGATTTTGTGAGTTGAATGGAAAATCAGCATTTTAAATGTGTGCTGAAAAGTAAGAAGGAAGCCTCTAATATTTTACAGTGTTCTTACTTAGAAGCATGCTTTGTTGAAGATGGGTTAGATGTTTGATTGGCACTGATTTAACTGGCACAGGCAATTGAGCTGTTTAAATTTGGTCCATGTGTCACAAAGAGAGATTTTTTCAAGGTGCCCTTATGCTGCATATCTTTCTTTGGGTATTCACTTCCATAGGCTTAGGTTTTGGTTCAGGACAGGAAGTTTTTATCTATTTTCTGTGATCAAAGAGATGAAATACACTGGGTGTTAAGCATCAGTTCTTCTGTTAGGATTAGCATGTTACTGTTCACAGACACAGACTAACCCTCAGTGCTGGTGGGTAAAAGGGCAGGAAAGTGTAAGCAATTCCTTTTGGGCTTTTTGATCCAAGCAGCATTGTTTAAACAGCTTTTCCTCTGGGTCAGATGACCACTTAAGCAAAGTCATGGTACTGCCTCTCAGAGAAGAGACTTTGTCCCTCAAGATGAGCAGACATTGAAATCAAGGCCTGTTGACTGTCCCAAGTGTGAATTGGCTGGTGGCTGCTGAATCCCAGTCAGTGTCCCTCTGAATAATCTGAATTTGCTGCTCTGAAGCCCAAAGCCATGAGATCATCCAGCAGGTCAGTGCTTCTCTGCATGCTCTTGGCCTAATTCTGACCCAGGGATATTCCTCCATCTGCAAGTCTGGTGGGAGAAGTCACAAATACAGAGAAAATAGTTTAGGAAGACAGAAAATTCTTCTGGTAGCCCTTCTGAAAGTGGTAGAAGTCACAAGCATATTACCTTTCAAAATAGCCATCCTTCAGTTTTTGTGGTTTCTCTCCTGCTTTTGCTTATCCCAAGATTCCTCTTGAGCTCACTGTTCCCCTGTAACAACTGTGATTCCTCAAGCCATTCCTAAACTACACTTTAAAAGCACAAATAAAATGCAACTATTATGAGGAAGTTATTCACATATGAAACTGTAGCCTGAACAACTTTCCATGTGTTTTATTTGTTAATTAATCTGGAAGCTTCCAGAGCTTATTTTAAAGAGTCCAGTTTATAGACACGTGCACCCAGTGCAGCAGCCTGTGCTAAGGAATATCTTTAGAATATATACATGGACTTGTTTTATGTTCATATAAAGTATAAATGTTGTTTTCTCCAGGTTGCAGTATCATGATTCTAAAAACTGAAGACAAAGGGTTCTGTACTAAAATCCTGCCAACAGAATGAACAATAGTTATTAGTACTTAAACTTTTTTTATTAGAGTGTTAAAAATACTTATCTCTGCTCACCTCTGCATGACGTCAGGGGAGAGGGGGGACTAAGGAGCCCTAAAACATTTGCATTTGCTGTTATGTGAAATGCAGAACTATTTGCCATTGCTCTCACTGCCAAGCAACTTGGTAACAATGAATTTTCTGAAAAGAAACCATTTTCTTCAAGTGTCAGAGCTGCTCCTTTAGCAACTCCTTCTGTTAGAAAGTTACTCACACTTAAAACCATAGGAGAGAGATTTGCCACACCTCCCTTTTTAAGAGAAAGTCGGCCAGTAGACATAGTGAGTGGGTATTCATACCCTTTAATTTTAGTTTTAAGGTTGCATTGCAATCAAATCCTGACCTAGAGTCAGGGTTTTCTCAGTGCTGAGGGGGTTATGCAGGCAGTTAAGACAATTGATAAGTTAGCTGTTGCCAACTGCATGTTAATTTGCTAATAATAATTGTTATTGAATAACTCCAGGACGAATGCAAGGAGTGCAAAAGGTTCAATATAAATCTTGTCTGGAATTAAGCCCCTGCTGCAGTCTCTGGTACCACAGGGAGCACATAACTAAGAGGCCAAATTCAGATGTGTACCTCTCATGAGCCATGCACTGCCTGCCTCTAAGAGATGCACAAGCCACAGAGAGCTGGGGATTAGCCAGATACCCAACATATTTTTATTCTAGCACTGCAGCATATGCCTATGGGCTCAGAGTGCCAAGTTAAGCCCTGAAAGGCAGCAAACCTGGACAGGTGCAGGGCATCCCTCACTGAGAACAGCTATCTTAGGGCTAGTGAAGGCAGTCTCCAAGAACTGGGACTTGCATGCCTAATAATTTCCTTGATGTACAACACAGGTGCTCTAAAGCATTTGGGAACTGGAATCCCTTGGTTTTGGCTGTTCTTTTCTGAAAGTGGCAGCTTATCTGTGCTTCTACATACAACAAAAAACAATGGAAATATCTTCACAAGTGGGCTCAAGAGGCTGAATCATAGCTCCAGCAGAGATATATCCCACTTTTCCTTATTGACCTTTAGTATAGCTTCCCTGGCACTCTGCAATCAATGTAATCTTTTCACTATGATCATAATGGCCATTATCCTGGAGACAATAGATGGAAGTGGAAGCAATATTAAATTAGAAAAATAGCTGAAGGATTTCTTTGTTTTCTTTATGGATTTCTCATGAGTTTTTCTTTTTTTCTGTCTCTTTGTTCTTCCCCTGGAGTCAAAAATATTTTTACACTGAAGCAAGTGGTTGGCCCCATTAATATTGCACACTTTCCTCTGTTCCAGTACGTTGCTAACAGTAAGGTGTTATTTAGAGAAAAGTATAAATGCATAATAAACAGATCTATACAATCATTACTGAACTAAAATAGCAGTTAGGAAAGTATATTTATTGTGAAAAATGGCCCTGTAAGACTTGCTGGCTATTTGTAACGTTGCAATGTAACTCAGATAAATTGGTGCCCAGGAGTGTGACATTTCAAAAGCTTGAAAATAGGCTACATTTTTCTGGGCCACCATTTTTGCAATTCTGCTAGCTATTCTGCAGGAGCAAGAAGCAATTCCTCTATGTCCAGGCAGTTCAATTAGTGTTGTAGATGTTGTCAGAAAGGCTCAAACGTGAGAGCCCCTGAGCAACTATTGTGATCCCATGAAGGATCCTGTGCCCCTTCCCCCTGGTAATTGACATTTCTGGTCATTTGTGTGCGACGTTATTAAATAACTTGTTAAGTAATGACTCATTTTTCTTGTAAACTTTGTATGACAAACCTTCCTATTTGGGGCTAGACATACATTTTTTAGTAAAAATATGTTAATAGATGAAGATTTCTGCAGGGACAGAAAAGGCTCTTTTTCTATTAAGTATTTCTGCAGACATAAGTAAAAGTTCACCAGGTTCTGGAGATGGATGGAGGGCAGCCTGGTAATGTTATCTGTTTATCTGTCATTATCCATAATGCAGATCAAGAACTCAGGAGATATCCAAAATCCATAATGAATTCAGACTGTGAAGGACTAAGAAGGGGAGAAGCAGATCAGGCTGACCTGGCTGACCTGGGGTTAAATGGCAACCCCAGCTACCTGAAGGCTGGGCAAACAGCACTGCACTTTAGGAGCAGAAATCGAGAGCATTTGAGAGTTTGGATGTGCAGCCAAAATCTGAATAAAGAGAAGCACAGTGGGAGTGGAGCAGTGGATCAGGGCAGGTGGTGCTGTGACCCCTCCACCGCACTCTGTGTGGCTGAGGCCTCGCTCGGGGCTGGATTCACTCTGGTTCCTGGACCTTCCCATCACTCCTGTGCTTTGCTGCTTCAACCTCCCAAGTCCTGGCAGGGCTGGAGCCCCTTTGACCCCTGTGCTTCTGTGGGCACCAGGCCATGGTGCAGGAACCGTGGGCGAGGCAGGGCTTCATCACAGCCCTCCAGCAGACACAGCTCCTGCACATTTACGCACCTCAAAATCTGTGTGGCCCCTCTGCTCAGAGCAGTGACAGCCGTGGAGGTTTAGGGGTCCAGCTCAGCAGCAGCACAGGAGCACTGAACACATGGAGCAACCTGCCTCATCCCCAATCCCCAGAGGCATCCGTGGGGACGAGGGGATGCAGCCCTTGGTCTGAGTGCTGGGGCTGCTTGCAGGGCACCTGCTCTTATCTGCAGTGCTGCCCCAGTTGCCTGAGTAATTGCAGTCTGCAGAACTTTCCCCCATTGCTTCTTCTCTGTCTTCATGCAAAAGAAAGATGATTTGTGCACATTTAGGAGTCATGGATTTGCTTTGTGCTTCTGCTGCAGTTTTCAGACAATGGCCTTGATTTCCTTGCTCTGAAATGGGACAATGAGATGTTTTCTGATCTATCTGTGTAGTTGCTTTGTAAGGACAAGAACATTTTCCTACTGTATGTGCATGCAATGCTCAACACAACAGGATGCTGATTTTCTAAAGCAAAGCACAAACTGTCTTGTTAACCTCCAAAGTCTTCTGAAGCCAAGAAATGGGAAACACTTCTTATAGGTGAGCTGTGACAAGCCTATTCCTCTTAATTTCCTGACTTTCTTCTAGGAGTTTGCCCTGACTGCTATGAAAAATGGTTGCTGACCAGTTGTCTAAAATTCTCTTGATAACAAGCAACAGAATTATTTTTGCAATTTGGAAATTGCTTCACTCTTTTGATGATCAGCCTTCATAAAGGTGTGACTTAAGAATCCATTTCCTATTGATGATAAATAGCAGTCTGGATTTAAAGCCTTTGAAAATCTCTGTATGTGACTGAACACCAGGGGATGAGACAGGAAGACACGAGGCAGACTTGGTGTTTTAACCCCGAGGCTTAAATGTCATAATGCAGCACCACTTTGTTTTATTACTTAAGAGAACTGTGAAAGCTTACAAATAACAGAAAATAAAATCATGGAGTATGGTTTCAACAGTTTCAGTTTCAGGAATCAGAACATGTTGTAACTCTTGGAACTCCATTTGTGACGTTTCACATGGAATCACTTCATGTCCCATTAAGTAGCTGTTTTAGCTTATTTTTTCTCATAGGTATCCACCCAAATCACATCAGCATCATTGTCTACATCAAATCCAGCACTAATACTGAATTGAGAATTTGTTCTCAGGTATATCTTAGCAGGGACTGCCTATACACTCAGGTATAAAGAAAAGACTAAACCAAATGCCCTAATTATAGTTTCTGCTACTATTTGCTTTCTATCTCAACTTTAATTTGACCTGGAATGTTCCCTGAGAGGAAAGCATTACCATTTTCTGTTGACAAAACTACAGTCATGAGGTCTGGGGGAGTGATGGGAATTATTAAACAAGCACACATCAATTCCTAAAATTGCTGTTATGTTAAATACATGGTGTACCACTTGAAAATCTGTTATTATAGGCTGCTGCTAAAGAGAGCAGTACTTGTTATCATTTTGCCTGTGGCCTGATAAATAATCATGAGATGAGGAGCTTGGAGAAACTTTCCAGTGCATATGAAGGGTTAAATCAGATTTTACTCCATATGTCCAATTCAAAAAAGAACAACTTACTTTATCTGGAATAAATTCCAATACACCTTCTAGAAAAAATCCCACTTAGTCTCTCCACAGTGGTTCAAGATCAATTTGGGATCTGTATCTACATCCCTGTCTAGTGGGAGCTGCAACAAAGGTCACAGAATATACAGGCATTACCCTGCACCAGAAATAAAAACCAACCAAGCCACTAAACAAACAAATAAACAAACTGCAATGGACTTCCTCCAACAAAGTTATTCAGAGGATAATAGTACAGAGAAGAGTTCTTATTGTTGTTATAATCATTGTGTCTGCAGTCTGTCAGATACTGACAGGCGCCTCTTTACCTTTGTAAAAGGGAAAAATAAATGATCAGATTGCCAAACCCATAGACTTTGATATCTGATCATGTCTAGACAGCCTCTTCCCCTGCCTTTTAAAGGCACTTGTCAAATGCTTTGCATCAATAATTTGAAATGCTGCTGTTTTCAAGACGTTGAACATTAACGTCACCTCCCTGGGTCCCAAGTGCCTGCCTCTTCTGCACTCGTTATTTTTAGGTAATAATGGATACTTGCTTCTGTTTAGTTTTAATAACCATGCAGAACCAGCAGCTCCAATATCTGAATAAACTGTCTCACAAATTAATCAAGTGCAGAACAAAGCTGGTTTAAGTCTATGAGAGCCAAGAAAGTAGTTTGTGATGCTCTGTCTCTGCTCTGTGCTAAATACTGGGGCGAGCTGCAGAGATGGAAGAAAATTTTATTAGAAATCAAATTCTCTGGGACCTTTTACCAAACTGTAAAACTGGATTTTCTACATAATGCATGATCGTTTAATGTAAGTCCTAAAATTTCAGAGGATTTTTTAAGAGACTACAAGCTTTAGGGAATTAAGAGACAGAGCTGACAATGGAATTGCCCTTGTGGTCAGAAGAAGCCTTGGATAGGTTAGATGCCTTGCAGGCAGTCACAGTGCAAATTTCTCTCACTGGCAAATAGAATCTAAGTCTTTGAGTAGAACTGAACTGTTTGTGGTTGAATTCTAATAAACTTCCCTTAGCTCAGCTGCTCACTTCTTGGGCACTTAAACTGTGTGATTGCAGGAAATAGCTGAATTATGTGCAGCAGTTTTGCATCAGTTCATCAATGCAGAAGGAACTGACCAGAGCTATCATTCATTTCTTTTCATTTTTTTTTTATATTGGATATGGAAAAAAATACTTGTGTATTGAGCTAACTGTTCCTCTTGCTTCTGATTATTCTCAGACTACATTTAACTCTGTCTTCTATCTGTTAAACAAATCTGTGTCCCTAAAGCATTTATGAAAATAGCATGGGGTGCAAGCTGACATATTAATGCTGATAGATATGCAGAGATAGTGAGGGTTTTGAACGTAGCACGTTGTAGATGTGAAGACCTTAGTATAGAAATGATCTCCTGAGTAAAATCTATGTGAGATATATAGGAGTTGCAACACAGAATATTGGCTTATTGCACTCCATAGATTTGAAACCATCTCTCTTGGATGGCAGTGGAAAACTTCAATATACTTACATGAATTATAAATGATGTCTGATTCTCTTGTTGAAGTAGGTACTGTATGTTTTTCCAACATAGGCCCTTCAGCCTTTAAAAAGCTCCTTTGTATGTGCAAAGGTGAAAGATCTGCATTTGGAAACATTTACTGCTGTCAATATCTTTGTGTAAATTGTGTGCCCTACTGGAAATATTTTTGTTTTAATTAGGAGTGCCACAGCTATTCCCTTAAAGTCACAGCTTTTAAACAATTAGTTTGGATATGGAATTGATCTGGAAGAAATAATGCTCACAAAGATGCAGTGTACCAAACCAGAATTGATTCAAGGCAACAATTCCTAAATGGTTCAGACATTTTGGTGCCTTGAAATGAACATCTTTTCTGTCAGCTCAGAAATATAATTACGTGCAACAAGGCAGATCAAAGACAAGAAATCATCACTTTGCTTATCGGATTCTCAGCAGTGATACAATTTACATTCTTTTAGATGTCTTTGTACTGTTTTTATTGCAAAACAGTAAAACTGGAAGTGCCTATTGCCAGCCTGAGATATTAACCCTTCATCATAATTACAGTAATGGCCTCAGGACATGAATACCTGGATAAAATTCTCAAGGCTTTGGGACAGGATCTTTTAGATTCTACAGTGTCATGAAATTGGTGCTTCTTGGCAGAATGAAGAAGCCTCTCTGATCTTTGTTTGGAGCATGTGAGGTTCCAGTTAATTCATCAACCAGCAGAGCTTTTAAACTTTGCATGCACTTCCTTAGGGCTGGATCCAGATGACTTTTCCCACACTGAATAGTGCCACAGACCCTTCACAGCCCCGGGTGAGTTAAGTAATTTTGGCATAGTGAGGCAGATCTGTGCCCAGGCTGAGAATTTCTTGACTTCAAAACTGAAGTGTTGCACCTGGACAGAAATCTGCAAGTGGCTTCTTATTAAGTTGAAACCTGAAGATTTTGTCCCTGCATGGATCTCATCATGATATCAGCTGGGGGAAGTGGCTGCCTGCAGTGCTGTATCCAGAATTCCTGGAAAGCCCTGCCCTCAATATGAACATCCAGGAATAATGGAACTGGTGGGCAGGGCATTAGCCAAACTACCCTAGCAAAGGTCAGTCCAGGATAAAGGAAGCCTGGCAGACTGCTTGATGTAAGAAATGCTTTATGCAGAAAGGACTTAATAGAAAATAGACTGCATTTTCTGAAAGAACAAACAGCTGAGGATGC
This sequence comes from Chaetops frenatus, assembly GCA_013400775.1. Lineage (NCBI taxonomy): Eukaryota > Metazoa > Chordata > Aves > Passeriformes > Picathartidae > Chaetops > Chaetops frenatus. The sequence goes on along the minus strand of VZTR01023288.1, from coordinate 1,023,174 downwards.
AGTGAAAATGGTTATTATGTGTGCCAAGAACAGAAGGTGGTCTAGACTGGACTGTGCCAGTGGGAATGAATTTTACTGTGTTTCAGGCCCATGCAAATGTGGGCAGGCTGTGCACAGACCCAGCAGACCTGAGGGACGTTTGCCTGGCTTAAAGGGGATATTGTCAGAATTGGGTTGCTCTAGAAACTGTCTGGTACCAGCACTGGCAGTGCCTGCCATCCAGCTACTCCAAAACCAAATGTGAATCACAAACCTGTTAGAGTTCCCTGTCTGATGGCACACCTTGGGTCATTATTGATCACAATGTAAGGTTTGCACTGACAGAGTGTGTGGAGAGCATCGTGGTGCAGAGTCTGGGCAGTTCAGAGGCAGAGGGACAGTGTGCCTGCACTGGGTGCTCACAGAGGGACTGAAGGGAAGGACACAAAATTGAAAACAACCTAAAGACTTTTAGAAGAACCACAAGTTTCAAAAGGGTGCCTAACAGAGTTTGACAAGAAAAATGGAGCCAAATAAGGAGAAAGTTGTGTGTAACATTACATTATCTAAGCTCTGACAGAGCACTTTTCCATCACAGGTCTCAAAGTATCTTAACACCAGAGGTAAATCTCATTATTTCTGTTGCATAGCTTGAGAAACTGAGAGAAAGAGGAAATTCTACTTATCTATTCTCATTCAAAGCTGAGTCTAAAGCTGGAAAAGCTGGGTTTCCCAGTTCAATCCATGCCTGCTATCATGTGACCCCTAAGTCACAGATGAATGAACTGTAAAATATAGAAGAACAAGTTGATGAATATTAAAGTCATGTTTAAAATATTTGAACTGATATTTTCGCACCTTGATCTCTCTTCTTATTGTACCCAACTGCCTTTCATTTTCTGCTGCCTGTGTGCTATGCTTTTTTTCCATATTCATGATGTAGTTTAGCTCTGCTAATGGTTTTAAGGAATTTGTTCAATTTTTGTTCTGCATTCTGTACCAAAATCAGTTATAAATATCAGAAGATGTTGGTGTTTTATACAGATTATAAGCCAAATTCCATGTTAGAGTAGGCTGATTAAAATAAAACAACTGGAACAATGTCTATTTATCCTAGAAAAGAATTTATGTTTTTTTGATTACTGTCAGTGCCACTATCATTTTCAGACTTCATTTCTACAAGTTCAAAGTATTCATCTAGGAAATATGCCTTTTTTCCAATTTAAAGCTCTCATTGCTGTCATTTCTTAGTGGTGATGCAGCCTGTTCAGCAGTCCTGCACCCTCAAAGGGAGCTGATAGGAACTGATGGACTGTTGCAAATGCAGACCCAGAGGAAATGTTTTTACAAAAGAGAAAACATGGAGTGTATTGCAAATACATTGTCAGAAGATGTTATGTCTTCTTATTTTAGTGAAAAATACAGTGATCCATCCACGTCATGTGCCAACTACCTGTAAGTACAGCTGACATGAGAACAGGCACCTGGACCAGTGTGTTTGCTGCACAGGAGTGCAGCAGCAATTTCCAGTTTAATTGCAGCATGTAGCAACATGAAAAAATCTCATCTGATTTTTTTCTTTTTCTTCTGCAGCAGTTTTCTCTGAAATTAGGAGGGGGGGACATGGGCACTGTGAGCAAAGAAGCTTCCAGCAGGCTACACTTTGTGCTGCCTGTCTGCCTTCTCACTGATGGTAAAGAGGGGATGTAGGTGCTGTTCCTGAGGACACAATGGGTTGTAGGAGGCTGGCCCTGGTGCTGCTCTGTGCCCCACAGCAGTCAGAGATGTATTTGTGCTCCTGGGAAACACACCCTCCTCAGGGACAGGAATGGTGAACGTGGGACAGCTGACACTCTTGTTTCAGCCTGCATCTGTCAGACTGGGGCAAAACCACTCTCAGTAAGGAAAATTTCTTCCAAAAAGCTGAAAAATGTTTAGTAGAAATGCCCTTATTCCTTAGGGAATGAGTTCAGCTGATTGAACCAGCCAGAAGATGGGATGGGCTGAGGAGCCCAAGTGCATAAATGCAGGCAGGTGGCTGCAGCAGTCCTGCATTTGCTGCTTGCTCCGTGCTCCTGCAAACGCTCCAGAGGGGCACTCAGAGGGAGCTCTGTAGCTGGAATTGCACTGCAGCAAGGTGGGGAACGTGGGGCTGGAGTGAGGGATAAACAGCAAATGAGTGACCACAGACTCTGGGCAGCAGCAGCTGCTCCCCTTAGGGAGCTAAAGGCAGAAATTGAACTAAGCCTGTAGTCACTCCGGAGTGCAGAAATACTAAACTGCCTCCTGGATGGGTGAGAGGGTGACTGTGAGAGGGAATGACAGATACTTGGAGTAAGCAGGAACGTTTGAGTTCTTAAAACAGATTTCACTGAAATCATCTGGTATTTTAAAGTATGTTATCACTTGGTCAAATTAGAAACAGATTTCTTCTCCCCTTTTTTTACCCTTATTCACTCCCAGAGAATACATGATAATTTCCCGAGATTACATAATAACTCCTGTCAGGGTCATGTGTTTGTGCAGTGCTAAATATTAAGAAAGTCAATATTTGATTGTAACACTTAAAGCAGCAATTTGTCATTGAGTGAAATTCACCTTTAAAAAAAGCAAATGGCAACTGGTTGCCTTTGGGTCTATGAAGGAGTTACTGAAACTTCAGGAAAAGTTGCTGGATTGAAGTTTGCCTCTGTTGACCATGAGCTGATAGCTCAGTATGAAGACATAGTTGAGCCTTTTGGGAACTGAAGGGAACCACTTGCACTTGTGCCCTCTGACTCTGGAGCAGGCCTGTTTGTTATCCCTGGCTGGCAGCTTGCTTGGGTAGTAACCCAGAGAGAGGAACTATGGACTGAGCAAGAGAGGACAGATGGAGATTTCACATTTAAAGAAGAGGAAAGAGGAAAGCTGGGAAGTGCTGGGGTGTGGGCAGGAAGAAATGGGGGTATAGTGGAGCAGAAAAATTCTTAATTCATCCCCATGTGTACACAGCTGGGCATGGCAGCTAAAGAAAGAGGAAATGTAGAAATCCTCGTAGGGTGTTCATCCACTAAATATTTCTTTATATTTAGGAATGTGGCTTAGAGGTCTTCCATTTCTGTTGTATTTATCTTTTTGCATTAGCAAGCGACGACTTTGCCTTTCCCATTACCTGGCTCATCATTTTTCAACTAATCATGCTATGTTGTAATGCACATGGACTAAGTACAATAAAACTAAAAGTGTATCATGCAGAAAATACAAAGGATCTCAAATAGCTTCACATAAAATAATATCCAGGAGCTTTAAAACTGAGCTGCATTTAAGGCTGGAAAAGCCAGCCTAAAATGATAAGATTTCAAATTCATCTTAAATGAATTCACTGAATCTGCATTTCTGATGTCAAGTAGAGGCGAATTCTGTAGCTCTCATGAATAGCAAGCAAAAGCCCTACAGCTATGAGAATGTAATCTGAATCTCTTATTTTGTATGTCTGGGATTTTTTAAAATATATTTCTTTTCATATATTCTCAAATCTCTGTGGATTTTTGATCATATGACTCTCCCGGGTTTTTATTTCCCACAATTGTCCTTACATTCCAAATTATTAAATGAAACATTCTCCTGGAAAAATATTGTCAATACCACAGATAGCTTTGAAATGACAGCCATGAACCTTTGGGGCAGGATGCTTTTAAATGGAAAAGTTGCTTTCTGCACTGCTTTGTCTTTGAAAAAACCCCAGTCATTCAAGAGAAGCTGTGGTACACGTGACGAATGTGTATGGACAGACTTAAAATTACGCATCAAAAAAAGAAATACAAAGGAAAGATCATCCAAGAGATTTCAGTTCTGAGTCTACTGCTGTAGGGTCACTAACCCAGCTTACAGCTCAGAGGTGAAGAGAGGAGAGGAAGAATGATTTTATGACTAAGGTTCAAGAGATTTACATTAATTCCAGCCTCTTTGGCACTTTCTGTCCTCCACTGCCAGTGACCAATGTCCAACAGTTTCTCTGCCTTCTTTTTTCTGTCTGATAGGCTTCACTTACAAACTTTTTGGGACAGATGAGGTTGTCTCTTCTGTGACTGTAGAGTGGAGCTGAAATTGAGAATTTCCCTCAGAACTGTTGACTGCAACAAAATAGGTAAATACAGTGATAGTTGATAGCAGACAGATATAGCACTCTGGACTGATAACATAGTTATTGCTATTGCTGTGGTGCATTTCCCTCCCTCCTTCTGCCAGTGAATTATTTTGTATGGCTGTAGTCTCCCAGTGTGTCTGTGCTGCTGTGACTGCAGAGTTTATCAGCATGCCTAAGGTAGCTTTGGGCTGTGCTGAGACACAGGGCAGCCCCCAAGTGCAGGGCTCATTTCAGAAGCCCAGTGCCAGCTCCACTGAGATGGATGATGCTTTTGTGACTGCCACGTTTTTGCTCCTGAGCCAGCTGGTTGAACCAAAGGGAGGTAATCCATCCAAAGAGCTGATGGCTCTTACTTACACAACTTTATCTGGGCACCACCTGCAGGAGAAAAACCCCAGTGAGGGGCTAAATTCTCTGAAATATTTCACTTACACTTGTATACTTCCATCTATAGTCAGGAGTGCTATAAAAAACCAGTGAGGACTCCTCAGCTCCTGGTGTTAATCTGTCCAGAGAAGAGGGAGTAATAACCCACCTTCCCTTGTCCCCCAGGCTGTGCTCTGGCAGTGCTGAGGGGGTTTCAGTGTGTGTGGGGGGAGGTTTGGGAGCACAGAACAACTGCAGCACACACCAGCTCTGATGCAGGTATGCACTCGTGCCAACTGTGCTGCCTTGCAGAGAGAGAGGGAATTCTGCTCCTGGCACAGACAGAACATGTGTTGGGCACGTGGTTGCAGAAGGGCAGATGCACAGGGCATTTTTCAATTGTCTGGCTCTTCCAAATTTCCAGCAGCTGTTATTAATATTTGAATAATGTTTCTGGTGTGTTTCATGTGGACTCAGCAAGCTCTCTCTTCCAATTCTCTCTGCCAGCTCCTAAGCCATGTGCTTCCCTAGTGCCACCTTCAGCCTCCCCTCAAGTCAGTTTGGAGCTGAGAGCATGAGAAGCATTTCCTGGGCATGGCTTAGAGCAGGCTTGGGGCTGCTCTTCCATCTGTTTGCAGGAGCCTCCAACTTCCTGCTCCCACCCCCAGCCCCAGAATTACATCTGCTCTGGGGAGCACATCCAGTGAGATGCTACTCTGAGTCCTCACCAAAGAGCACTCCAGCCTGCATGTAAGCAGCAAACTAGTAAGGAAATGCGCTCTGGAAGGCTCTACCCTGTCCAATTTTGCTCCTTGTAGGGGAAAATCTAATTCTGTTTCCTTTGATTGCAAAGTCCCAGGAAAGGTTCTAGGTGGGTAGAAGAAAGGACAGATATGGTTCTGTGACTTTGTCCTCAAGAAAAATGAGCTGGAATTTCAGATCACTCACAATATCTGATGTTTAGTTTTGGTTGCTGCTAGCTGAACTGCTTTCCCTTTTAGAGAGGTGCTAATGGTCATCAGAGTCTCCTGGGGCTTCCTAGAAATTATCCCCTTTCCACAGGGAATTTCAAAAGAGCTTATAAAATGATCAAAATGTGAGAGGTCCCTTAAAGGTGTTCCTAGATCTGTGCTGTCCCTTGTCCCATCTCCATTCCTCCCAGCAGAAAGAATGCCACCGTGGTACATTCACTGTGTGCTTATTCACTTTGTGCTGCTGTGAAATGTCCTGGGCTCTCAGGTGCTCAGTAAATACCAGGTTGTTTCTGCAGGTCAGAGCTCACACTGTCAAGAGAGATGCAAGTGAGCAAGTACAGCACAGGCACAGATTTATCCAGGGTGTTAAAGTGGTAATAAACTTTACCTAAAGTTTGTACAATCACTGTTCATCCTTTACTTTTTTCATATCCAAGTTATATCTGAGTCCATTAGAGTCATATCCATCAAACCCTGGGCAGAATATAACATTTTTCTTCTAACTCTGTTCCCTGATGCCTCAGCCAGGGACTGCACCTACATGGGTAAAACATGCCCAGAAGAACCTGAATGTCCAGTGCTAAATAAACAACGTTTTCCAGTGTGGGAGGGAAAAAGCATCAAGCAATTTTTAATCCTTTCCAAATGAGAGTGTGCTGCAGAATCAGACACATCTCCCTCTGCAGAAACACCTGGATGGAAGCAGAAGTACCTGGCACTGCTCCTGAGTGGGAAATGGGTTTCCCAGTCTGCAGCAGTTTGTAAAATTTTAGAAATAAAAATTTTCAAGTAGGATAAAATTGAAAAAGGAAAAATCCAAAGTGACTGATCATTCCATGGTGTCTCTCCCTTAAGCTCCTTGTCTCAATAATTCTGAAAATACTGACAGTCTATTAGACCAGGAAATGAAACTTCTTGGCAAACAAGGTATTTGCTAATTTCGGTATTTTGTGTGAGTCAGAAATGTGTGGAGGGAAATATATTGCAACTAACCCTGTCTTGTGAACTCTTTCATATTGCATAACTGACATTTGCCAATAAAAAAATGTTACATCATATGGTTCCTGAAAACATCCAGAAGAAAAGGCATTTAAAGCTGCTGCAAACACTTTCCCACAGAGTATTGAAAGCCACCGGTCACACTGGATTTTCACAATGGTCATTGTGATGAATGTCTCCTCATGTCTAACACCAGCTAATTGCAAAATAATCATGTTCACTTATGAACTAGCACATTTCCACATCATTTGCTTGATCACAGAACTACTCTCTTCCATTTCCTTTTATTTCATGCTTTCAGCTGCTTGGTGAAAGCAAGTTGATGGAAAAATCTAACTCTTTGATATGGGAGTACAGCTTCTAGAAGTCACTAAAAAAGTTATGCTTCCCTTGATAGCATTTTCACACCCACATGTATTCAAAACTCTTAAAATTTTCATTTTGGCTTCTGGAAAGTAGATTGTAAAGTGAAAATTATGGCTACAGAATTTGAATTGTGGTGTTCAGAAATCTACAAAGTAGTTTGATTTAAATTATCCACAATTGTCTGTTTTTCTTCTTACTGAGAAATAGTGTGTCACAGGTTCTCAGGATTTCCTTTGAGTTATGCTAAAAAGCCTTGCACATTACTTATTTGCTTAGTGCACTTTGAACTGAAGCATTTAATGTTGGAAAATAAGCAGTAAATAGATCATAGTTAATTGGAGAAAAAGAAAGGTTTTGGGAAAGAATCTGAGCTTCTGTGACAGCTTTAAAGTTGCAGTGAGCTGTGATTTTATTGTCTTGATTTCTGAGACCTATGTTGAATTCTAATTGCATTAAATGAGCAAAATATGTTAAGAGTTAGGGAAACTTCCAAGAGACAAAATAATTGGATCAAATGTGTGAGTAATGTGAAGAATGGAAATTCCTGCTTAACTAGCCTGTATTGATAGCAGGTCATTCAGACATCTCCACGGTAACAGTGAAAAAACATGCAGATTTTTTAATTTTCAGGAAGTTCTTTATTAAAATCAATATGACACCTGAGAAGTGTCTAAACACAAATTTTCAAGAATTTGAGTGGGCAGTGAAGAGTCAAGGACATAATCCACCAAAGATTGAATGTCCTTTTTGGAGTGGTTCTTGTTATTTGTGGGTCTAGATCTTCAGCAGTAGATCACTGATGATTTAAGGTGTGGAAAGCCAAGGGGGGCTGGTCCTCAAACAAATCTCTGCAGGGAAAAGGATGTTCTTTTGCATTGGCTTCACCCTTAGCTTTTAGCTCTGTAACTGGGAAATTATAAAGCCAAAAGAAATGGATGACATCTTATTGTTCTGGAAGCTTCTAAAGACATTTTAGTGACAGCACCTCTAAAATAAAAACTTTACAATTTCTACTTATCCCATCTTGTTTTATGTAAATCAGAAGGGGGAGAAGAGATGTGGCATTCTCTAGGTGACAATAAAATAAAGCTTTGCTCTGAAGCTGCCACACTGATCCCATTTAGAAACACAAAGTGAAATAACAGATTGAGGGTTTCTTTGTGGAGACAGGACTGTTGAGATGAATTGATATGGGAAAAAGACACTGAACTAGAATCTGACCTGAATTACAACTACAAAGTGAGGACTTCAGGAGTGCCTGGGTGAAAAGTCAGGGTGGATGCACAGAGCAGTGGCTGGTGCTGGCACCTTGTTTAAAGCTACAGGTGTGCCCTCACACTGGCTGAGGTGGGATAAATGCCCCAGGTAGTCTGTCCCTCTGAACTGCTCTGCCCTGGGTGAGCACAGATATGCTCTTGTGCAGAGGCTTTTTTGAAAAAGAAACAGGTAAGGATTCTTTTTACTTTTGTTTCTCTTGGGAGTGCTGTAAAGAGCTGCTATTTCCTGGCAGTGAAACCCGCCTCGTCATGCAGTGCCCTGCACAGGGGTGAGAGGAGAGTCTGTACTAGCATCATGGTTTGGAAAAAAGGAACTTTTTTTTTTTTCTGGCCAAAGAGAATGGACAAAGTCAGCCAATACTTTCCCCAACCATTTGAAAGGAAGCTGGCTTGGAGCACTTAAAAGGGTCTTCCTGTATCATTCTCCAAGAAGGTAGGAGATGACCCTGTAGCCATCAGGTCCTTTATGTGTTTATTCATCTGCTGCTGTCCCAGTGTCATGTCTGTCTTTTGCCCCACCAAGTGGAGCCCTAGCTCAGGAATTTTTGTGAGCATTAAACAGTGTTTGTGCTATTTGTATTATCAGGCCATGGGGCATCTTTTCACTAAATTTTTGGTCCAATAATCATCTTGGTGCCATAGCACCAAATGATACAGAGGAAGGCTGTTTGCTCTGACTGCATCTTGTTGCCAGTCTTCTCACTCTTGAAGCCACTCTAAAGCCAAGTGTATGGCAGTTACAGGATTTCAATAGTCCCTTTCTCAGAACGCCTTTGGGACCAAGTTCTCACCTTTACACAGGGGGTGTATGGGGAGGTTGTGTGTCACAAAAAGCATCCCAAGTCACAGAGAGAGAATGAAACAGAGAATGCTATCAGAAGTTAAAGCTGTCTTAGCTTTTGAGCAGCAAATGTGGTTTCTTTGTGGAGTTATTTCCAGTAATGACACATGGTGGGTGGTAGGTTGAGTATTCAGCTCCCCAATTAGTTGTCTTTGCATGAGCTCCACTTTTATCAAATTAAATAGAACAAAACTCAAGACAGATGCTACCTGCTGATCAAGATAGTGTGGTACAAATGCCACGTGAATGCTGTGACAAAACCCCAAAGGCTGAAAAATCCAGATTGTGGTTTAGTTACAGCTAGAGTTAAAAATTATACTCATCTAAGTTCCAGCATCAAAATATCTGTTCACTTGTTCTCTCTTGCAAAAGTGGTGACAACCTGGAAACATTCAGAGCTGGTTTTATTGCATCTTGCTTCAAAGTCCTTGCAGTTGTTCCAAGGACTCTTTGTTATTAGAATATTCCAACTTGGCATAGCCCAGCTTGTAGTATTTCTATCATCAATAAATTTGCTGTGAAAAAAGGGAGATATGAAATAGAAACTATTCTGGACAAATGGGTAGCAAGAAGTAAGACATGAGTTATTCTCCATCTCATAATTCAACATCTCTTTAGGATGCAGCAGAGTTGGTGTGGTGTGCCCCATGTCAGCTCCCTGAACCTGTAATTCTCTTTTCAGTGTGGCTTTGTAGATCCATGGAGCTTCTGTGCCCCTCTGCTGTGAGTGTGGGCAGGGATCACCCACAAAACTGGGGGCCTCTGCATGGGGGGATCTCAGCTCCTGCCTGCCCCGTGCCCCACACAGTGATCTCAGTTGTTTTTCCCTTCATGAGTGGGTGAAAAGCAAGAAAAGAAATACTACAGTGTTAACAATGCTTGAGAGTTAACCTTACGAACAAATTAATACTGTCCGGGTTTCAAATCATGTCCAAACCTTGAAAAAATAAATAGGACCTTCTCTAAAATTTGTTTCAACAAAAAGCTTGAAGCCTCCATCTCTGTCAGCACAGATCCCCCTCTCCATTGTGTGTACATATGGGAACTGTTCAAACCACCCTTTATGTCAAGGATGTGGAATGGAAAGAAAAGTGGGAAGACTGTTTCCCACATATGTTGAGAAAAAAAAAAAAATCTGCAGCAGGCAATAAAGAATCTGGTAACAGGAAAAGTATCTGAAGTTATGTTACAAGGTAAAAGATGAGACCAGGGCTGTGAAAGCAAACTAAAACAAGAGAAGGAGATAAAATACCTTTTTACCAGATGAAGGGATAGTATTGTGATACCACAGTGTGTCAAAGCACTGTGGGAAGGGAATTTTAAGGGTTTGGAACCTGGCCCAGCTGTCTTTGGTGATGCTGGTATTACACAAAGTTCCCTCTCAAATAACCATCTAAAATGTAATTGTGACCAGGAGAGCACCCAGCCAGTGAAAGGCCAGAAAGTCTGAATTAGGAAAGTGGGAGGTTTCATTACCCTAAGAAGGAGGAAGGTGTTTGCCACAGTGGGATACAGGCCAGGGAAGAAATCCCCACTTGGAGCTGTAACACTGGAGAGTTGTAAGTAAATACTTGGAGAACACCCTTCACTTGGCATTAATCATGTGCTGCCTAAAGTATGTTGGATGTGCTTTAAATATTACATGTGAATCCCAGGCCTGTCTTGAAGTAATTTTAGGAAATATCCATAATCTTGTCATTTTAACAGCAGAACAAGTTTTCTAGCCTTTTCATCTTTCTTAGTGTATTAGGAGGTGAGAAATGTGGACTTTCTCCACATAAAAATTGCATTTGCTGTTGTTATTGCCTTTGCAGCTGTACAAGTAGCAGTCGAATTGATTTCAGACAAGTAAGGAAAATTAAGAGTTGAGGAAGATCCAAGAACAACAAAGCTACTTTGGAGTCATTACAAGACATAAATATAGAGCAAATCTCAGGTCAAATCCAGGTGTGGCATCAACAGTCACAGCTCCAGCCTCTGCAAGAAGTGCCTGCAAACATCAGGGTTAAATTCATCTATCAATCAAAATTTGGATTGATTGGAAAATAGTGTTAGGCTTTGAAAAACATTAACAGTACAACATCACCACTGAATCATCAGTGCAAGGTTCTTGTCAATATGACTTCCATTCACTTATTTCACAGTTCAAAAGCAGCATTACTGTGCATGCAGATGAAGACTGTCCCATGTTGTACAATATATAGAATGTGAAACAAAACTGATTCACTTTTCTGCTTCCAAATTTGCCCTAAATCAAATAATAAGTAGTAAAAGGAATGCATGGACAGGAAAAACAATTAGGGGAAATTGTTTACCAGGAAGAAATGTGTCCACTTGCAGCTAGTGTCACTGGGACTTTTGAAATGTGCTTGAGAGAAAACTATTTGTTCTTTAGATATTAAAAGATACTCAGCATGTTGCTGTGAATGCAAGATGGGCAAGTGACACAATTCCTGCCTGAGCTAAATGAATACTTAAAATATATATGGATTTCTTTTTTGTTCCTTTTATCCCATACCTTTGATATTGCTGCATGGTAAAGGTCATGGTAACAGCTGAATCTTTGTTTTGATATTATTAAAGCAGTGCTTAATTAAATTAATCTGGAACTGCTCTCTGACAGCAGTTCTTTCCCCCTTAAACCAGGGGGTGACATTTAATCTGATCAAGACCTATAAAGATTATTTTCTTCCTTCATATTCATTTTATATACAGTTGTACTTAAAATTTTTGCTGTTTGATATTATCAACATGCTGTTTATTTGCTTAGCTATCCATACTGATAAGTTTATCTACCCTCACTTTGGCTGCAGAGCAGCATTTCCAACATGAACTGTAACCACCCCAATCCCAGCAGTGATGGGGAGGGGGGGAAACACTGGGCTGGGGACTGGGGGAGTGAATTCCCATGTTTGCCCTGGTGTGTAACTCCAGGCAGGTCACCTCACCTCCGTGTCCTCCTTCCCTTTTCACCTGCTCTGGCACACTTTGAAGCAGGGCTTGTCTTTTTCCTTGGGAGCCTCTGAAGCCCTGGGTGTGGTTTTCCCCTGATGGCAGCTCTGACCTTGTGAGAGGGCTCTGAGTGGGGCTCTCTGTGCTGCTGGACGTGCTCATGGCACTCAGGAGGCTGAGCAGGTGAGCCAGAGGCTCAAACCTCAGCTGCTCCCTGCAGCTCCCCAGTCCAAATCTCACTGATGCCACCTGAAAAACAGAGCCCTTTGCATCACAGGAGGGAGCAGGGAACTGTGTGAAATGCACCTTCTGCTTCGTTTGGTGGTCTCTGGAGTCGGGTGTGCTAATGGGGGCCACAGTCTCTTTTACTCCTTCCTGCTTTTTCTGCTCAGGGAATGAACAAATATGCTGCACACACACCCCCAAAGCAGAGGAGATTCTGCAGGAAGCTATTCAGTGTGGAAATAAAAATTCATAAATCACCCAAGAAATGAGTGTCACTTCTGGGGCCTGTTTTATACGAGGGCTTCCTTAGATAACAAACACTCCTGAAGAGGAGGTAAAAATGGCTTCTTTCGGCCGAGACTGCAAAAATGCAACATTTTGCTGTGGAAGAGGGGGGATCTGGCAGGGCTCCCATACTTAAATTGTCACTGAAGGCAGGAGAGTGAACATGAAAACTGGGGAAATGGTAATGCGGAGAAGAAGAAAGCTGGAAAGAAAAAAAGAAAACCACACAAAACTCGAGCTGTTAATCACATCCCTATGTTGATAAAATATTTATGAGATCTCATTCAATTAATTAGAATAAACTATGTAACACTGCAGGAAACAAATTGAAAATTTAATAAAGTAAGTTCGCTTCCAATTTCTTTTGAAGAAAGAAGCTAATTGTATTTAGTTCTGTAATTATAACTTTAATTAAAATATAATGCAAAATATTTCATAGAGTGAATACAGTTCTGTGTTAGAAAATGGAACCTTTAAGACAACTTGTTCCTCAGACAAAAATTCATAACAATTTCACATGAACATTTTAATATACTTGTTTTTAAAATCTTTTCAGAGTAATTTTAATACAATTCCATCTTAGAAGTGCTCATTAGTGTTAGCTTTTACTTAAAACATAGTGGTTTACCTTCCTGCCTCTATCCAGAAATGTTTCTTACACTGTGTTAGGGATGTGTATTTTACTCACTCTATTTAAACCAGACACATTCTTTATTTATACTTGCCTACTGCAGCCTACAGAACCCAATTTTTATTTAGAGAATAATTTCAAAACACATTGTAAAGTATATCCACATAGCAGCTGCCTTCACCTGAGCAACAAGGGAAGAAAGTGCCTCAGGGCAGAGCGATCCAGGCAGGCACAGGGAAATTTGGGTCTGGAAATACAGAATGAGAACACTGACAAAATGACCTTTCAGTGATGTTTTCGGTGATGATGATTTAATAGCAAGAGAGTCTTCTAGGCTGGTATAAAATGAATTTGTCTTTAGGACTAAAAAAAGTAATTTTACAAATTATTTCTAACACACAATCTCACTGTATTCTGCTGTGGCACAGCCTCACCGTGAGGTTTTGGGCACCATAATGTAAAATAGACATTCAGCTATTAGGGAACATCCAAAGGAGGCCACGAGGATTGCGAAGGGTCTGGAGGGGAAGCCAAATGAGGAGCAGCTGATGGCACTGGGTTAGTTCAGCCTGGAGAAGAGGAAACTGAGGGGAGACCTCATTGGGGTCTTCAACATCTTCATGGGGGGCAGCACCAATCTCTGCTCTCAGTGCCCAGCAGCAGGACCCGAGGGAATGGCCTGAAATTGTACCCGGAGAGGTTTAGGTGGGATATCAGGAGAAGGTTCCTTCCCCAGAGGGTGGCTGGGCACTGAACAGGCTCCCCAGGGCAGTGGTCACAGCACCAGCCTGACAGAGCTCAAGGGGTGTTTGGGCATCACTCTCAGGCACAGGGTGGGATTCTTGGCACTGCCTGTGCAGAGCCAAGACACGGCCTCTGGTGATCCTTGTGGGTCCCATCCAGCCCAGAGTACTCTGTGAACTATAGAATTTCAGTGCCAATGAAAACTCCTTCTGTTCTCCTGAAGAGGATCAGCTGTAATGAGAGTGAGTCAGTGATAGCAGTGTTAATTGAATAAAACAGCAACTGAAAATAGAACAGTTTGAAGAAAATGCTGGATTGACATATGCTGTTTTCCTACATTTGTTGAACATTATTGAGCATTTCTAGTGCAGTAATGGGAGAGTAGGAAAATATCTGGGAGTGTTTATTTGATAGAGTTTACATTACACAGCCTGCAGTAAAGCCAGAGCAGCATTTTGTGATCTTTCTCATCATACAGCTGGGGTTTTTTTCTCCTCTTTGCTAAGGAACTTGTTATGGTGGCAGCTGACCAGAGTGTGAGCAGAGCTGGAACTCCAAAGTCTGTCTAATAAACACAAAGCTCAGGGGCAGTGACACCCTGAGCCTCTCAGAGGGGATCAGAGGCTGTGCCTCTGTTCCTGAAGGAGCTGCAGAGTTGACTCCTTTTCCAAGGCCCTGGCAGTGGATGCTTTAATCTCTCACAGTCTTTAGGTTGCTCTGCCTGGTGAGTCAATTGGGGTGCTGGCCATTCATCCCCTTCACCATAAAACCCTTTGTCCTTCGGGCCCTTTTCGTGATGGAATTTCCTCATCTCAAGGAGAACAACTAAAGGCACTCGCTCAGAGCTGGCTCACTTAATCCCTTTTTGGCAGGACTGGCTCTCCAGTGACATTTCAATCACCCTGAAGAACTGAAAAGCTAAAGATCTGGGATGGTGGACTCATCCAGATGAAAATCAATACTGGAGTCAATGAAACTGAACCAGGACATAATTTGTGGAAATCACTAGTATCTCCATTGAACTTATTGGAATTGCTGCCATGTCTGATCTAATTAACCCCTTACTTTAAATAACATTAGAATATAACCATATTGCTGACATGTTTATACAGACACAGCATTGCTTTGTGCCTTTCATCCACAAATAACCTCACTGAACAGGCAAAGCTGTCTTAGGGAAAGATAATTTTAAAAACAATGTTAAAACCTCCTGTACTTTGGCCAACACAACTGGGTTGAAAGGAAGTAGGGAGGGTTGGGTTTGAACTACAAGGACTGAATATGATGAGCAGAGGGTCAGGTGAACATTTACCTTGAGGTAGTCAATAGAGAATTACTGGTTGTATCTTTTTCATGGTGAGATCAGATCCTCTCATATAGACAAGAATTTATGCTGGGTTTTTAAGTGGCTTTAGAGAATTAGGGACTCAGCTCCAAGTAATTAAATTTGCAGAAAGATGTGGTTTATCTTTTTTTTTTTTCCTGTTGGTTCTCAAGTATAGCATAGAAACCGAAACCGACTGTGGGTGAAAATTGTCTTCTGCTGGGTGTTATGGTTATGATTTGCAAAGGCCTTTCTGAGGTGTCTGCAACCAAAGTATCATCTGTAATCTAAATATAATACCCTGTGAGTTCTGCCAGGAATCTACTACACAATTTTTTTTTTTTTTTTTTAATCTCTGTTTGATCTTCTACCTGTCTAGTTTACATAACTTCTACCCTTCACAGCAGGAATAAACCTTTATGGTATGTCTATACATAACCCAGAAAAAAGGAGTGTTAATCTCAGTGGGGGCCTCTGGACGGTATTATCCTGTAAGGAAGAATTTAATCTGTAATATGTCTGACCCTGTTGTTTTCAATGCTTCTCTTCATCCAGAGGAAAACTAATAACAAAGGGAAGCAGGCTCAGTTGTCATAGAGGAGATGTGAATACTTAAATAGCTGCCTGCTCTCTTTCATATTTTTAAGACTTCATGTTTTTTTTCTCCCTGCCTGTGTTAAATGAAAACATCTTTACTTGATATTCA
This sequence comes from Chaetops frenatus, assembly GCA_013400775.1. NCBI lineage: Eukaryota > Metazoa > Chordata > Aves > Passeriformes > Picathartidae > Chaetops > Chaetops frenatus. The sequence goes on along the minus strand of VZTR01023288.1, from coordinate 1,007,379 downwards.
TCATTCTACAGTGGCCATTTTATCACCTAGACAACATGAATAAAAGTTATTATTCTTACTCATTAGTCACTCAGTCAGGGAAAAGAGAAAAATTGAACATTTTAGAACATTTTACTTTTCTGTCACTTTGGAGTAAATGACACTCCTAAATGATGGCCAGTCAAACCTACAGAATCTATTAGTAACTTGATAATAAGTGTGAAGGGATGCTGGGACCCAAAGGAGTCTTAAAGTGGCATTTATCAGGCATGTCACATCATTGCTAGTGGTAATAAAAGCATTTTTGTTTTATGCTGCAGCGTCTATAGAGGATAATATTTTTTGTGCTATAGCCAAAAGTGATATTGCTACATTCATCACACTGTTTGATATGAAATAGCCTAAAAGCATTGGAAATTGGCTGTCATTATTTGTTTCTTCCTTTTTTTTTTTTTTCCCCTAATCAAGGAGCTTTCTCCAGAGGTGAGAAAAGTTTTCTTTCTCTTCAACACGGACACACAACAACAGTAACATTTCTCCATTAGAAATCTGACCCTTTGTTTCTAACACCATCTGAAAGTTTTAGTGGCGTTTCAAGAAGAACATTTATGGTTAACTCATTTCACGTTCACTTTGTCTTTCCTTCTGACAATAAGGTTAAATGTGTTTGGTTTGCTGTTACAGCCATTCCTGCCAAAACCTTCACTGGCTGCTGGGAAAATTCTGTGTGTTTGGGGACTGCAAGGTGGTGCCTTTGGATGTTGGCTTCCAAGTGCTAAAAATCAGAAAGGAATCAGTAGCCTGTGAAAGTGGTAAAATTATTTGGTTGTTAATCTTTATTTGATATTTTAAATCAGATCATTTAAACAGTGGCAGGTCAGCAGGGGCAGTTGGGAAGATCCCTGTGCCACAGTCCTGGTGCAGAAACCCTTGGTGAAGGGATGGTTTAAACTGCTTATGTTGCTGGAAATAGTTTTCCCTGCTGGCACATAGCTACTGATAATAGAAACTAAACTCTTCAGGGGGCAGTTCCTGAGTTATGTAAATTTTATTTCAGGCCTGAAAGACACAATGAGATCAAGTTAAACTTTTTAGTGTAGCCTTGGCTGGTGGCACTGTGGGAAATTAATGCTGTGTCAAGGACTCAGTGAATGGCTGTGATAGACTCTGTTCTTCCTGAAAAACAAAGCATAGTGATAGCAGTAAATAAATGTTAAAAATAAAATAAAAAAAACCCCACCCTAAAGCGAAACAATATCCACAGAAACACCTAGAAGGATCTTTCTTGTTTTCAGTTTCCTTCCTTGGTGGTGAAAAAAATCCTTCAGTTTGTGTTGGATTGATGGGTCAACAAGTCACGACCTTGTGCTTTGTATCCCCTCTACAGCTGCTGCAAATTTGCATGAGAAACTTGTGCTATTTCCTATGAAATTATAAGGCTAGGATAGACAAATGCATCACAGAAGCTCCTTTAATAGCAGAGAGGAAACATCACATTTATCATATTGCTTTCTTTCCCTGAGATGTTCATCATTTGCATGTAAAAATGCCATCTGATTTTCTCCCTCATAAACCCAGTGTGATGCTCTCCTGTTTTCCTGTTGTTATTTTGGTATGGATTTAAATCTGTCACTTTTGAAAGCTTACACTTTTTAAGTCCCACTGCACTCTGGAAGTAGAAAAAAATCATGATTTGGAAGGACTGGGGAAGTTAAAATACTTTTTGTGGAGTGTGCTTGTGCAGCACAGCAGATTTTATAATTACTCGAGTCTGCTCTGGTGTTGGGGTTGCTCTTTGAAGCTAAATTCTGCCCTGACCATTTCTTTCAGACTGCAGGACTTGTCATATTGACTGGCTCTGTTAAGATCTGGCATGTCTTATTAACACTCCTCAGCAAAGGAGCCCACTCTTTGTCTGAAACAGAGAGTCAGGCAAGGCAGTTTGAACAGCCAGAGCCACCTCTGCACTTCTTAGGGGCACGCTGGTGCCAATATTGTGAATAGCTCCCTGCACTCCCCTCACATTAATCTTACTCTGTCTTTGTAATGTGCTGACAGATCAGCTGCCTCCATGGGACACTCAGCCCAGTCAGAGTATGGTTCTGTGACAACTTACTTCAGGTTTTTAGAAGTTCGTGCAGCCAGACAATAAAGAAGGTATAACATGCAGGAATGTGGAAAAGCATCACAAATGCAGAAATGTTATACCTTTAGCACAGATCTTCATTTTTTAAAGGGTGAACAGCTTATGCCTGCCTTTTCCTTGCTTTTTATGTAATTATTGCTCATTTTTGCACAGCAAAAGGACTTGCAGATGAAGCAAACTGTCACTCTGAGGTCAAATATATTCACTTATAGAGGATGGTGCTAAGGGATGGCCCCAAACATATAAACTAATTTGTAAATGAGCCTAATTTATTGAACTCAAGAACTCTCTGGATGAAGCTGTCCAGCCTTCCAGAAGATACAACATGCCTCAAACCACTGGTTGAAATACCCATTTGTGTAAAAACCTGCAGACCACACTGAGAAATCACAGAAACTCAGAACAGTTTGGGTTGGAAGGGACCTTTAGAGGCCATCTAGTCCAACCCCCTGCAATGAGCAGGAGTGTCTTCAACTAGGTCAGCTTTCTCAGACCCCCAGCCAACCTGACCTTAAATGTCCACCACACCCATGCCAGCATTTCAGCACCCTCATCCTAAAAAATTTGCTTCTTTACATCTAGCCTGAATCTACCCTCTTTTGTTTAAAACTGATACCCCTTTTCCTATTGTTACAAATCCCATTAAAAGTCTGCCCCAATATTTCATATAAGCCCCCTTTCAGCATGGGAAGGCTTCAATAATGTCTCCAGCCTAAACAACCCCAACTCTCTCAACCTTTCCTAATAGGAAATAGGTTCCAACTTTCTGACCATTTTATGAATGCCTTCATGAATAAACACTCCTATCACCCTCCACAGGCTCAGTTTCTTCTATGTTCCTTTTCTGCATTTCCTTCTGAAGCTCTTTCTGGCAGAGATCAGTTTGCTTGGCCTTAGGGGGGACTCTTGTGGGTGCTGTTTTCTGCCACTGGCTGTTTTCCTAAACATTCCTTAGCCCTTACTCTGGTAATATTTGCTGAATTATTTCTGTAAAGATAATGCATACACTAGCAGACAGCTCTGTAATAATCATGTCTCAGCAGTTGTCTTTGGTCACCAGTAATGAGAAGAAAGGGATGAGCTTGAGAAAATGCTCTAATTAGTTCCTGTAGATCAGAGCACTTCCCAGCTGAAATAAGCCATGTGTCTTCCCAGAGCTAATGTCACTGCACTTAAAAGGGGGGAGGTTTCTGGAGGAAAGAAATTGCAGAATGTTTTAATGGACAAATCAAAATAATTTTGTTATGCAAAACAAACAAACTGCAGTAGACCAAGGAGAGGAAGTTCAGGGTTTTGTATCTGAAAATCTCAAAATCAAATATGCTTGTATTTATGTATTTATGTTATGTATTTATAGTTCATATTTAGTTTGCTGTGATCTGTGTTCTGGCTATTTTCAGACTGGGCTTCTTAAGCTGTTTGCAAAAATTTTCTTTTTGTTTATTCAATCCTCAATTTCTTTCTTGCTGGTTTCAAACATCACTCCCTCTCACAGGATTTGAACTAAGTGAAATCACCCACTCTTTCTTTCATTAGTGTTTTCCTTCAAATCTTGAGATGTTTGCAGAGGATCCACGAATTTATTGTGCAAGCAATTGCGAGCAAAGGCAATTTTTCTATGTGAGCACAGTGAAATTTCACCAGGAGCAAGCCACAGGTGTCTCTCCCTGAGCCAGCTTGCCATTTGTTAGAGGAAACAGTTTGAAGCTTCTGAAATTTGCTTCTTGCCCCCCGTGCCTGTGGGGGTGAGCAAGGCAGGTGCGTGTTGCTGCCATGCCCTGCACACACCCATCTCCCACGCCCTCACTTCAATTTATCTACCCAGACCCTCTTTAGTCAGAAGGGAAGCAGAAATGGCTTTTTCCTGCCCAGCCATTTCTTGGCATGCATTTACCACTTTCTTTCAGGGCTGTTTCCCTCCCTCTTACCATAAGAATGATTTGGGAAACAAGGATCATCTATGCCAAGACATTGGCACTTGGCAAAAAACACCACCTGGGAAGGAGTGATGACTCTCTTCTCTAAACTCTTGTTGGAAAATACTTTTTCTGACATTTGGCTGAATATTTTGCTGTTTCTGTTTAGTCTGGTTGGGAGTGGCTTATAAAGTTTGGACATAACAATCTTATTTCATCCAGGCAAGTGGAGACTCTCTGGATCTGAATTCTTAAATGCTCCTTTCTTGTGAAACTTGACATAGGAACTGATATCCAAAACAGTTGAGCTCACATAGAGTTAAAGCTGGAAGAAGATTAGAATGAATATCTCTAAAGTCCTTATTTTTTACTGGATATTTATAACTACAAGACAAAATTTCCTAACCAAATGGGAATGAAGGATATCAGCTACAGCTTATCAATTTATACTGATAGCACATCACTGTATTTATTATCCAACCTTACAGGCAGCATTCAGTACACTTGGTAGAGAACAGAGCCAGATGCACTGTGTTTCATTGAAGTTATGAGTGTTAAAATCTTACCCATCTTTAAGAAGAAAACTGGTGAATGCTTTTGCATGTTCACCAGTTTGCTGCAGTCTTGTATTACTTGTGAAACATATGTGATGGCATATCTGGGACAATCCTGCATTCACAAAACTTGGCATTTCCTTCTCAAAGAGGCACATCCACTGCTGACACTACCAATGATGCATAAGCCAGCAGTGATAAATTAGACATTACATTTCCCAGTCTCACTCTGAATGATTGTTTTGAGAGACACCTCAATTTCTTCAGTTGTTTCTATAGCATCTTTGTATTTGTGTGTACAGTCTGTGTGTGTGTGTGTAGCTCCAAATCAAAGCTGATGAAGGTAGGAGGAATATAGAGAGATGGAAGAGTAATGTTTACAGGAAAAGAGCTGAGAAAAGGAGATTTTCACTTATCTGGACAGGTGGATTGCTGTGGATGGCAATATTTGATGGAAGACCCATGCAAATGTCAGGCAGCAAAGCAATACATTCTGACAGCTATCAGAGATCTAGAAAAATGCCTCTGAAAAGTAAAGTGAAGATCTACAGCAGGAAGCACCTTCAGTGCTTTCTGTGGAGTGGAGATGTGGCAGGTAAGACAGAGTAGAAATTGGATGCTTTGGTACAACATTTCTAAAATCTTTCTGGAAGTGGAAAGCAAGGAGGGGAATTGTTAAGCAGACTTTTTGCAGATCTGCCACCCAGATATTTGAGCCAGACAGAAGAAAAAAAAAAAAAGATACAATTTCTAGTGAATTTATTGCTTTTCTATATTACTCAAAGCTTGAATAAGCAAGTTGTCAACTGTAGCTCACAGGGACAGTGAAGAAAAATGGAAGACAAGGCTATGACAGGTTGGGGTGTTGGGACTGAATACAGAAAGAGAGAACATCTGTGAGCTGAATTTGAACAGATTCCAGGCAGCTGAGATGCAAACTTGTCACCTCCCAGTCTCTGCACAAAGGAAGTTACATGGTCAGAAATCATCTGGTCACACAGAAAAGTGAATACTGCAGAATGGTTTGAAGAGCTTCAGGGTTGTGACCTTTCTACTTGGGAAGAGTGATACAGATATAGTAACTCAAATAACCACTGTTCCTACTGCTGCAGTCATTCTTGGATGAAAAATAAATCAAGATCCGTGCTTATCTTTCTGGATAACAGTTTCTATTCTAGTGGGAAGGCGTCTGTAAATTAATCATGCCTCTAAGACCTTATCTCCTTGTTTAGCCCCTTCTCCTAGGTAAGTAATAGATTATATAAAGCAGTCCCTGCAGCTTGCAAGGGATCAGAGCCTGCTTTCCCAAGTGTAGGAAGAGGGCAGTGCTTCTTCCAGTTCTAAGCTTGCCTTTTCAAGGAGAAAGGGGCAGTATGAGTGAATTATCCAAGATGCTAATTTGGAGGAGGATATTTATCCCTAGTAGAGATGCTTCAGATGGGATAAGCCAGAAATTCTCAGTCTTACCCACACAGGGAAATATGAGAACCACAGATTTAAGGGAGGAAGCATGTATCTATCTTAGGTGTGTTTCCTGGCACTTAATTTTTATATCTCCATCAATTTCTGGTCGCTCTGTGGGTAACTGTTTGCACCACCCATCTGACTAACCTTTGCAAAACTCTTACCTACAGGTGCAGCCAGGAGGAGAATTATCTAGAGCAGCACTTTGCAATTCTTTTCAGCTTAGCCATGAATGGGTATTGTGTAGAAACTAAGAGATAGGTTATACCATGCTACTGGATTATATCAGAATTAAGTTACTCAGGGATATAGCCTCAAAGCATGTATTTGAAAAACTGATTCTAAGTATAGTGTTCCATCTCAGTTTCCATCATTAGACATCCAGGGTATTTGGTAATATGAATCTCAAAACACGAATATTTTTTCCCCTCGTTTATTCTTGAACCTCTTCTTTGAAATCCAGTGTTAAGCATAGGTTTCTGGCTAGTTTTTTTGTCAGGTGAGCTAGCATGTTATTTATATCACTTTATCCTGCTCCCCTGTCCATCTAAATCATTCCTGACTTAAAGATCATACATAAATAGTGTATTTTTATAACATGAAATAGGAATGATTGCTATCTGGCCAAGTGGAACTGCAATAAAACCCCACAGTTTGTGATAATACCTTCAGAGTGTGTCCTGAGGGCTGGTGAGCCACTGCCATTCTATTGATTTCAAGATATTGCATACAAGTTCTTAAGGTGTTTTATTAAATAGGATTTTATCCCATTATTTGCTATGAGTAGGATGCTGAGGAGGCAGGTGAATGCCACTCGAGTCTCTGTACTACTGACAATGCCACCTTACTCCAGCAGAGCTGGCTTTGTTTGAAGCACAGCCACAGCAGCTCACAGGTGAACCTCTCCATTTTATTGCATGCCAAGTTCATCCTCCTTTGACTCTTTATTGAGAATTTTAATCCTGCAATTTAATGGAAATGAGTTTCAGCCACTGGCTTCTGCATCGCTTTCTAATAGCTGTAAAATTGCCCAGGTTCTTTGGAAATTGCCCAAGAAGCATGAACTACAACAAACCTTTGGAAAATATTGTTATAAGTTCCAGATGCTCTTAGGAGTGTTTCCAACAGCCTTTGGTGATAAAGGCTGGAAGCTTTCCAGAGCTGGTAAATGCATCTAATTCCCTCCAGGTCCTATAGCTACAAGAACCTCCCTTGGAGCCTTCAACCAGAAGCTCACTGTACCTTTGTACTTTTGTAGGGTAGCTCAGACTTTCCTTTAGCAGATGATAGGAATGTAACCGTGTTAGCAGTGAATTTTACATTAAAGCAATCCCAAAAATACTACGAATCACTTTAAGTTTATGAACCACATCTCTCAGAAATGAACCTGAGTAACAGGAATTGTGTGAGAGTCAGATAATCCTTCCAGCTGCAGAGAAATCTTCTAGCAATTGTTTTAAGATGTTATTGTGGGATGAAAGCACTGCTTTAGCTGTCCAAGAGTTATAAATGGGGCTTTTTCTTACACAGCATTTCTTTTTCTGGCAATCACCTGGTCAACTGTGTATTTTAATCTGATGCTCTAATAGTTTACCTCATTTTTTCTCTTACTACTTTTCAGCCTGGAGGTATTTTATATCATTTACTTGTATTCCCTATTACTTCCCTATTATGCATTTCTCATTATGATGATCTCCATTGTTTTGAATGGTACTTGATCTTAAAGATACTGCAATTATTTTAGCCACATGAAGTTCAGCCTCGATGGGGTGCAGAGCAGGATTGTTATTTTGTCTAATAGCAAGTTTTATATGTTAAATCCTTTCCTTTGACCTGTACCAGAAAGGATTCCAATCTAATAGCTGGAGAATATTTGGAAGTGAGCCCGTGACTGGTTGTATCCAAGCTGTAAGAGCTCACCAAGTCCACCTGCCCAGTCAAGGCAGATATGGGGACTGTAATATCAACTCTGACAGCTAAATCCAATTGGAATATCTGTTGGGAAATCCAAGAGCAAATATCTGTTCTGCTTCAGCAGCCAGCTGAGCTGTGGCTGCCAGTCTGAGCCTTTTTTCACTGGATGGGACAACGCAGTGTATGGACAAATCCAGAAGAGTCAGTAGAGGCTTCAAAGCCATCTGAGGGATTAAATCTGGATTGCAAATGCACCGAGACCTTCCAGCTCTTTACCTGATCCTGACTGGCATGTTTTCCTTCTCTTTGCAGGAACATTTTATGAAAGATTGTTAAACCCATTCATTTCCTAAGTCAGTGCATTGGGTTAGCCAGTCTCAGTTTATCTAACAGCCCAAACAGAAAGCACGGGGGTGCAGTGGCCATCCAGTGATCCATGGTGGCACCTACCACCCATGTGACAGCAGGGGACAAGCTGGGGCCAGTGGCCTCTTGCTGAGACAGAGCCCACCCTGCTGTGTGGGCCACAGGCCCACGGTTCACACTGATGCTTTAGGAGCCTCAACATCCTTGTTTACAAACATCCAGATCTGTAATCCACAAGGGATCTTTTCTAGGTCATGGGTTGTGAGCAGTTTTCTTCTAAAGGATTTTATCTCTGTGGATCCACGTGAGATTGTGGAGAGGTTTTCTTACTCCAGATCCTTTTCTGGCAGAAATGTCATGACAATAAGATGCCCTGGCTCTACTCCCATACAGATGCATCTATAATCTACCCTTTATAGGAGAACTCTAAAAGTCACTAAATGTTAGAAAACCAATGATGAAGACAAATCTTTTAGCAAAACTTTTAAGGGATTTTTTGCTTTCACCTGCTTCCAGTAACTCACTCGTGCATGGACTATTAGGCTTTGAAGCTGTGTACTCTGCTTGTGATTTAGGTTTTAAATTTGGACAGGCTTGTTAGACTGCACTAACAATGTTTTTCATCACACAAACTCTAAATTTTGTGTGTAAACGATATTTTCTTGCAATTTTTCTTCAGTGTTTGTGGTGACTGTAATGTCACCATCTGTTCAAGAAGAAACAGCTCAGATGTGTCAGAGAGATTAAAGCCATGTAATGTTCCAAAATTTCACATTATGATAAATCTATTTGTTTTCATTTAATATATGTCTATACTATTTATTGTTTGTAGTCAGAATGCCCAAATATAGGACTCATAAATGAGAAAATCACGACTGATTGGTTACTTGAGGTGAAACCTTCCAGGAAAGTTGAAAGCAGGTTTTTTTCTGACTTCAGTTTGGGATGTTTCTGAAATTAGCTCTAAAAATTACCTGCTCATTTTGGGCCTCATTAATAGAGTCCTTCGGTTCAGAACTGACATTGCCTTAGCTGATCATGTTGTGTTCAGTCTAGACCTGCATTTCAGCTCTAGCAATCATCAGCCTTTATGATTTAGTGAGCAGGATGATTTTATTTTATCCTTGTGAGAGACAGTCTGCCAGAAACAGGATTATACCAGGTATAAGGTCTTACACCTTGGCACATGCAGTTTTCAGGGCCAAATTTTGTGACTAAACAACTCATTGTGCATACTTGTTTTATCTAGTGACTTTTGGGTCAGTGACCCCTTTGAAAAATCAATCATAGACTTTTTTTTCTTTTTGTGCAATAACTGTTTCTATTCTTACAATATTTATAATGAGAATTATTTCAAGAGATCCCTTTATGTAAAGGGATATTTGCCAAACAGATTGCACATGAAGCAATGTTTATGATAACTATTTGCAAGCTGCTTGGTTCTATAAAAATATCCAACAGGATTGATGTCCCCTTTGGAAGCATTCAAGCCAAACTGGAACCTACAAGGGGGACCAAATCCAACTACATTTTGACAGGATCCTCTCCTGGTGTACAAATCCATCAATCTGTGCAATCTTATGGTTTCTAAACTCTTCAACCCATTCAGTGTCAAAGCACATGAGATTCCTTCTGCTGTGAAGAATCCTCCTCTCTGACAGGGGGAATTAGAGACATCAAATTCCAGAATGATTTGGGTTGGAAGTCACCTTAATACTCATCTCATTCCACCCCCTGCCATGGGCAGGGACACCTTGCACTGTCCCAGGTTTCTCCAAACCCTGTCCAAGCTGGCCTTGGGCACTTCCAGGGATGGGGCAGCCACAGCTTCTCTGGGCACCCTGTGCCAGGGCCTCCCCACCCTCACAGGGAAGAATCTCCTCCCAATATCCCATTTTCAGTTTAAAGCCTGTCACTACATGCTCTTGTCAGAAGCCCCTCTCCAGCTCTCTCAGAGCCCCTTTAGCTACTGGAGGGCTGGTGGAACATCTCTGCAGAGCCAGCTCCAGGCTGAACAACCCCAGCTCTCTCAGCTGAGCACCTTCCCTTGACAAAGCTCCAGAGCTTGTCACACTGTGAAATATCAGATAACAGAAGAGAATGAAGCTGTGCTAACAGTGATATTTGCATCAGCAAAGAGTGCTGTCAGCTCTGTGCATCTTGTGAGGGTCTCAACCACCTCTGGCTTCAAAGCTTCATTAGGACCTTTCTTATCCTGCTCCAAATAGAACTTCATCCCTCACACTGTGATTTTAAATACATTCTCCTGCCAGTGTGGAGCTGCTGCAGCTCCTGCAGGTTCAGGAGCAGCTGCAGACATCAGAACAGGGAGTGAAGGTCTGACTGAGGAACTGTTCAGCCTTGCAGGTATTTTTAGGTGGATGAACATCTCACTTGGGGTGACTTTTAGAAATTTCAAAATACTTTGGAAGAGATTTACATGATAGTTCCCTTCCATGTGCAGAAGGAATACTTCTCAAGATTAATGTTGCAGAAATCATAAACAGTGCCTGTACTGAGTACCTGTGACAGCCAGTCAGAAAATCAGTGTTCAGATTATGCCAAGGCTCTTCCCCATTAGTGCCCTCTTACCTTGTCCTCTGACTCTGGCCATTATTGGATAGAAGGATTAGACTCTCTGTAGAAAAGACTATTTTCCTAAATACTGACATAACCAAAGAGAGATGGAAAAGACACAAGGAGAAGAATAAGCATATATCTAATTAAGGCAAGCAAAATATTTGCCAATAATCACCTCGCTAGAGGCTATCAGAGGTTGTCATTCCCCTACAAGAAACAGTTTGAATTTAAGGTTTAAATTTGACTTACCAAAATGGCCAAGCACTGGATAGATGAAGATTTTACTAAATTAGCTAGGTAATAGATCTTCCTAATCTCACTTTTAATATAAACCAGCCATCAAGTTCATAAATGCAGTGATTTTCCTTCTAGCAATGAGGCCAGTTTCTGGGAGTGCCATCTGAACAGGAATGGACGTACCCTGATATATTGAAATAGTTCCTCAGTTGTGTCTACAGCAGCTTCAGCAGCTACTCAGTGTAAAGAACCCAACACATACTTCAGGATCAGACGTTGTTTGAAGAAATTGTTATGTTTTAGAACAATTTGTCTCGCTTTGAAGAAGAATCCGTGCAGAAATATTCATGCTTTCTGGCTGGGCAAGAGAGTTGGCACATTCCTGGCAAAAGGCAGCAGGTGGGATTCAGAAAACTTGTACAGTTTGGAGGTCAGGAGCTCTCCTGAGTTACTGCATCATGGAAGATTTTGTCAGTTGAGCCATTCCTTTATTTAAACAAATATACAAAGGGTAAAAACATAATAACAATGCTAATAAAGCACAAATCTGTGTGAGTTGTGGTACGTAAAGCTCAAGCTGAAATCTAAAGCATGCTTCAGCAGTTTACATTAAATGCAATATTTCAAACTCAGATGCTTTAGTATCGTTACAAAATGAAAGTAGGAGATAATAATCTTCAAAATCCCTAAGGCTGCTTTTTTGTGAGCAATTTCAACCAAGACCTTAATCAGTACGAGAAAATGGGTGAAAAAGGCTTTAGGCATGTATAAAACAACCCAAAAATCATAGTGACAAATCTCATGCAATGGACAGGATTGGATGATGCATGCAGCTCTGTCAAAATCCCTTTTTACACTGAATTAAATGAGTCTCTGGGCAAGGGAACTCAAGTATGTGAAGAAGCGAGCAAATGTTTCTAGAGAAGTTTCGTTTTTTCCTAACCTGTTGGGTTTGCTCTCTCAGCTCACTTTAGCATAAGATACTTACAGCTGTCTCAGGTACAAAGTGACAGGTGCCAAAAAAACCCATAGAGTAATTACAGAGTAGGCAAGGTCAGAGGTCAGATCCCCACCTTTTAAAAGAGCTTTGTCTCCTGCCATGCTGTCAGTCATCTCTCGAGCAGTGGTTGATACCTAAAACCAGAAGGACTGCATAGAAAGTATAATGGTGTAAACCAATTTTTCCCTTATATAAAAAGGGGGAAAATAGTGTTTGACCCCTATGAGCTGACTGGCTTACGTCTGGAAGTGTGAAATTTAATTAAACAGATGGTAGCATACATTACCACTTTAGAAATGTGATTAATCATTATAAATGTTCTAGGTCCTTTAAAAGAATGACTGGAGCATCTGGCTATGCACACTGAAACAGTGAACACCCACCTGACAGGAATCCATCTCCATAAGGTAGATGATACTTGTGTTTATGTTAATTATTTGGAATCTTTATGCTTCAGTTGAACGAACGAGCTCTGGCACATTCTTTTAAACAAGGCAGATCCATTCTGATGTTAGACTGCATTTAGATTCTATCTACTGGTGAATTTTAGCATCAACAAAAAAGCATGAAGTAAAAAAAAAATCCTACCCCAACCCAGCAGTGTTCAAGGAGCCTGAAGTTGAAATTTGTATAGAATTTCAGACTCATTTCCAAACAGCTCTCATGTTACACAAACATGAGTGTGATCCAGCTCTATCAGAAGTCAGTGATCAGAGCTGCTGCCTGGCTGAAATTCTCTGATGTTCATATACGTGATGCTAAACACTCCTGAGCACAGTCCAGGTGTGTCAGGAGTTATTCCTGGTGCAGGTTCTTGGCAAGTGCCTGTCCCTTTGCATGTTTCCCTGAGGAGGCAGCAGGAACACAGGGAGAGCTTGGCTGGTGCTGGTCAGCTCCTGCTGGGTGCCTTTGCTTATGAGCTTGGTGATTTATTTGCTTCAAATAGATATTATATTTTTTAGTCTTCTATATTTATCCACGTTCTGTCATTTAGTTCCATCTGCTGTACATGGGAAAATGGAGTCTTTATTTTAGAATCCAAACTGCTGTCAGCTTGAGGCTTTCAGAGACTGGCAGTGCTCAGAGCTGGACAGGACTCTTGTTTTCAGTCTGTTCTCTGTTTTCAGTCTAGAATCCTGCATTCTGTGATTCTATTCTATAAATCTTTGCCTCTTAATTAATTTTTGTTCTCCAGTTGCACATTGCTGGCTGATATCCAAAGTACACAGCAATCATGCAGGAGGTGTTTGGTGCCTTGCAGGGTGGGGAGATGCCCATGCAGCTCTCTGGGATTCCCCTTCTTGGGAATATTTTAATCATGCTTAGAGGAATAAGAGATGAGAGAAGCCTGAGACTGAATTACAGCCATCAGATCAGAGCCAGCATTCCAAAACAAGTAGTGTAGTCTTAGTTGCCAACTTATATTGGTTTTTCATTTGCTAAAAATCCCAGTAAGAGCCAAAGGTGCTCCAGCAAACCCATTTGCTGTTCCTCTTGCTCAGCAGATCAAGGGATTAATACTCCCTATAATTTTCATGTGGCTCTGAAAGGCTTACAGAAATAAACTTGCTGTAGAGGATCACCTTCCAGTTTCTGTGCATTTCTAAATGCCATCTGTTGGTATCTGAGAGCTGGGTGTTATGGTAACCTGGGTGTTTAGAGTTGAGCTAATTGCAGGGTGCATGCCCATGCCCAGGGAGCACAGATGCATGTGGGTGCAGAACGCTGGCACCAGGATGGCACAGGGAAAATCCAGAATATGGGAGGCCTTTGGGTGGATCTCTCTGGTGACAATGGTCTGGTTGGAAGCAAGGAGGTCCTCTCCTCCCCAGGCCCAGGAAGCAAGGAGGGTTATTTGTAGTGCTACCACATGCCCCGAGGCTGGGTAACAAATTGTCTCCTTTCTTTCAGTGTGGATTGAGCTTTGGGGGAAAGATAAGGGTGAAAGGGTAGGGTGAAGCCTCTCTGCTGAAATTTCACTTTTCATATAAACTTTGAGATGCCTTGTGTGTGATTCAATGTGAAAGTACCACAAGTTCATTCCATCTGTACAAAGAAAAGCTCATGATCACTGTGGCAATGAAGTGAATTTGAATCATCCTGCACACAAATCTGTGTGTCTTTACTGAATTTCTAAGATTATTCTTCACAGAAAGCAATTTAGCATAGGTACACAGCATTTTTCCAAATGCCTTGTGCTTTTAAAAGTGTCTTTCTGCATACAGCCATGTAGATCTCATAAAAGTTAATAAAACAATTTCCAGGAGCTGGACAGGTACACAGCCTCATTCCCTGTAGTTGACTCTTGTATTATCCAGGACCCTGCTCCTGTTTTCCTGCTTTGTGCATCCATTAATTGTGGATCAATTATTCAATTCTTTAGGAACTCAGGTGGTGCCTGGGCTACTGAGTTGTAAAATTAAAGCAATGCCACAATGAACAGGAAAGAACATACATTTACTTCAGAGCCATCCTCCTTCTCTACTGATATTTCTGGGACAAAAGTGGTTTTCTTCAATCAATAATTAAGGCAATTGGTGTGATTGTCCTTTTCCCCTCACTGCTTCCAACTCTTCCAGCATATTATTTAGCAAGACCTTCTTTTTGAGTGACAATCTTTCCCCATTTTTTAATGGCACAATCAAGATCTGAAAGCCAAATGCCTGTTATTACTGTAGGCACAATTCACTCTGCTCTGAATGTTTCCTAAACGAAGCACAGCACAATTACCAAAAGAACAAAAGTGTTTTACAAAGTGAATCTTGTACTTCAGTAAAATGGAGCCACCACGGATCAGCTCAACAAATAGAGCATTAATTTTCTATTTGACATGCTGGAAAAGGCGTCAGTCCAAACTGAGAGCAGTGGCTTCTCAGCTCCTGGGAGCAGGAGGAGCAGCACTCTCCATCACATCGCTCATTTTCCAGTCACCCTCTTTCTTAAGACTGCACTTGGATTCCTCCAATACGTAGCTGCTTAAATCAGTTTCTCTTTACCTTTGGGGAGTGAAATTTCTGGTGACAAGTCTTTTGCTAGTAAAAATTGTTTGCTTTTGAAAAACGCTCTCGAGTGTAAGAATCTGAATAAATTTGAAAGCAAATATTTACACAAAATCGAACTCTGCTAACAAATGAAGATAATGGCCTGTTTTTCATTGCCTCACCCTTTGTTCAGTCATCTACATCAATCAGGTTAATCAATTAAGCAAATTACAGGAAAGACTTTATAGCTTTTTTTTTGCATGGAGAAGAAAGGGAAATTAGGCTGATATTGTTTTCAAATACCTGTTCTTCTGCTAAAGCAGCAGGTCTTTACAGAGTGCTGTGTTCAATGCACAGTCTCCCTGGTAATAACTGCTGTATTGTAATTTATCTTTAACAATGCTGGAGGAAGTCAGCTCTCTATACATAAGGAGGAACGTCTGTGCTGCTGAGAACCAACCTGCTGCTGTCACAATTCTTTAAAACCTGAAGACAAGGGGTGCAAACCAGTTTGGGCAAAGATTTCCTTCAGTTCCTTTAGAAAATGCTTCTTCTGTGCTGTGTGACAAAGGGTTGATCACACCACTGACCTGAGGCTGCCTTGGATATCTCAGAAAAACACTACTTAGAACAATCTGTTTTGGAACCCCAACCTTCCTCACTTATTAGTGAAAAAATATTTAGGGCTTCTAGTTTATTCATGAAACCAAAGCTGGATACTGCATGATGCATAGTTTAAAAAAAAAACAAACAAACAAAAAACAACCTCTTTAATCTTTAATCTTCCAGATGGGCACATTTTGTTGTTTGGCTTCCAGAGAGGTCATCATGACCTCCTGTGATGGGAAAGATTGTCTTCTGTCATATGGTCTGTGGAGGTGGGAAATATATAAAATGAAAACCCAAAGTGTTTATTTTGTATTTTTGTGTTTATTTTCTTAGGTTGTACCATTTAAAATAGGAAGAAAACTTGCTTCAGGGTAGTCACCCAATGTTGTTTTTTGGATCATGCAAGCAGCCTACAATAATGGGCTGTTTAGGCTGGACTTGTTCACATAGCACTTCCAGAAGTTCTCCCTGAGCAGGAAGCAATCCCAGGAATTCAGATAAACGTTTTGGTTGCTTGACTGACACAGAGTTACAATATAGAGAATTTTTTTTTTTAAATCAAAATTATTAACTTCCAAAAAAGCTGTGTTGAAAGTTAGCTTGTCAATTTAGAAATGAAAGGGTAAAGTTTCCCTTAGTCTATTTGGAAAGCTCCAGCCTACACCTATTTGCAAGTTTCTCCCAGAAAATACTGCTCAGGTGTAATAGCTGCCAGAGGATGGTGAGACAGTGCACTGCTCTGGTGTTAGTCATTCATTGACAAACTGCCTGCTTTTGCCACCAGATTTTTACAGCCATTTAAAGAGAGGAAAATCAGGAGCTGTAGCCTAGACTAGAGCAGCATAATGTGCTATTTCTCCATCTAATGGAAATGTGGTCACTCTTCTGTCTGCCCATGAAATTCTGTGCCTTGAAAGGCAGGCCTGTTTTATATAGGACAAATCTAATTCAAAGGGATCTTCTTTTCTCCTCCTAAGGGAACTTTTTGAGGTCCTGTATTACCTGTCTATCTGAGGTTCAGCCCCACTCTCAAGGCCAGGCTTGTCCATCCTCCTTGAGGGCCACTCTGTCCTTGTGTGGAGCTCCCTGGAGAGGGACAGACCTGGAGGGGATCTCAGCTTTGTCCATTCCTGTCTGGAAGGAACACCAGGAAACTCAAGTCCAGTCTCTTTCATCTTTCAAATCCAATTCTTCCTGAGATGAACACAGACATCTTCAACTCACCTGTGCTGGAATCATAACGATCCCAGGGATGAGTTTGCCCAAATCCTCTCCCAAACCAGAGCTCACCTTGCAGTACAGACACAGCAGAGTCACTTACAGAAGTTGGTTTGTGCAGGAACCAAGGACTGCAAGCTTAGAAAAGTTGCATCTCTGGACCTCAGTTCAGCAGTGCTTTTAATGGGGCCAATCATATCAGCTTCAAAAAGCACCTTGAGCAATTTAGATAAGCCATTTAGCAAGCAGTGCTATTAATAGACTCTGGCAGCCAAACGGGGATAACACTTCTCACTGCTATCAATTAAAGGAGAGTTTTTCCTTTTCTCATGAGGAGTTGGAATAGTGTTAGCAACCATGGCAAACACATTTCCTGATTGCTTTTTTCTTTCTGTCTAACTTCAGAACATATCACTTTGGGGACTGTAACACTTCCTGAATTGCTCCTTTTTACCTGTCCCTGCAGCTGTCAGCAGTCTGGGATGCAGCCCGTGACATTTTTCACTCCTTGTCTCAGAGGCACATGGGGCTGAGCCCTGCCCAGATGCTCCTGCAGCCTTTCTGTGAAGTCTAAGGATGGAGCTGTTCAGGTGAATGATACCCACAGCAAGGGAGGCAGGTCTGGAGAAAGAAAATAAGAGCAAAAGCAGCCTTGCCTCAGATGTTGCAAACAGTTGAAGAGGAACTTGATTTCAATTTAAAGGGCACCTCATCTTTGCCAGTTCTGAAGTGCAGTGTGTGGTAGTAAGAGATGATAATGCCACACAATAGCCTGAATAAAGTCACTGAAGCAGGGTGAAATTAAAACAGATTTCTCTATATAAGGCATGATGTAATGATTTCTGTCATGCTTACAGCCAGCAATGAAATTAGCAATTCACTATGTACCCAAAAGAAGCCAATATTTAAGGCTGCAGGTAGTACATAAGTAATAAAACCAAAAGCAGCCTAAGGACCCGAAGGCTGAGTGCATTTCCTACTTCATTTATTAGACCAGAATAGAAGAAACTAGAAATAACCATCCACCTGCTCTGAGCACCCTGCCAATTATTTCATACTACAAACCTAAAATGCAAAGCACAATCCTCAGTCAGATATTCCTACTCTTCCTCTCCAACCAGCACTTTAATTCATTTTTCTTTCTCCCAGTGCCAGGTCAAGTAGATGAATATTGCCAGTACTGCTGATAGATGCAATAGCAAAGCATTATTTTGCTTGTTTTTCAATGAAAAGAAGGGAATGTTGCCTAAAGTGCAATGAAACCATGTTACAGTGTCTGTTTTTAGAAGCAGGCTTGTAAATTATTATGCTTTTGTTCCTTGTTCTGACTTTTCTTAAGAGACTGCTTTTACTCTTCTTTTCTGTGCTCAGCTGCTCTGTAATATTTTGACCTAAGAACTTCTTCTCTGCTCTCTTCTACCTTTTAACTCACTAAAGCTTGAGAGGATGAGTAGCAATGTTACTTTTAGCAGGAGAAAAGTATCTGAAAACCTGCTGATGTTCTGGCTGTTTAACCATCACCTCTTTCTGTCCTTTAATCTCACTAGAGGTTAAATTCAACAGTACATCATGTATTCTCCTGAAAGAATGAACACCTTAACAGTTTACATTCTTAATAATTAATTTTGCAGGTATTGCCATTATTTAGAGATAAATCAAGAAAAACAAACATCCCAGACACATAAGGGTGGTTCTGTGTTACAACAACAGTTGTGAAACCATAGGTGAAAACTTCTCACCCTGGAAATCTATGGCAGAACTTCTTAGAGTGCCAGCACCCATCCTTTCAAGCAAATGAAGTGCCTGAATCTGTTTGAAAAGCTCAAACCAGTCACAGGCAATGTCATTGCAGCAGACAGATGGTCTGGGTGGGTCTGTGAATCTCTTTAGAGACTGCAAAGGGACCCTATGGCAGAGAGAGCAGAATTTAGCAAAGCACTGCTGGAAGAATGGAAGAGATTCAGATGCCCATGTCCATGATTTCTCCTTCCACTCCCTCTACAAATATTTTCCATTCCTGCCTCATCTGACTGCCCACAACTGGCTGTGAGGCTGCAGACACACATTCTCTTCTGGAGCATCTGTGCTCCTTAAAGAGGCTCTGCCTGCAGCCCACACCCATCTGCCTCCTCTCCCTCTTGCTCTGTCTCTGGTTTTCCAAAGCCCCCTGATTCCCTCCAAGCCTTCCAGATGTCTATCCAAATTTCATTGATGTTACCAAGAACCACTGAAGGCTGGGCCACAAAGTAGGAAATGAGGAATTTTTTCACTGGAAGGGAAAAGCATGATATTCCCCTTTCCAATTAAGGAAAAGATGAAATGCTTCTTTTTTTTTTTTTTTTTTTTTCCCCCACCCAAAGTCCAGGACAAAAGGTGGTTTTCTCATTGGCTTCACTTTTTGTTTCCTTCATTTTTACTACAGCAGAAAATCCAGCATGGTGAATGTACATTGTTTTTCAGATCTGCTGTGAGTTGTGCTGTGGGGGAACACCCCTTCTCTAGGGGATGCACACCATCCCCAGCCAGGAGGGGCTCTCTGTGCCTTTCCCTCTGCCCTACCCCAGTATGTGCCCATCAGCTTTTGGAACAATATATGCCATGCAAGCTCTGGGCTGGAACTTGATGTACCTATTTTCTGCTGTTTCATTTCAGGAGACATGCTCACTTGGTCCATGAGTAAGTCTGAAAGTGACTACACCAGATGAAATATTAATAAAAACTCCTCCTTTCCACTTCTGCCATTCCTTTGGTGATTCTTTGCATCCATACAAACCAGTTAAGTGACTTCCTGAGCTGCAGCAGCTTCTGCCTCTTCCTTCTGGTCCCTCATGTGGCCCTGCTGCAGCCCTGGAGCCCTGGCTGGCTGCTCCCAGTGATTTTGGTGCCTGTGTGTGCATCAGGCTCCCTGCTGTGTGCAGTACCCCCCTTCTCACCCCGTGATGGATTCCCTGACACCTCTCTCTGGTCAGCTTTAGCTGCTCTGCTGATCAGGAACAATGTTCCTGATCCCAGAAAGGACACCTGGCAAAGGTGATGCCCTTTCAAGGGATCTTGCAGCAGAGACAGAATAAACAGATGCTCTCACTCATGGGGAAACTGGCAGTCTTTGCTTAATCAAAAGGTGTTTTATGGCCTATGTAATATTGATGAAATTGTCTTTTAAGCATAGTTCAGAGACAGCTTTGATACACAACTTGCTGCTGTGTTTTATAAAAAGGCTGAAAGGTGCTTCAGCATTTCTAGACAGTTCCTCTCCATTGTTTAAGTAGCAGCAGAGATACTCAGAAGTGCCTTTTTTTGGATGTAAAAGCTTATTTGAAGTGGCATCAAGATTTCCTATAAATGCCCTGACCAACAAAAGGGGAAAAAAGGAATTTATGAATGTGGCTTCTAAAATTCCATACTCACTGCCCTTTGAGTATTGCAATCCCAAGTTCTTGAGATTCCTTCCAGATATATTGTCAGACTTAAAAGTGAGTAAAGGTGAACTTTATTGAATAAGTTCATTATAATGGTATTTCATAGGTTTGGGCTTGCGATTAATGGATTGTAAATTTATACTTTAAGACTAGAAGAACATGATCACATAAATTGTCTTATTGAAGTTAACAGGGCTGTTCTTTGAAGAAAAATGCCACTCAGCAGAACACTGAAATGTATGCATAGCTCTAAGCATATGTTTAAGTTCAAGTGAAGTCAATTTTTTGGTTTTAAGAGAGCTCGACTGTGCTTAGGTTCCTTAAAACATTTATATTAATATATAGGGTGGCTGCTGCAGTAGCCTTGGGGTGTCATTAATGATTTAAAAACAATAGTCTTTCTAAGCACTCATGAACATTAGGTAAGAGAACTACTATTAGTTGGCAACAAGGTTACAGCCTTAAAAACTCTGTCATCTGCTATGTTTTTTAACTTTCACATGCATTTTGCAGATGCAAAGAAGAACATTGAACTGCACACCAGTTGCTGAAGACTGGTACCTGCTGCCAGGTGCTGTAAATAAGAAGTTACCAGAATACAGTTCAAGAATGGTGGTAAGGAAAGGATTTGCTATTTCTAATATTTCTGCCTACATATTCAGAAAAAAAAAATATTGTGGATTTGCTTTGAAAATCATTTTCTGTGGGTTATTTTGGAATATCCTTTCCCTCACAGACTAATAGTACTTTGTGGAAGGGTGGGAAGGAACTCTCTGTGGCCATACCTCTCTGTAGTGACACAGCACAGCGTGATAAAGGAGCATTGCTGACACAGCAGCCACCTCAATGCATCTCCCTTACAGCAAAAACTGCTCTGTATGAGGGCAGGTTGAAGGCAGAAGTTAATTTATTATATTTCTGTGACAAAGACACCTGGTGTGTTAATTACAAGAAACCGATACAAAACTAACAGGAACATTCTGCATTATTAAACAAGGGTATGGAGGCTGAACGTATTTTTATGCTCTGTACACACAGGACACTGTATATACAAAGGAAACTTTTAAAGTAAGCCTTCCAAATCTGAATCTTAGGTTCTTATCACAGGTAATCTATCAAGAAACTCAAAACAAACAGTACAGTTAATCCTTTGCTTCTGAAGTGTTCCTGCAGGTTACTTGGCAGCACAAAGCAATCACAAGCTCCACAGAGCACCCTCTGCCTCGCTGAGAGAAAATCAGCCTGTAATTTTTTCTCCCCTTTGAATTCCAAGTTAATTTTTACAAGAGACTTTCCATATCTGCTGCCACTCTTCTCTCCAAAACTGGAGGATGGTACCACTAGATTGGTGTCTTGTGTTCACACCTTAAATTGGCCCCAAAGCCACTGATTTCCTTCAGCAAGGAGTTCCATTCACATCCAAGGGGTGCATAACAGGTTACAGCAAAGGTTGCAGCCCCTTTGGCCTTTTATCTAAAGTGAGAATAATGAGGGACAGAACAGCAGTGATGATGGCAGATCAAGCTTAACCCCTTTATATTTCAGCAAACCTTCCCAATCACCATTTCACGTGACTGAGATCAGTCATGGTTCTGCAAATGACCAGGTACAGCCACAAAACCATGGAGAGGAGGGACTGTGGGCAGGAAACCCCAGAGCCCTTCATGGCCATTTCTCACCTGTAGCATGAGCTCTGCTCTGTAACTCTTGGTTGCTGTTGTCTCTGAAAACACCATTCTCATTTGCACAAATGGGTTGATAATATGACATCTTTTAAAGTTCTGTATCACATAAAGGCACAGAAGTAGCAGGTTCACATCACCAGGCTTTCTGCTGGACACTAAGTGCTGCAATTCAGAAGAAATTCAATACTGCCTCTTTTTTAAAGCCAGGCACATGTACTGAAAATAACAGAAGTTCTTATCTGGCTGTGGGTATTGAGAGCTAGCACAATGGGCAAATGTTGATTAAATTTCAGATACACTGCACTGGGCAGTGCTTTAAATTTTTTTTTTCCCATATATTTCCCAAAGTGATGCATATTTTAATTTAAAAGCTCTGGAGAAATAAGGAAAAAAAAAAAAAAAAAGCAGATAGTAGTGCAATCACCAATAGGATGTAGAGAGATATCAGAGCCCTCATTCAAACATTTTCAGGCCTTTGTACAGCAAAGCTACAAAGGGCTCAGAAAAGTACAATAACAGAAATGTAACTTTTTGACATTGCTGTTCTGCTCCAGCATGGCCATAAATATGACATTTATAAAGTTTTGTGTTTTTTCACTCAAGGACCCAGTATAAAACCTATTAAGTTCATGATTAGAAATATGTTCTGCTCATTTTCCAAATTCCAGCCTGTACTCCGGGACCCAAAATGCAAATTCTCTATCACGGACATTGACTAAAAAGATGAAGATCCAATGTCACATTAGTCCTTAATGAATGTCTCAATACCTTCAGATTTTAATGCTCCTGCTCATGACTAAAACTTATTTAACAGCTTTTAAGATGCTGATGCAAAGGAGGCAACTTACATTCTCCTCTTACCTCTGACTTGGCTCTCAGGAGCTGAGAAGAATCAAAACAATTTCTGTCATAACAGTCAGTAGGATAAGGTGAGTGTTGTCTGAAAAGGACATAGGGCACAGGAAAATGTGCTTTTCTTACAGGTTCTTTTCCAGCTGGAACCACAGTTTGACCTGTAGTGGATACCCTTTAGTTCTCGTACACAAAATTCTCTCTGGGGTGGTATGAGGAAGCTGTCAGCAAGTTCTCCTCTGGATATTCATTTATTTCAGCTAGAGAAACAGCAAGTAGCAGTAGTCCACCCATAGCTGACCAGTGAACAGAGCTGGCTAGAATTAATCTTTACAGCACATTGTGCTATGCAAAAATAAGGCAAGTGTGATCAAGCAATGTGGCATTTACTTGCTGGCTGCTATCAAAGTTCAGAGCTGTTGTGGTCTAAATAATTTTCCAACAGAAAGATGTAGACACTTGTTTTGGAAGATCACTCACTTAATATTTAGCACTTTACTTCTTAACAAATTATTTGAATAATGTTTGGGAATCAACTTGTTTGTTTGTTTGTTTTTGTTTTTTATTAAAACTGACAGAAATACTGTAAGGTTGGCCTGGGAGTCTTCGGAGCATTCTTATAAATTTCTTTTGTTTTCAGTTCTTCCTTGAATTAAAGATTAAATTTTGGTGAATGCAAATTCCTTCTGGCAGCTGGTATTTAGAGCAGCATCTCTGTAGCTGCAGCTTAGCAGGGATGTCAAGGAATAACAGAAACTTTTTAAATTATAGAACTAATTATCTACACGCAGCTGATCAAACACTCTGCACTTCCAGCTGTGAGCACAGCTCACCACATCTGCTGGCCTCTCCCTGGGTAAGCCTGCACTGCAGTTGCTGCTGTGAATGTTATGGAGTGGAGACACCAAAGGCAGCATTAAACTAACAAGCCTTGGATTTGTTACACGACAGCACAAAGCTTAGTGGTGGCTTTTTGCCTGGAGTTTTACCCAGCCACTTGCTGGGGGTTGGATCTGACAGAGAGTTTGGGGGTGCCACAGCTGCAGTTGCTGCCAGCTCTAAGGGCTAATGCTCCCTGTCCTTCTCAACCTCTTTCCTCTGCTGTTTTTGGGTGGTTTTTTTTTTTTAAAGTTACTTCAGAAAGCTCACTGGACCCACAGATTGCACTTCATGCTCTTGGAGGACAAAGGGATGACTGTGAATTGGCACAACACCAAAAAGGGAAAGAATCCAGGCAGACCTGAGATGGTTCCTCCCTCCATACAAAAGTTGTGTATCCTTGAGGTGTAGCAAAGTGAAAGAGGAAATTTGTTTAGATAGGCACAGTGTTCTCTTGAGTGCATTGTATTGTGGCTGTTAAATTTACCATTCAAAAATCTCCTTGTCTCACTTGGACCGTGAGGACTCCTGGAGCTGCAGGACAGAAGCACAGCCTGCTCACCCTCACCTGTCACACCAAGGGGCTGCATCAAGAGCTGTTAAACTGCAAGAACAACCTTCCTGCAAGCAGGGATTCCCAGCTGCAGGGCTGGAAAATCTGCATCCCTGGGAAAGCCTCCACTCCTGTCCTGGGAACAGTCACTGCTTTGTGCCACAGGCCCAGCTTTATGCAGATGCATAGTGAGAGAAAGCCATGCAATGTTGTGTTTCATGTTTATGTGTAGGAACAGTGCTACAGCAATTCATGGTGCTCCATATTCTCTTTGCAAGCAGAAAAGAAGAAGCAGTTGCACCCCTGTTCTTCAGACTGCTGCCATTTGTCCCCTTTCAGGATCAGCAACTCTCAGCCTGTTGTTTAAAAATCCCTTGTCCTGGTGCTGTTTGTGGTGCCTAAAACTCTTCCTTTCTCTAACAAAAGGCTTTTTATTGTTACTTTTTCCTCCACTGAATGAGAGAATAAGGGCAAGCTATTTTTGATTTAGCCTCCTGCTGCTGAGTTTTCAAATTTTAAAGCGTTAACAAAGGGGAGTGCATGTTTTCAGTGTTGAAAGCTCTGATTATACTATGGCAAAAATTTATAAAAATCAAAGGCAGGCAGACAATAGCAAGCTAGAGATATGTGACTCTCTTTAACTGCTGGCCTCCTGTAACAGAAATGGAACTTTGTCAAGAAAGCAAGCTGTAAAGAGAGACTGTTTTACCAAGTCTTAGACTGTATCCATTTTTGATAGATTTAGTTAACCTACAAGGGAACAACAGTATTGACATATATCACTTTGAAAAATGCCAGCTGAACGAGGTATTTTTGTTTCCTGGGTTACGTGCTGAAGCCATGTCATTTGTTCTGGTTTTTTTCAGTCCCTGCTAACACATTCTGTTCCTGTATTTTATGATTATATGTTCACTCTCTGAACTACCCCAGAGATATTTATTGCATTTTTTGGAGAGTGAACAGTATTTCAGCCTATATGAAACTCCCATTTTTGTTCCTATTTATGTAACCTTTTGGACTAGAAATACAATTAGATGAGTAAAATTATTATCCTAAAGATCCTTTAAACCTGGTAAATTCTTTTTGGTAGGGAAACTTCTGGTTCCATAGTTTTCCTCATCTGAAATAACACATAAGAAAGATTCACTCTCAAAGGAGGAAACTAATGAGATTAGTTAGGTTTGGGTGTTGTCCCAGTGGATTTTTCCTAATAATTAATTACTGCCTGGTCCTGTGCCTTTTGAGTCTCTATCCTGAAAGGATAATGAATATTAAGGAAAAGAACCTTTAGGTTTTTTGAGGCTTCATTAAAACTAAGGGAACAGCTGCCTGATGAGGCACCTCATGATGCAGACATGGGGCTGGGATTTTAAGATTCAGATCTGTTAATATTCAGAGCATGACCAGAACACCAAAGCAACATGGTCAATGTCACCACTGCTGTTACTCACAGCTTTTTTGGGGAGAAGGGTTGGGGTCAGGCTTGTCAACAACATTTGATGTCAACAAAGCTTTTACAAGAGAATTGTTCTCTTTTGCTTTCATTCCCTTGTCTTCTATTTCCTACCTGTGCAGTGAGTGGACATCTGTGTGGGCAAACTCTGTTTTCTGTGGTGTCCTGGTGACACCCCATCAAATCTGTGTGCTGGTGTGATCCCCCCCAGCGTGGCTCAGGACCCTGATTTGAGCTGGCTGCTCACTCACTGCTCCCTTCCTGGGAAAGCCATCCCTTGTGGTTCAGGAAGGGAGCTGGCAGTGTTGACAGCAGCTCAGAGCAGCTCTGCTCCCAGGCCAGAGCCAGCAAACAGATGTGGGACATGTCCCATCCTTGGCAGATGGACGGGCCAGGTGCCATCAACGGTGCTTATCCAACTTTCTCTCACCTTCTCTCTTCTCTTTTGCCTTAACAAAGCCTTAACAGGCAAAAAGAGTGTGAGCTCCTAGGGGAGGTCAGGAACTCAAAGGAAGATTTCCCAGAGTTTCTCAGTGCTGGATGGTTGTGACCCTCCCAAGGGTCTGTCTGTCTGAGAGGTTGCTGTGCTGCTCTGACTCTGGGATTACTCTAAAGCACATCCAAGCCTGAGTTAATTTACTTTGCTTTTCCTGAGGCAGGTGTGGAGCCTGGCTAAAGTGGCTGTGGGGCATCTGGAGTGGCTTGGCATGCATGAGGAGCAAGCTCCCATCTCCACAGAGCAAAGGCAGGGCCTAGAGGAGCAAACCCTGTGTACCACTGAATTCCAGGAGGAATAGCTCCAGGAGGGCTCAGGAGGGAGCAGAAAGCTGCACAACAGCCTGGGAGCAGCTGCACAGATAATTGATGTGCTGATAATTTGATGTGCTGGTTTGGATACCATGTTTAGGTGGGCTGTTTCCAGCCTGTGCTTCAGGTACTGAACTGCTGCTGTGTTTTAAGCTCACACCTGGTTTTGGTGCCATGAGTGATGCTCTGGAATTGTGTGGTTAAATGGTTTCAGGACCTATTGTAGAGGTGCTTTCTGATATTCAGTAGCAAAAATTATTGCCATCCCACTAGCCACTTAAGGCCTTTATAGGAAAGCTGTGATGATCCATGTTTTATCATTTTAGGGTATGACCAGTACAACCAAAGGGACTAACCCCATTTTGGTGAATGGCTGAACATGTTTACTATAGTTAAAAAATGAAATTATACTGAGAAACATTGCTTTTATAAAACAATTTGTGCTGAGAAGATGAGTCTTCTATGAAAAGCACAGGATTTTGCTTGAAATGTGCCAGAGCAACACTGTCCCAGACTGATTGATTTGACTTCATTATAAATTTGCTTAATTCTGGGCTTTGGGCTGGTTGGTATTTTAGGTGGAAATGATACAAAATGGGAGTCGAGTGGAAAAGATTTGTGAAAAGTCTTCACAGATAAAGACTTAGACCCAAGCCAGCTCCTGAGGGTGATTGTTTTTCTGTCCCAAGTTTTTCAGAAATCCAAACTGCAGGAGGATTGCAGTGAATGGGTTTGATTTTCAGAGTCTACAGCATAATGTGAGACAATGGGCACATTAAAGCCTACATTGAATTGAATAATGAATAATGAAACTACATACAGATTGAATAATGCTGAATCAATACATGAATGGAAGTGTGTGACAGGGGTTGCTATGGCATCTCCCTTATTTAATAAAGGAATAAATAAAGGAATGGAAATCTCCATAAATGGTCTCAGCAGAAATTAGAGCTGCTCCTGGTGGCTCGAATATATGCAGGAGTATTTTTTGAAAATTAATTATCTTCCTCCATAAACAAGAGTGGGGTTTTTTGATCATGTTAAAAATTATTTTAATTTGTCTAAATTTATGCCAATTCCAGTTGAACTGTCCCTGAAACTTCACTTGGGGAGTAGGGAAGTTATGAGCAGAGAGCTGCACAAGTGTTTTGTTCAAATTTCTAGTTTGTGCTGGATGGGTCAGAGGACAGGCCAAATACAGCCCAAAATGCAGTTCCTTGGAGAATGCAGCCCCTCAGCCTGAAAGAACTTGAGCCTTCTTAGCAAAGAAGGGATAGCACCAGGATTTACTTGCTGCCCCTGAGCTGGAAAACCCACACTCACATTCCAGATGGAGGTGCCAGACCACATCCTCACGTGTGTGAAATCAGGGTGTCCATGGAATTAATTAAATTTCACAATTTGGGTGTGGAGAGGTGAAAGGGCAAGTGAGTTATAGACAACAGATTATTAACCTATGAAGTTATGATCTGGTTTTACTTGTCAAACATTGATTTTCTCATTGAGCCCTACCAGGATGTGATGCTGTCACACACATTGGAACAGTTCTGCCTGATCTGAGCTTTCAAGGTATTTATATGGTATTTAATTATTTATATTGNGAACTTGAGCCTTCTTAGCAAAGAAGGGATAGCACCAGGATTTACTTGCTGCCCCTGAGCTGGAAAACCCACACTCACATTCCAGATGGAGGTGCCAGACCACATCCTCACGTGTGTGAAATCAGGATGTCCATGGAATTAATTAAATTTCACAATTTGGGTGTGGAGAGGTGAAAGGGCAAGTGAGTTATAGACAACAGATTATTAACCTATGAAGTTATGATCTGGTTTTACTTGTCAAACATTGATTTTCTCATTGAGCCCTACCAGGATGTGATGCTGTCACACACATTGGAACAGTTCTGCCTGATCTGAGCTTTCAAGGTATTTATATGGTATTTAATTATTTATATTGGTATTTATATGATATTTAACTATGTGTCTTCAATCATGTGTTGTAGTTCTTCCTCTTGAACAGGACAGTGCTGAAGCTGCACATCACATCTTGCAGGTGTTCAGATGTGTAATTTATCAGCAACAGGTATTTATACTTTTTCAGTAGGATCTCTTATTGATAAAACCTCAATTATTCTAGCAAACGTTTCCACGCAAATGAACAGCAAAAAGCAAATTATGGCAAAAGAAAATATATAGAAAATTTGGATGAAACTTCTTAAAATGTTTTTTTTTGCTTCCATTTAAAGGTTGAATGGAAGCTTTTTTGTGCCTGAGCATTTGTTACCCCTTAAATGTAGCACACCCACCACATCTCCTACTGTTCCTGGAGAGTGTATCAACCTCTAAATGAATAATTTAAAGCTAAGTTAACTTTCCTGAGAAGGAGTTTACTGAATAGATGTAACTGGTGCCCGCTAGTTATCACATTCCAGGGTACTTGATGAATAAATTATCTTTTTTTTTTCCCTAGCATGAAACAGTCCTAATTTTTGGAAGTACATTTGCTCAAAATAACTTTAAAAAGTCAAATATATTTTTATGTGTGAAGAGCCTTCACTCACTTGAGTCACAGGCATCTATTTCCACAACAAAATGTAAAAATCAAATGACAAATGATTAATGTTTTTCTTAGGAGAAAATATCATTGTTTTCTTGCAGAATCAGGCATTTCCACGTGCTTGATTTAAAGCTTATCAGTCACATGAAGGTCACACACCTTGTGTAGGTCAGGCAGATGAAGAACCCATTTTTTCCCAGATTTTTGTGAAAAGAGAAAACAGCTCATGGGGATATTTAAAAGTAGTCAAAAAAAGTTCATTCGAAGGGCTCCTTATCTCTTGCTGTTTGTCTGAGCTACAACTGAGGAAAATGGAACAAATTTATAAAAAAACCTTTCACCTTCTGAGCTGTGCAGACTTCCTGTTATGAAAGGGATGCACTTCCAGTTACTTACAGTCAGTGAATTGCTGGAGTTAATTGAAAGTATAAATAATTTGCAACAAGAGGATGAATGGGGCTGGGAAATTTATTTGTCCATGTATTGATTGCAATTGCATTTTTCAAGTTCCTCATGATCTGATAAGTCCAATGAGTGGGGAAAAAAATTTGGGCCAGATCATTAGCTGGAAACTCAGCACCATTTGAACTGAATTCAGAACTGCTGAACAGTTTTGCCTTTCTGTAACACTTCTCTGTAAGACAGCAAACAAAATTTGGCAGCTGAATATTTTACTCTCAGTAATAAACTACAGTTAAGAATGCATTTGCTCTCTTCTGTGGATTTACACAGATACACTTTTCTTTGGCATGATGTCACTTTTCTGCCAAACTGTATTTTGAAATTTAATGAGAGGCTAAAGGAAGTTTATTGAGGTAATTATTGCTTTTCACTTATCCATTAGGCTGCATTTTCATCTTTTTACAAGAAGACATTCAAACACCTTTTGACCAAAAATACCCAGTAGGAAAGGCTGTAGCCACCCTGATTCACAAGGGGATTTTACTTGTGCCTCTGGTAGGGACAAATAAACAACTGAACTCACTGTAATATCACCCCATGCAACTTTCTCTTGCCACTAGTTAGGCCTTAATACACTTAGAAGGTTGCTCTTCTAATCTGAACTGTGTGAGACTTTGGCTGGAGGCTACTCCTGTGTCCCAGTGATAAAAGAAGACATAAAACAACCCAGTGCCTGATCAGGCTCCCTGGCTGTCAGTGAATCATGTTTAATAGCATCTCCATTGCAGTTTTGGCCAATTTGCTTGCAATGGCATCCTTTTCCATGGGCTTGCTGCTCAGCAGGCCCTGAAGCAATCTATGAATAACTTCCCAACAGATGCTGTTTATGAATTGAAGCAAATGGCTTCCCTGTTTCTCTTTTTTCTCACTTCAATAATTTTCAGTTACATTACGATGAATATTTATAGTCCTATAGCAGTGCATAAAAATGGGAACAAGCAGACCTGTGCATTGTTTCATACGTGAGTGCTGTCCTAATGGCTTTTGCCTCGATGGTTTTAATGTTCTGCTGATGGACTGAAAAGAGAATGCAAATTGTAGATCAGTCACTTCCATTCACGGTTTTAGCAGGCTGGGCATTGATGGAAGAGTGTATTAGGGCAAGTGTAGTGCACCTGATCTTCTGGAAATAATACACCCCCTAAAACAAGCCTGCAGTACCTTCCTACTTGGCTCCATCTCCTGGGAGTAATCCCAGCTCTCTGCCTTGTTGAATGCAGGAGTTTTCATTAGTGCAGCCAGTCCTTATTGGGTGGGTGGAGTTTGTGGGGCCAGGTTTTGGGGGCTGCCAGAAGCTTCTCCCATCTCTGATGGAGCCAACACCAGCCAAGGCTGAGGCAAACAGTGACAGAGCCTCTGGGATAGTGTATTTAAGAAAAGGAAAAATGTATCTGGGCAATGGAAACTGCAGCTGGAGGGAGGATGTGTGAGAGAAACAGCTCTGCAGACACCAAGGTCAGTGAAGAAAGGGGAGAAGCAGGGGAGGAGGCATCCAGCCCTGGTCAACCCACTACACTGGATTCATCAGGCTCCAGGTAAAATGTTATGTGACTTAGCATAAAATTAATGCTTAGTGGCAGAAGTAGCCAGTGTTTCAAGTTATTCTGTTGGAAAGTACAAAGGAGAAATCTGTTTGTGATCAGCCATTATTCTCTGAACAGTGCAAAATTCTTGTTCAATCCTAAAAAGGCCACTTTACAACATTTTATAATTCTGTAACAGCTCTTCAATGTTGTTTTGCCAAGAAAAGTGGTTAGATTTACAACTGTAGATGTTTATTGAGTTTTTTTCCAAGGGAACTGCTCTTGGTGGTGCTTCATTCATCTCCAAATGTCTGAACTACTTGTCATTTCTATTAAATAATAGAAGGGCTAAAAAAATAATGCTTTTACTATCACAGTAATTCCAAGATTAATAAACCCCTCTAACCTATTAGATACACTTGTACAAACATATTGTCTATAAATCT
Organism: Chaetops frenatus; assembly: GCA_013400775.1. Lineage (NCBI taxonomy): Eukaryota > Metazoa > Chordata > Aves > Passeriformes > Picathartidae > Chaetops > Chaetops frenatus. The sequence goes on along the minus strand of VZTR01023288.1, from coordinate 975,780 downwards.
ATGCTAGATACAAAGCATGCATATTTAAATATAGAATATGTCAAATTGTGGCATTTTCCACTGCTCTATAATAAATTCATTTATACAGTAAAAATAATTGGAGATATGAATGACCACACACATTATTCACACTACACATCTTTAACACAGCAGTTTATTCCCAGTAGAGAAGCTGGAAACAGGAAACAATCTGAACAATTTCTTGTATCCTAATATGATGGCACTCATGTGGATTGCAGCTTTTAAAATTCTGCTGTAAATAGAGCACACTAAATAAATATGACTGTTGTGCCTATGAAACCCAGACTGTGTGATTTCATCAATTTTGGCTTCCCATAAATGAATAAAAAGCATATACCATGTTAACTTACATTATCAATTGCTGCGTCAGAAAAGTAAACTGGAGATATGCAGTGTGTCCTCAGTTCTAGTCCATTAAGTAGCAAAATAACACAATTACAGCCATGCCAACCTACACTTGTAAAAGTATTTCCTTAACATTCTGAAGTCTCTTCTAAAAGGCACAGATGGTAGAAGGCTGGGCTTTCTAATGGACAGGATAATTTGATGTTTGAAAAGGTGCGTTTGTTTCATTTTCCCATCCAGTCAGTGACTTGAGGGCTTGTCAGGTTGGGTTGTGGAGGAGGCCAGAGTCAGGCACCAGCTTTAGGTCTGGCTGCCCACACTGGGTTCAGAGAATTTGGCTCCAGCCTTTGCCCCACTCACCTTCTTCTCTTGCCCCTGGCATCTGCTACAATTTCCTTACAAAGCCCTGGCACTCCTTTCCTGCTCCCTTTGCACCAGGACAGTGCAATGTACCTGTGTCTTTCTCACACCTCTGCTGAGGATTTCTTTCTGCTCTTCTCTAAGCAGTCCTGCACAAAGTATAGAATCATAAACAAGTCCTTCCCTTGAGATTACATTTAATTAAGAAAGGTACCAAACCCACAGTAATGTAAAGGTCTAATTTGAATTTTTCTCTTTTAAGAATGAAAAAATGCAGTGAAATGTTGACTAGATACTCACAAAAATGTCTTCTTCCTGTCAATCACACACAGTGGGTTTTTATTTAATTATTCCATATAATTTATCTTCACAGTTCTCTCTATAACTCATTTCCACAGCTCCTTGCTTCTTGAAGAGGTTATTGATCTAGGGTGTGCAGAGGAGGTTTTTTTCAAGTCAGTCTTTTAATAATAATCACCTATACACAAAATCAAGGAGCTTTTTAATACAGGCAGTAGTAAAAATGTGATCAATGAGAACATTACAGCATTAGGCCTTAAATTAATTGTTTCGGCTTACACTTTAGGTAACCTTGACATCACTTCAATATCTGATCTTTCCAGAATTTTATCATATAGGAAACATTATCCTAATAAATCATTGCCAACTAAGAAAACATGAAACAATGTAAGTGGCCTGAATGATTTTCCAGGGGAAGTTGGGGACTGAACCAGATAATGGCCCTAGTTTCCAGCCCCCATGAGGATGATTTTATATCACAAAAATACCAGGGAAAGTGCTGAAAAGGCTCCACCCAAAGCATTTGACAGAAACGTTTGTAATGTGTTACAGATAAACTGCTATTGGGACATAGCAGAGATGAGCTATCAAATTCCTACTATATTGTTATCAATTAGGCTTTCATTTTTAAAAATGTTTCTTTGGTTTTCTTTAAACCACTAGATTAAGATGAAAGGTGTAAACACATTGCTACCTCTTTATTAACATCAATTCATTTTTTCAAATTATCACAAATCATTTCTTTTAAAAGAAATCTGAATTAACACGTAGACAGTGAACTGGGGTGTCAAGGGTGAAGATATTTTGGATCAAACACTGCTCAGCTCCTCACTGCTCCTCAGGGATCATCACTCCCAGGGGCAAATTCCCTTTGGGAGCAGGAATAGCAGAGCAATCAGTGTGCCCCAAGAGACTGAGGGAAATGATAAAATGGGTGTTCTTTCCTGGAAGAAGAGACACCAATAAAATGCACTTATATCCCTTCAAAGGGGTTTAATGGTGTGCACATAGTTGTGAACTTCTGTACATTTAAACAATCCTAATGCTGGGTGTTTTAATGAGTTGTTTATTACTGTGGACCTTCCATTTGCCACACACCAAGCAGGCCATAAATTCTGAGATAAATTATTAATAGAATCAACATCTTTTCTCACTTTCTTGCCTGCCATAAACTACAATGAGCTGAAAGTCCTACAAATGCTTTTAAGTGGTTCCCCCTCCACCCTCCCAGCACACATGAAGAAAACTTTTGATTTTATAAAGCAGTGGAAGTGCTTTTTCTGTGGCTAGAATAAATTTCCTCATTGTTTCTACAGTGGAGACTAATAACCAAAGTGGCTTTGTTATTACCTAACAAAAGACTAACATGCTTTATCTATAAAAAAATCGTGTCTCTTCTTTTGTCTGTTTCATCTCAGCCTTGTTTTCTGCTATAGTTAATTACTCTTCTCATAGACAAAACAAATTCCATTAGCAGTAACAAGAGAGATCCAGATTAAGGGCTCAGGGAGGCTTGGATCTTAAAGTTAACTTTATTGTGTGAGCAGGAATTTATCAATTTGGGATTAAAAATTAAACACCAAAAATGTTTTAGAATCATGATTCATAGTCAAATCAAAATACTAGAATGTTTATTTGATTCCATAGAAAAGACAGATGTCTTTATCTTAACTCTATGGGAATTGCACTGGAAAATCAAAGGGAATATGTCTTTAACAAAGCTAAATGTGAAACATCACATGTGATAATTTCATTTTCTTTTCTTTTGTATTTTTTGCCTTTCCCAGTGTGACAGGACTCAGACAAAAATAGCAAGATAATATCACAGATGTTCCTTTGCACCAGTCACTGGTACTGCTTACCCAAATGATGTTCTAATACGAACACACAACTGCTCCTTCTGTTTTATTTTTGCCAAAATTTTGTTTTAAACGTAAGAAATGGAGAAACGTGAGCAGATGTGGCACTGACAGTTTGCTTTCTCCACTGGGCTGCGTGGCAAGCTCGAGTCACATCTGCATTTTTAGAATATTTCATTCTGAGCCTTTTCCACCCAGCCTGACCCTCCTCAGTTGGCTGCTGGTTGGCTGGGCTGGGGCTGGGGCTGTGCAGGGGATCTGGAAAACTCCTGCAGCTCAGAGCTGTGCAGTCAGCTCCCACCAGCAGCCTGCTCCTGGAACCTCAGCTACCTCACTGACTGCCTGGGGAGCACTGGGCAAACTCCCTTGTCCAGCCACAGCTGGCCCCTGCAAGCTTTGGTTGTGTTTGCCCCAGATTTTTCCCAATGTTTTCCATGGTACCAAGCATCCCTAACTGCTGCACCACTTTGGTTTCAGTCCCAGCTGTGCTCTCATGAAGCCAGGGATAAGACTGGCTTGCCAAAATCAGATGGATGGGAGTCTGCAGCCTCTGGGATGCCTGGAATTTCAGAGGAAGGGTATTTCTTGTCAGGTGGAGGTGTTTCAGAGCATATGGTGGAATTTGGGCAGGAGAATCTCCCAGATTCCAGCTAGGAAGGATCCCCTAATCTCTGGAAATGGGTAGCCTTTGAATCTGGGAAGAAGGCAGTGAGAAATCCCAAGGAAGAAACTATTTTAGTATAATAACAGCTGAAGCCATAAACCACTGTGAAATGAACATACTTTATAAACATAAAGTGAAAAAGTAGTCCCTCACTTACAGTTTTTATGTGATTTATGTCTTTAATTTATTTAAATCAGTGACCCATCAAGTGCAGGCACAAAATTAGAAATTCAGAAAAAAAATTCTACAGCCACAAGGAAATACTGAGGTTTTATTTGTTCTCCTCCTGCAGCTGCCTCTCCATGTTACACGAATTTATCTCAAAATGAAGCGCGATGAGAAATCATCTTGCCAGAATATTATTGATCTGTGATTTGGGTACCAGGCTCAATACCCTGAAGACACAGATGTGAAAGAGACAATTTACTCCCTCTCACCCCCAAATTTTTCAGAGGGTACTTAGTTTCAGATACATATAAATCTGTAAGCTTTTCACAGCAGTTTTGTGACCAAATCTATGCCACTTATATTACTTCTGGGATTTTTCAGTCAACCAAGAATGAGTCAGGATCCTTGAATAATCAGCTGGTCATGCTTTGAGAGCTGCTGAAATCCGTGCACAGGGCCCAGAGGGTTCCCCAGACAGCCAGGCTGGGCTGGGAGGTGCTGAAGGGAAGGGGCTTCTTTTTTTTCTTATTCCTTTCATCTTGTTTCCCCATTGGTTACAGTGGGATTTGGTTGGAGCTCAATAAATTCAACAACAAGTACAGGATCTTCAGCTGGTGTAAATTTCACACTTTTGCTTCAAAAGCAGACGCTGCCTTTCACAGTGGGAATTTTCCTGCTATCTTGGGCATACCAAATTTGCAAGTGCTGAAGTTGGAGTGTCCAGCTCTGTAACTTTGAAAAAGACACTGAGATTTTCAATGCTTTACAGTACAGTACTTTTCTCCCTGTTTCTACTGTCTTTTTTGTTGGCTAGTAAAATGATTATTTGTACAGTCATTTTTCAGAAATATGTGACCAAATTATTCCTGCAGCGTTTGGGTAAAACGTGGTCCGTGTATCAGGACAAAGCTAAAAATTCACAGAGTGATGTTTTCTTTGGCCAGCTCTGCTTAATTTAGGAAATCAAAGTGTTTGTAAAATTACAATCTGGCACTCCCTACCAAAATAATCCAACTGTCTTTCAATATTTACCAGGAAAGCTACATCAATAGATCAGTCATTAGTTGTTGAAAACCACGTTTGAGCACAGGAAAAAGGGAATTTTAATTCTCTCCAAAATTTTGATGTCTTTTGTAGTCTCTGAGAAGTCAAACAACGTTTGCCCCTGCAGTAGCCACTTGTTCAGGATATTGGTGGTCAGGGAGGAAGGGCTGGTGGGGCAGAGTGTCAGTATGGGCACATGGCCTGCATGGAGCCTCTCTCTACATGGTTGCCTCAATAAAAAGTTAGTTCACTTTTGCAGGGTTGGAACTGCATTACCTGGAAAAGCTCTTTTATCTTCCTTAGAATGGGCTTAGTTCAGCTCATGAGCATATTTATTCCTTAGGAAGATATCTTTAGGATTAGACTCTCTGAAGTGCAACAAAGACAAGTTGCACTTTCTCAAGGCTAAGTCATTACATGTAAGAGCTCCTTCTGGAGTCTGGCCATTTAAAATATTTTAAAATTATTTTGGTTTGTTAATAGGTTGAGCCATAAAGATGAGATAAAGGCAGTCAAATATTTGTTCCTGTTCCATAATGATTACCTTTTTACCTTATCTGTGTCAAGGAAGAGCTCCCACATTGACAATGCAGATTTTTCTGCCAGTGCTGCTTCAGAGCTGTGCCCAGCTCTACACGAGGACAGCAGCTTCCTGAAGGGCCACTGAACTCTGCCCTGGAACATTCTGTGATGGCCACAGGAATTTCTTCCTCAGCAAGACAAGAGAAGGAAACTGATGCTTTCTGCAGGACAGGGGGCATGAGCTGCAGCCTGTTGTGCCCTCCACACCGTGTGTCATGGGAGTGGCACCTACCTGCAGGTGCAGCCTCTGTCTAGAGCCACCACAGCCACTGGACATGGGCCATGGCAGTTCCACTTTTCTTCTCCTTGTTGGTAGCAAAAGGAGACAGAAAAGATGTTCTAATTCATCAGTTTTTCCAAAACATAACCCAGAAATTTCTGGCTGGTGATTTTGACCTAAGAAGCTTCAGAAGCTGAATTTGCAGCACCATCAAACCACAGCTCAAAGAGGAGCTGATAATTCCCTTTCCAATGTCATCGCTGTTGGCCTCAAAATGAGATTTGATTTTGCCACACTCTGTGGAATATGGAGCCCTCTAATGTCAAGAAACTGCAGTGGGTGACACGTGTCCTGCACAGCTCAGCTCCTCACCCTTGAGCAGGTTGTGGGTGGTGGCAGTTTCATGTCCTGTGCTGAAACACAGGATGATATCCTTGATGAATGAACGGTGTTATGTGTGCTGACTCTACATGCAGATTACCACCCTGATAACAGCTGACTCCACTGGTACTTCATCAGGCCCAAACTCAGCACTGTATCTCCAAGAAACTGATATTTTTCTCATTACAGAGGTTTTCACAACATTCCATCAAGCACTTATGAGAAATGAGGTAAATAAACACTCTATGTTGCATGACAGTTTTGTCTGCAGAATAGATACAAGGCAAATTGCTGGAAGAAGCCAGTAAGTTAAAGTTAGAAATTAAATCCTGCCAAATCCTTAAAGTTAGGAAAAAATATGAGGTTACTAAAGAAACAAAGAGTGTGAAGAGTAACAAAGAGTTTGAGCCATTGAAGCTCAAACCTGGTCCAATGGCTGAAAGCAAGAGTGAGCTGTATTCATAGTAGAGAGCTTAGTAAGTAACAATGAGAAAATCTGTAATAATGGCTTAAAAAGCCAGTCTAATTTTCCATGACCCTCCATAAGCCCAGTAATACTCATTAATGTCTACATGAATTTGTTAAACCTTCTCAGCACTGAAAAAACATGACTTCATTCAATTTGGATTTGTTTGCATCTAAAACTTCCACATGCTGTAGCTTCCCTGGGAGTGACAATAACTTGTATTTGAGGATTAAGGAAACACATAATATATTCCACACCTCAATAACAGTAGCTAAATAGTGTAATCTACCACATTTCAAAAAGCAGTCAAATGCACAGATCCCTGCTTTTCTAAGTAAGAGAGCTTGCCTGTAAGAGAAGGATTCTGAATTTCTTAATTAAATGAAAAATGAGATGAATGCAAGTAAGGCTATGAGCTGATGCAGCTTCATTGTAATAGCAGTCATTAATAGTTATTAATGATAACTGGGATAAACTGTTAGATGCCATCCATGTGACATGAACAAATTACTAATACATGTATCTTAAGGAAAACAAATCCTTGGCTGAGACTTGGGTGAACTTGCAGGCTAAGAGAGTGGATATAATAAATAACAGGAACAGGGCATTTGCTTTGATTTTGGATATCCTGTGTCTGAGCAAGGAACCCAGCATCCCACAGTGGCCTGCCAAGGAAACAGCAAAGTTACAGATCTCACAAGTTGTGATGAAATGCCCCTTTTGGCTCAATCCTGTGTTCACCCCTGACTAATTCCATTATGCTGCTCAAGCTGACAACCTGATTAAAAGTCATTCCATTTAATCATTAGGCAAACACAATGTGAGTGCTGGGCGGGTTTGGTAAATACGAAGCAGATCGGTTATTGCTCCTCAGGTGCTGATAGTGCTATCACCTGCCTTATCTCCTGTGTTATCAGCACCCATTCTGCCACAGAGACACTGCTTGAAACTGCAACATCGTCAACAAGAAGCCTTTGGGTATTTGCTTTTCTCTCTTTCAAACACACATAATCACTCAGCAGTACCGGGATGGTTAAATTGCCCTTAGAGCCAAATGACTTTGAATTAGATTTCTTCTCTTAACTACATCAAACCCTGATGCCTCACCTGGTACCTGTGGAACAAATGCACCAGAAGAAAGAGCTTTCCTGGGGAGATATTTTGCCACCCACTTAGAGCCCAAGGTGGGTGGAATGCATAACCCCCCTCAGCAGTTCATGCTAGCACACACAGACTGTGCATTTCTCCAAACCAAGAGGCAGCTGAGCCCACCCACACCCGGGTTCAGCTGGTGGCCATCAAAGAGTTTCCTCCTGTGCCAATGCTGTCACTCCTCACTGAGCAATTCAATTGTCACATTCTCAAATTTACCTCTGAAAGTTGATGGGGCTGCAGAAGTGTGGCCTGGAGGAGAATTTGGGACTGTGAATAGAGTGCCTGTGAAGGCAGAATCAATCCCACAGGTGAGCAGGGCAGAACACAGCTCAGGTGGGCTGCTGGATCTGCAGGGACAGCACAGCAGAGGATTTATTGTGTTTTCATTAATAGAAATGGCTCCTGTAATTTCTTCAACTGCTAATTGCTCTTTGAAGAATGTGCTATGCTAAAAATTGAGGTGGTGGCAAACACAGCTGTCACTTCTCACTGAACAAGGACATTTTTGATTTAGGTGTATGATCTACACTTTTCAAGGCAGGTGAGGGCACTGCAACAGCAGGGGAGGAGTTTGAAAACCACTGCTGTAGATCCAGCCCTTCAAAACAATGGGAAATTTATTATTGATTTCTGTGAGAGTAGAACTGGAGTACAGCTTTCCCCTTCTGAGCAAAACATGCAGGGTTTCTCTAAGCCCAGTCCAACCTGGCCATGGTGCCATGAGGGTTAAGCTGGGCTGAGCTGCAGCACTGGTGGGCATCCACCTTTTAATCTCACTCCTGGCCAGGGAGAACCACTCCTTGTATTTACACTGACACCATCTGAAGTGTCAGGGAAGTGATGGGCAGGGACACAGAGCTGGAGGAAAGGAACTAGAGCACAGACAGTGATTTTCCTTGGACACAGCTCATCTTTCCCTCAGATCTTCAGCAGGATGGAGCCTTGCTCCATCAGCAGCTGCCGTGCAGGGGTACCACACAGGAGGTTGCATCTAAATCCTTCTAAAATGGATGTGCTGTCATTCTGCAACAAACAGCCCCAAAGGTCTCTCAGAATGGGAGTTTTGAAAAGCCCTAACTCACAAATTAATATTTTTCAGGCAGTTCCTGTCATATTTATTATTACAATCACTACTACTATGATTGGCCTTTTTGCCCATAGTTGCTCGTGCATTTTCACAGAGTGAGGATAGAATTGGAACCCAATTAATTTTTCCCAATTCCACTCTCACATCTCTGAAACCCAGGAAATTCTGCAGTTGTCACCAGCCTGCCTATTATGCCTATTATTTTGTTTCCTGATTCTCTCCCAAAGAAGGGCATCAAGATGAGCTCATTCCTGACACCTTGCTGTCATTTCCCTTTGTTTTCTGTTTGCAAGGTGCTGATGGTTGGTTGCAGGTTGGAGGAGGCTCCCAGCACATCAGCTGGCTGGACAAACCGAGGGAGCAGCGTAGCTGGGAATAAAACCTCCCCAAGACTCCAGTTTAATGCTGTTTGCATGGCTTTTCCTCTCCAGTTTGCAATCACTCTGACTTCAAAGAAGTGTTTTACAGGTTCCTGCCTTCAGAGCTTTGTAGAGAAAAGTATTTTTTCCATCTTCCCATTAGGTACTCTCAGAAACAGCCTTGCAACCCCTGGTAAAGGGGAGGGGAGGCATTTTATTGTTCTAATTCCCTTAAAGAAGCAACACCCTGCAAAACTGCAGGACAGTTATAGGTGCTGGGATTGTTTTTGCTCTCCTCTTCCTAGCTTCTGTATTTCAGTTTAATACATCCTCACAATCACGATTTTTCCATGATCATAGTTAACATTTTGCCTTCTGAAAGCTAAAAGATGCATTTGTTGGTCTGTCTGGAGGCAGAGCCAGGGAACATTGTTTCCCACTTGATAACATTTTAATGTTCTTGGGAAACATTGGTATATTTGTTAAAATTTTGTTCAAATAAAATCTCAGCCAGAAGTGCTGTAGGGCTTTTTACATTAATCTTTCCAATGGCCTTGTTTAAAGCATGAATTTTCCTCAGAGGCTGTTGTATTAACTTATTTACTTATTATTAAGGACATTGAAGATTGAGAAAAATAAAGGCAAAGCTGCAGATTGCTGAGCTGAGAGACCCATATTCCAATCACAGCATACAGTGAGGTGGAGTGTCTGTGATTAGGATAAAAATCTGGTCAGGAAAAGTCACAAAACACTCATTGCCTTCAGGAAGATCAGCATTCCTCCAGTGCCTCTGCATTGAGAACAGAGGTTCTCCTTCTTTGGCTAAATCTTGTTTCTAATTAAGTCAATGATTTCAACTTCACAGTGAACTTCATCTATTTTTTTCCTTCCCACTAAAAATTAGACTGCTTTAAAATGAACTGTGAATTCTACAGAAATATTCTGGTTTATACAAATTTGCCATTGAGTAACTGGGTGTTTTTTGCCAAAAAGTCTTTAAGATCGTGGCACTGATTTTACACTGAACCTGAGAAAATTTCCCCTTCAGGCCCCTGTCTGAGTCTCCCTTTGGTTTGATTCATTGCAGATTTTTCCCCTTATCGGATGAGTAGCTTGACCATTTGATTTTATTGTTGGTTTCTTTCCAGATGCCAGAAGTACTGAGTATTTAAATATATATCTGAAGTTCAGCAGGAAATTGAAAATTGATTCTCTACAGCAGTTATCTGAGATATGGTTCAAGTTCTCGCTTCAAGTTAGCCAGAGCAAAGAGCTAAAGCCCTCTCTGGGGAATGCCAGCCTGACAGGTTTTCCAGAGTGATTTCTGTGGCATCTTTGAAATCATGCTTTTGCTTATAGAAGTCTATTGTCTCCTCTTGGTTCTACTAAATAGGGATGGAGGGCAAGAAGAAAACAAATAGGATTTTTAATTCCTTGGTACCACGCAGGCCCCTTTCAGCAGAGATGTGTGGGGAGGTGTCAGACAGGGGATGATCAGGCTCAGGGTCTCTGTGATCCCCTTTATCTGTGCTGGGGCATGGCCACAGGCCACAGTCAGAGCTCAGCCAGCTCAGCTGGATCTCATGGATGGAGCTGCGGAGGAGGAGGAGGTGGCTTCTTCCCAAATATTTCAGTGAGAGTCAGAGCGTTGGGCAGGACCACGGTGACCAAGCATGAATATGTGGCATAGAGCAGCCAATATTCCCTGAGGCCATTGCTTAAACAATTCAGATTTAATTCCTTGTCATACCTATGGGCTTTGTCATCATTTAAGAAAATCCCTCTAAGCACTCTCCTTCCACACCTCTTGTCCCTGTTTGCAGCTGCTCCAAGCATGGCTGGAGCTGGGATACCCACAGGGACACACAGGAGTGTGTGGGTGGCTGCTCCTGCAAGCACCATCCACCACCGCCTGCTGTTGGGAGCTCATGTCTCAACCTCTGCCACGAAACTGGAATTTTCCTTCTTTATTTCCCAAGCAGTTCCCAAAGCTGCCTCGTCCTGCTGAGGCAGAGGAGGCTCCAGCAGAGCCAAGTGCTTACTGTCAAAGTAAGTGGCATGACATAAAGTCCTATTTTTACTAATGTTTCTATGAATTTGATATCCTAACAAAGATGTACCGACTCAGACTGGTGCCCTTTGGCATTCTGAGCTATATAAAAATGAATGGTTAAAACAATATTTGGAAGCAGGGTTTATCGATGTTTTTCTCAGCAAAAATAAGGAAACTATTCTTGGTTAAAATATTTACAGGACTATAATAGTGACTTAGACACTTCCCTGCCTGAGTTTAAGGTGTCTCCAGCACCACTTGCAGTGGTTACCTATCAAATGTCTCTTGGCCTGCAGAACTTAGGATATGTGAGACCTCAAACCCTTTTATGCTCTGGCAGGAGAGTGAGTGAGTGCAGCAATGATTCACTGGTACAGACCAGTGTTCAATACAGATTGATTTGGTTCCTGTATCTTTTTGTTTAAAATGCATCTCCACACAAATGAGTCTGGTGTGTTCAAACTTCCTAAGTAATCATTTTACCAAAATTCTGTAATAAATAAATTACCCTCAAAAATCTATTGGATATACAAATAAATCTGCAGATTCTCTGTTCAGCAGCAGCAATAAATCCTTCCTCTATCACATACAGTGTTTACATTTGCCTAGGGGCTCTAAAACATTATGAGATGAAATGATTTTCCTGTTCCTTGGTGTCTGACAGCCATAGAATTTAAGTGTTTCATGAATTTAATTGTGAAGAGAACAGTTTAACATCTTTCATGCCCCTGTGGGAAAGAGGAAGGTGGAGCCAACTAGATATTGCCTGGAAAATTATTCATATTTAAAATTTCACAATGATTACTGTATCAGGGGAGGTTCAGAAGGGCAGCAAATGACCCCATGTCCATTAAAGATCTGTGCAAGCTGGCAAAAGAAGGATTTGGTATCATGAGCAGAGCCTAGCCTTCTGCTTGTGGTACAGTTGCATAAATATCTTTATTTATGCAACATTAAGCAAATTTTCAGCATTTTCCTGAAAATCTATTAGTTGTTTTCAAGCTCTGTGAAAGGTATCCTATTTCATTCCAGGAGAAATCACCTGCCATGCTCTGAAGGGGGTGTTTGTACCTCTAACAACTAAAAGCTTGCAAAAAGGGAGTTGCAATCTTCTGCTGGAGCAGAGGTAGACGAAACTGAAACTACTACTGTTGCTTAGATGTAAAAAGAATTCTATTTTCAATGGAAAAGATTGTCCTGACGTACCTTGATTACTGAAATCAAGGAAAACATAACTTCAGTCTACCAAACCAGTTTTGTGCCATTTAGGGAATGAGAGAGAGGATTGCTGTACAAGCTGGGAAAGAAAACAAAACTACCAGTTGTATCTCCTTTAAACATACAGCCCTTCATAGTTTCATTTTCCCATCCCTATTTTGTTTTCTTGGTCCCCTTTTATTCACCTTTTTCTTTTCAAGAAATACAAGAAGGAATTCGAATGTATTGTGTATGATCCTTTATTCTGACTTCCCTGCTTGGTGCACAGAAGTCAGGGTGTGACATGAACAACAATTTGATGTACAGAGCCTGCAGTGGATTCTTGGATTCTATTCAGGACTAAATGACAACAAAATCTTTGAAAACCTGAGAAGAAGGTGGGGTAGTAAAAGGGATGTGTGGGAGAAGAGGAATATAAAAAAAGGATCAAAACAGATAAATTTCAGTTGGCAAGTGATAATATACTCTTCAGTTTCCTAGCATTAAATTTGTAGCTTCCAATGTATTTTAGTGATGGATTCTGCACAGGAACTTTAACGTAAATAAGCTATTATAAATTTGTTTTCTAACAAGAAAAAAAAAATTAAATATCATCTTATAAATTTTGCTAATGTGCTTGGTAGTGAAGCAGAATCAGCAGTAAGAAGAAGAATACTGCTGACAATTCCAGTGAAGAAGAAAATCAATCACGTGTAATGTTCATCATTCCTTATTTACTGGGATAATTTGATCCTGACATCCTGCTCTGTGATGGGCATGGCTTGCTTTGTTCAAGATGTCACCCATTTTGTATCTTTGGGAGCTGCCTCCTTCCCTTGCCACCAAGTTAATACACATCCTTTTAACACACGTGCATGGGAAACGAGAGCTTCCAGAGCTCCTGATTGTCCCAGCACCTCTCTGTGTGCAGCTGACATGGAGACAAATGAATCTGCTTGCAGGGACACACTGTCTGAAGCTTTGCCTTGGTTCATTAAAGCAGTGCCTGAGCAGTGCTCAATAAATGCTCTTTATCACTGAAAATCAGCAGTGATGTGAACAGGCCTGTGCAACTTTGCACGCTCAGGGTTAAGAATGACGGGGTCTGAGCGTTGGGAATTAGGAGAAATAAAAATCTGAAAGCAGAACAGCCTGGAGACTGGAGCATTCATTCCTGCATCTCTCTTAGGGTGGGACTGTGCATTAGCAGATGGCAGCCTAAAAACAATATGTGCTGAGAGAGCTCGGGATGTATGGCAAGATTTTGCACACCCACGCAAGCGCTCTGAGGAGTATTGTCTGTCAGGGGTGGCTCAGGAATTTACCAGTTGCTTTTGTGTGGATTTCTGCAGCTATTATCTGCAGACTATCAGCCAGGAGACGTTGGAGGCAAATTCGAGGCAAATTTTTACAAAATGGAATATGAGAACTAGTCACAATATTAATCCCTAAGCTTTGATGTGAGCCTTGTAAAACACATATCCAGCAGCCCAGGCCCCTCTTTATTGGTAGATCATGGAAATGGGTTGGGTTGTGAGAGGCAGCAGAAAATTGTGACTGAAGAGCAAATCATGATCTTGCCATCTGCCTGGAAGGAACTATTATATAGGGTTTGCTGTCAATCAGCCAACCTGTTTTGAAGCAAAGGCAGAACAGTATAGGATTTTTTTTTTATCCTGCTCATTTCATGCACTAATTCCCTACTCAGAAACTCACCATTTCCAGCACCAGCACAGCACTCTGGGCTCTGGCTGCAGCTCCCTGCCCTGCCCTGCCAACAGGGAGAAGTGTGGAAGGAGAGTGCTTAGAGGGATTTTCTTAAATGATGACAAAGCCCATAGGTATGACAAGGAACTAAATCTTAATTGTTTAAGAAATGGCCTCAGGGAATATTGGCTGCTCTATGCCACATATTCTTGATAATTCTCACTTTTTTTTTTTGTTCCAGTGGGAGATCTTTTCCCCAAACTCTCACTTCCACTCTCTTTAAGGGTGCCTTTTGTGTTGCTTTATGAGTTTTTTAACTGGTGGTGTTTATGGTTTTTTAACTTAAAACCACTGGGGGTGGTTTTAAGGGGAAAAATTGGTGGTGTATGCCTGCTTTATCTTTTCAAGGATTTTCCTATGAACTCTAGGCTATAGTATTGCACAGCAGTGTATTTCATCCAGAACTGCATTTCCTTATGTAGCACCTCTAGTCTGAGGATGTCCAAGCATGCTAAAATAGGTGTGTAGAAGTCACACTGTGCCTCTGCACAATCCAGGGCACTTTAGAAGTAATAAACTGAAGTATAATTTAATCTCATAGAGTGATTCCATTATAAGAGTCCACACTGCAGGGGACAAGTAGCACAGAAACCTCTCAATTTGTTAATGTTTTTATCCCCACCACTGTCTGTATTTATGATAAAGTAGAAGCAAACACATGGGTTTGCAAATCAGCTGTTTGGTCAATCCCCTGGTGTAACAGAAGAGCTGAGATTTGCTCTGCAGCTGAGGCCAAGGCAGAGTTAGAAGATTTTAAAGTGCTATTTTCAGGGTAGCACCTGGACTTACAAAGTCCAGAAATGCAACACTGCAGAGCTGATCTGGCCTCTTGCATTTCCCTTTGGCAGAGGCATCAACCAAAGCTTCCCTCCCAAAAGAGGTGCTGAGCTATGGCCAGGATGTGCTTTTGATGGCACCCAGGCAGATCTGGGTGTCTGGAGATTTTGACAGCCAGGGGAGGCCCTGAGCAGCCAGCAGAGCTCCCTGCAGTGCTCCTGGCACAGAACCACCCTGGCCTGGCTGTGCCTGATCACTGGGATTTACTCTAACCAGAATAACACTTTGCACCTGATGGTGTTTTGAGCCTTCAAACCAGCTCTTCCCTGTGTTCAACTGGCTTGAGCTTACAAAAGCTCCCAGTGGTCAGGGGGAAAGGCATTGAGAGGATGAAGATGGTGGTGGGGTTTTGTTGTCTTTGAAGCTGTGGAAGCAGCCACAAGGTCTTAAGGAAAAAACCCCAAACAAAACAGTTTAAGGTAGAGGAAAACAGAAACGAGAACTAAACATGCCTGTGACTTCAGACCTGGTTTTTGTTTGGTTGGTTGGTTGTTTTTTTCCAAGGTAGGTCTGGGAAATAGAATTTTGGGGTTTGTGAAGTGGTTTCCTTGCTGTGCTTGTGGTTTGGGCTTTGAGCTTTCATGGTGTTTTGGGGAAGTTTTTGCTTCTGATGGTGGTGGGGACTGGAAAAGGGTTGGTGTATTTTTGAGCTTTGGTCTATGTAACAAATACTTTGGGAGGGTTTGGCTGCTTTTCCTACAATTGTCCCCATGCCAGCAGAAGGTGGAAGGCTGGCTGGGCTGGGGGAGTCTGCCACAGAGGAAAGGGGGTATCGAGATGGGGCTGACTTGCTGCAATGTTTTAGGGGGAAATTTGTTTCCTAGGTAGTCTTGTTTCTATGCTGATGTCTGAAATATGTCAGGTGTGACAGAGGAGGTTTGTTTTAACTGCTGTTGAAGCCTCCTTTTTTTGAGGATAATTACAGAATCACAGAATGGCTGGGGTTGGAAGGGGCCTCTGGTTCAACCCTGCTGCTAAAGGTGCTGAAATAATAATGGAGACCTATTTTTTTATTAGGCTTAACTGAAATTTAGGTACACAATGAGTGTAGAGGGAGTGACTATAACCCAGTGACCATATCTGAGCTCACCATAGGGAATTGCCTTCCCAAAGTTTCTGGATGTCTTTGCTTTGGATTTATGTTGTAAATATGAAAAACACCTGCACCTTTATGTAAAAGTTGACTTTTCAGCAGCAAAAGTAGATGCTAAACCTATGCTTGAGGACTGATATTTAACATAGTGAAAGTGATAGATCAAATACCAGATGTCCCCTCCACCTATAGATGCACTAATTTTCAGCTCATGCAGCCTCTGACCCATGATTTGTCCACAGCAGGAGGTTTTAGCTGGTCTGGAAAAGCAGCTGCAGCCTGACAAAAGTAATAGTTTGTTTTCAGACTGGGAATATTCCAACGGTATTTTATGTAATGGGTTCAATCTGGCTCTTTTAAGAATCAGCTGGAGGCTCTGAGTTTGTGCTAGGACAAATTTGGGAATCCATGAGAAGATTCTGGATTTTCAGATCAGGATGATCTCTCCAGCTAATGTATAGATAAAGGATAATAGTATCACGAGAAGCCATGAGCTGCTATCAGTTCATGGGCTGTTTCAACTTAGATTTCTTTGCTTTTTGGTATCTCTGATCTGAAACTAAATGGACAACTCACCTCCATTATATGATGGTTGTGTTTACCTGCCATGACATCCTGAGCACAGCCATGTTTGCTGGTTATATTTTAAATGTGTTGAGTGCTACTGAAACATTTTCTTTCATGATAATAATGTTCTGCACGGATAATTCATCTTGTTAATCCTTAGCAAGTGCTGATCTTGTCAGCTAATGGCAAATTCTAGATAAGGGTTGAGACTTTTTGTGTGCGTTGTCCTACATACTTTAAAAATAACTAGGACACAAACTTTTGTGATATAAACTTCCCTGACAAATATAGATGTGTTCTTTTTTTCCTTCTCTCCCCTCTTAGGCTTTGGAAAACTGTAAAAAGCAGAATCACTGCCTCCTAAACACAGTAATTGTGGAGACCAGCCATCCCTCCAACGAGGAGTAGCTGCATGTTTAAGGTAGGCTGGGAGGAACAATTGTGAAAATCCTTCTTTTTGTGTTCTGTTCTCACTTCTCCCTGCTTTTGTCAACATTCAGAGTTGTTACTTCATTCTTGATTGTTTTCCAGTACAAGCCACTCATTGCGCTTTTGTGGTTGTTGTGGGGTTTTGGTTTGGTTGGGGGTTTTTTGTGGTTATGGTTTTTGTCCCTGTGGTTATGTCATCTTCCTGTTTGGATCTTCCCTGTGTACTTGGGGATGGTTGACAAAACTGCTGCTTCTGCCAGGCAAGTTTGGTGTGGCTGAGGCAGCAGGGAGAGAGGCAGTGATGCAGTGATGTGCTGTGAGATAAGAGGGTGGAAAGGAGCCACCAGCTCTGGGTGCCAAGAGCAGCAGGTGGAGCATCTCTCCTGAGTGCTGTGCTGCTGCCTTGGCTGATGCTCCACATCCATATGTCTGCACCTGGGCTGGAAACAGAGCTAATCTCCCAACATCCTGTGCTTCAAGAAGGACAATAACTGTCTGAACCAGCCCTGGGCTTCTATGGGAAGAGGCTTCCCTGCACGTGTGGTTCAGCTCTGCTCTTTCAGGCTCTTGGTGTGCATGGTCAGTGGAGGCTGTGGTCACAGCCAGACAAATCCCCAAATATACCCTTTCTCTTCATGAGAAATGTTGTATCTTTCTAGCTAAGCTTTCCTTGTTTGCCTCCAGGAAACACACTGCATCTTCTCTTGTCACTGGAAAAAAACTGTAGGAGAAGAAAACCTGACAATACAGACAGAAGGATTTAACTCTGTCATTGAAGCACAGGAAAGGAAACAGATTCAGTTCGGTCATTGAGGTTGGATCAGGTGTTCTGCAAGGAGGGAGAAAAGTGATGAGGACTGAGAAAGGGCAAGGAAGGTTTTCCTGGGAATGTACCCAAAGTTCTAGGCAGGAAGTGGAGCACCTGGCTGAGCAGAGGGTTCAAAACATTGCTGCATTCATGCACTGAATGTAGTTGTGAGTGTTTGTCTGGAACAAGCTGTGCCCACAGCTGCTGTCCAGGGAGCTGACAAACCTGTGCTCTCCCTCTACCAAAGGAGTCCTGCTTCACTCTTTGTGCCTCCTGTTCCACCAGGGAAAAGGAAAACAAGCAAGAGCAAGAAACACAGGGCCCTGGATGAGGATTTCTTGGCTGGTTTTTACTCTGGGCTTCATAGCACTGCTGTTCAATCACAAACAGGCAGCTCCATCTTCACACGCTCAGCTGCTGGGTTTCCATGTGGGATGGCTCCCAGTGGAAGAAAAGCTCTGTGGGGAGGTGAGGGGGCCAAGCAAAACTGCTCTGCCAGATTTTTAAAGAAGCTTTCACAAATGTTGTGAACTTAGAAGTGTCAGGAGTCTGGCTGGTGGTGGAACTGAGGTAAAACTTGCTGTGAGACTACACTTGACTCACCTGGGTAAGAAGGATTACGGAGGGAGGAGCTGCAGCGTGCAGTGCCTGTTGCCAAGGCAGAGCCTGGGATATGGGAAGGAGCTTTGTAGGGTGGGTGGAAGCAGCTGGGAGGGGTGGAGAACACAATCTGTGAAAAGCAAGGCTTCATTGTCCCAGGAACACTAGAACTGAGGAGCTCTGCATTCCCAAGGGGGGGTGAGCCTTCTCCTGTGAAATGCACGCCTGGGATGTGTTGTGTTAAATCCCTTCATGGGGAAAAGGCAACTGTGGGGGAGCAGGAGAGGGAGGCAGAATGCAGAAAGCAGAGGCCAGAGGCCCCTGTTTGGGTGCAAGCGCCAATCTGCTGTCTGCATGAGCCTGCCTGAGTTGCATATGCTGTCCTTTTCTGTGTGCCCAGAAAATTGTGATAAATAGAGGTTCAGGCAGGGAAGAGCATTTATTTTTATTTGCCTATTTTTGTCGTTCTCTTGGCATCTCTAGATGAATGGTGGGAGCAGGAGGGAAAGGCTGTTCTCCCTGTGCATGCAGCCCTGGGTGTGGGGCTGACTCCCAAAGAGAGTTGGATTCCTGCTGTCCTCTTGCCCCCTACCTTCACCTTGGAAATATCATCCAGAGTAATGGTCTGCTTGTGGCAGCTGTGCCAGCAACCCCATGGAGTCTTTCAGTCAGAGCTGTGGATGGGCAGTTTCCATGCTTTCCAGCTGGGATAGCTCAGGTGCTGGTCTCTGTCCTCTCCTCTGTGTCCCATCAGGTGTCACGGTGGGGGTGGAAGGCTCTCCTGACTCTTCACCTCCCAGCAAACACACACCACATAACCCAAAGGGTGTTCTGCCCCTCTGCAGGGCATGGATTCATCCTGCCCCAGCACTGCCAGGAGCTGCCATTCCACAGGACACCACCTTTTGTCCCATTTCCCTTCTGTCTAGAGACAAATTGCCTTCAGCCTTCCCTTTTCATGAGAAAGCATTTTGAAATGACCAGACTGCTCACTCGTGTCTTTTTTTCCTTCCTATTTTCTCTTTCTGGTGTGTCAGTGGCCCCACATCCCAAATGGGCCCGGGGGTGCTTGTAAAGCACCATCCCCTCCCTGTCAAAGCCAAGTGAGGAGGCTGAAGTGAAGCCCCAGAGCATCAGGTGAATATGGCACTGTGCTTAGCAAAGGGGGCAGGAGGAAAATGTTTGGTGTCTTGTTGGTCCACTGAAAGTTAAAATTGGCAGCAAAGACATCAAAGCAGGTGTGAGGATGCTTCTGCAAGATTTGCCAAGGACTCCTGTGCTCCTGTCTGATGTTGGGAGCCAGGGCAGGGGAGGTTGCAAGCACAGCCTGTTTAATATTCTCTCTGTCCCTCTGATCTCCCCCCTACCCTGCAGAAGCAACACGTCCCCTGCTTCTGCAGAGCTTGTCCTGAGCAATAGCAGCATCTGCCAGGGGTTATGGTGGCATCAGCCTCATGGAGCTGGGAGTTAGCAGTGCTTGGCAGAGTGACAGCTCTGCTGTACCTTACATAAATCTGTATCTTGCATAAATCTGTCTCTGCCTCCTCTGCCAAGGTGTGTGGTCACAATTTGTGTGATTCTTCCTGTTGTCCAGAAGCCCTTTGCATTTCTTGCTTCAGACCCTTCTCCTCCATCTTCCTTCACTCTCCCCACTCTGCACCATTTCGCTTTTATCTTTCCCACAAAGTCCTAAAAGGGTCTTGTCTTAAACAGGTGTTTATTTTCAAATAAATTCCAATCACCCCCCCCCTCACAGGTGCTGCAGAAATCTCCCTGTATTCCTATGGAAAGAGGGAAGGTCTTGAGCCTCCCTGTGGCTTTGGCAGCAAACCCCAGCAGCCTCCAATTGCTGCCTCCTGCTCTGGGCTCTGCCTGATCCTGGGTAGCTACAAGGCACCTCCCTTGTTCATCAGTACTTCCTGGTACTTGGTTGTCTCTCAGCTGCTTTTTTTGAGCCTTCTAGACCCTTCTGAGGCCAGAAAGTAATAACTACCTCAGTTCTTTGCTGCAAGAAAACCTTTATTAAACACACCATTATATCCCCAACCTTACTTGTGCCATGTGCTTTCAAAAAAAGCACCTGAAAAGAAAATGTTGACCTCTTGAAAGCCTTTCTGGTCATGTGAGACCTGGCCTGAGTCTCTCTCTTGTCCCCAGCTCTGCTCAGGGACCTGATGGGAGCCCCTGCTGTGGGGAGGGTCCGTGGCCAGTGATCTCCTGTGTCACTTTGTCACACACACCTGCACCAATTGCTGCACTGCTTTAAGGCTGTAATAAAGACCTGCTCTGAGCATTGTGGCAGAGACCAGGATAACATTTCTCTTGGTCTGCAGGGCCAGGTTCTTGGTATGTGTTGCTCAATAAAATGCAGTAGCTCCAAAGGAGCCTGTGATCTGTCACATAAACTCATTGCATCTTTCAGTGAGAGCCCCCACTGAATGTCCTCAGGTGCTGAGATGGAGGTACTTGAGTGGAAGAGTACTTAGTTATTATTTAGGATTGTTTGGTGTCTTGTGCTGGTGAGCAGTGAAGGTGGCACACTCTTCTACCACAGGTTATCCAGGGGAAAAAAAACCCCTAACCCCACATTGTGTTATAGCACACACTCTGAGCTCTTAAAATGGAAGTTTCTGTTTTGTCTCCAAGCCCTTTTTCTTTTGTAG
Source organism: Chaetops frenatus (assembly GCA_013400775.1). NCBI lineage: Eukaryota > Metazoa > Chordata > Aves > Passeriformes > Picathartidae > Chaetops > Chaetops frenatus. The sequence continues at coordinate 954,755 of VZTR01023288.1, read as the reverse complement.
GCTTTTTGTTGAGCTGTAATATCAAGTGAATGGTATATACAAAGTCTATACAATGCCTCTTAAAAAAAAATAATTACATATGGCACAAGAGGGAGAGGAAACCACTCCATTCCTGTAAATGGCCACTTAAGACGTGGAGAATAAATAACTGTGATAAATAATCTGGCATAGCTGAGCTTGAGCATTTGGGAGTAAATCGGAGCTCCTTCCCCATTGTCTGCAGAGATGCCTCGGAAATGGAGTTGGAAGGAAAGATTCCAGAGTTGTGGCAAGGTTTGGGAAAGCCTCCGGGAGCGTGCGGGAGCCTCCTGCTCTCCCGTGTGTCTCGTTACACTTTCCCTGTTCACAGGCGTGTGCTGCTCCCTGCGAAGGGAAACACGCTCCCTAAACTCTCCCTCTCCTCTCGTGAGTAAGTGCCAGAACAACGCTGGGGGAATAAAGGCTCTGCCGGCGGAATTAGCGCGTCCCCGGTGGCTCCTGGGCCGCCCAGCCCCTCTCCTCCCCCGCTGCTGCTCCCTCCTGCCCATCCCTACCTGCAGCCGGAGCGGCCGCTCCCCTGCGCCGTGCGGGCTCCGCTGCCGCTATTTAAATGCAGCTCCAGCGGCTGGCGAGCGCCTGGCTGGGGCTGCTGAGCGAGGGCTGTGTCGCTTTAAGGCACATGTGATGCTCTCCCGAGCAGGGATGTGTTGAAATAGGCTCCGGCACCTCCAGCGCCCGAGAGCAGCGCGGGAGCCGCCGCCTCGCTGGGCGCCCGAGCGGAGCCGGGGCTGCGCTGCCGCTGCTCCCGGGAGAGCTGCAGGTGACCCCCAGACCGCTCCGCAGGGCTCCTCCAGCACAAGGCGATGCTAGGAAATGATTTAAAGGTGAAAATGAGAAGGTTTCCACCCCTCAGACCTTGGCCACTTTTCTGACGGCGGTCTCAGAGCTCAGATGTCTTCTTTACTCTGGGAACAGGATTTGTAACGGAAAAGAGATTTTTTTTTTTTTTTTAATT
>VZTR01023288.1:918688-953737 GCA_013400775.1 Chaetops frenatus | reverse complement strand
TATTTTTTTTTTTTTGGCTACTTTTAATCCTGATAAAGAAGATTATTGGGAAGCTGTAAGAGAAATCCCTTATTGTGATACAGATGGATTTAAAAAAGTATTAGCTCTTTCCGATGAACACTACTAGAGTGCTCTGCTCCTGGCTGGATTACTCAGGTAAGGACCTTGCTCAGGATTTAAGGTTCAGAAAGCAGATCTGGAACTCATCCGATAATAAGTGGAAATTATTCACTGCTGTGTTTCTGTACTAGTGATAAGATGATCTCTGGGTAGAATTGTGTATGTGGCAGTTGACTGGCGAACAAGTGCAGGAAGAAATGTTTGCAAGAAATGCTGGGTTTGAGCAAAGGTAGTTTGAGATAGTGCAGTTTGAGAGAGGTTTTCATATTTAAAAAAAAAATCCCCGAAACTAACAATAAAGCCTGAGTGGGTAAATAAGTCTGCTGTCCGCGTGCTAAGAACACGGTGCCGGAGGAAAGACACAGCAGCATTTAGCAGGCTGTGGGAGTTCCGCTCTTTGACCGGGGTTCTTAAAGTTCAGTTTAAATAACCTGAATACCTGAAATTCCCCTGCATGAGACTCACCTTTCCCTTTGCCTTGTGGTATCAAAAGCACGGGAACACCAATTATGACAAGAAGGTGTTAATTCCTGAAGACACGGGAAGCCTCCTGGGAGCTCCCTGATCTGAGGGGTTTGAATCTATTTTGCAAGATAAATGGGTCTAAAAAGAGAGGAGAAAAAGTGTGTTGTATACTGCAAGGCAAACGGCTGGAAATGAAATTAATTATACACCAAGCAGTGCATCAAGCACTCAGTACAGAGAAAGGAAGAGCCTCATGCTGATCAAAATAATGTTTTGGTATTCTCTATTAATTATACTTGTCAGTTTGTGTGGTTCATTTCCACTAATTGGACTTTAAAAGCTTCCCAAAGACTCTGCTGCTTTAAAATCAGGGGAAAAAAAGGATATATGTGCATATATTTTATTACCACAGCATTTCCCTATTTTACTATTGTTCATCTTCCTACTGTAGAAATCCCCTGATATTGCATACAGATTTTTTTCTTTTTCTTTTCTTTTTTTTTTTTTTTTTTTTTTTTAAAGACATGATTTTGTCCATGTGAGAGATTTAATCTTTCAAAGTCTATCCTGCTCTGTGAAAATGATGTTCAGCTGATTGGATTATTAGATAGGGAGCAGCATCCCATCATTGGCTGAGTGAGGAGAGTGCCTGAAGTTTGATTAATTTGGCCACCTGAAATGCAGCAGAAGGTGCTGTTAAGGGCACTGGACGATGTGGAGCGTAGCTGAGCCTTGCAAACCTCCTGCTCCTCGCAGGCACTGAGGAACAGCTGCTCAGCTTAACAAGTCAGAGGGAAATGTAGCCAGTTAGCACAGCCATGAACACGAGTTTGAAAAAACACACTTGGTCTACACTGGGTGGCCAAGAGCACCAGCAGACAGAGAAATTGCCTTTTCCCTTTGCAAAGGGAATACTTTTAAAATTTTGACACGATCTGCTTTGTGAAAACATCAAATCTTCTATAGAACACCTCTGAAATTCAGTCTGGCCATACTCCAGTCCTTGTGCACGCACAGGTCAAACAAAAGGAAGCTGATTTCATCTGGGGATTAGAACATAATTCTGAGAAACAATCACTTTGTTTGGTAGACAGAAGCATGATTAATAATTAATGCTTGCAAAAGCAAAAAACCAAACAATGTACTGTTACCTTCTGGGTCAGTAATAGCCTTTTTAGTTTTGGGGATGGAGTATTTTGGCAATGTGTCTTGGATATCTGAGGATGTTTTATGCCTTTCTGCAATGTGTTTAAAGGAGCTTTGATACTTTCTGGACATCATGTTGTTTTTTTCCAGCTGGTGCTGTGATTTTTTTTTAATTTAGTTTATATTTTTAACTTCCCTGTAAATTCAGCTATGGATCAGTGTGTGAATATTTTCCAGCTTCCATTTGTGGTTTTTTAGTCCTCAGATTATTACAGTTTGATTTTTTTTACCACTGAATTATTTAAGTTATCCAGGCTCCTGTGTTGATGTCTCTTTACCTCAGCTGTCCTTTTCGGGCATGACCTTTGTTGTACAACAATTGCATCCTGCTGGGGGGAATAATAATCAAAAGACATTTAGCAAAAGGAGAGAAAAAGAGAAATATTAAAAATACTGTTGTAATGGAAGCTGACTCTTCTGTGTGCTGTGGGGCATTGGATAATAATGTCTGTCTAATATTTTATTTAGAGAATGGCAGTGGTCTCTGCAATGTCCTGGGTCCTGTATTTGTGGATAAGTGCCTGTGCAATGCTGCTCTGTCAGGGGTCCCTCCATCACACTTTCCAGCAGCATCACCTGCACAGACCAGGTAGGACTGAGCTCAGCTCTGGGCTCGCAGCCTCTCTGCCCGTGCTCGTGTCTGTCTTGATAAATGATTGACTAAGCAGAATTCTTTTTATCAATGAAGTTTTATGGGTTGTTTGCCTTTGTACTGTACAGCATTGGTATTTTGGTGAGTCTAACGTGTGTTGTGCTTTTGCCAATCCAATGTGGGAATAGTCATCCTTTAATGTAATTTTCTAACAATTTCCCAACATCAGAATCCCGTTTTGGGTAACAGTTCAGTTTCTGTGTCCTTGTTTCTCTCTCCCCTTCTCCCCATTTGGTGAAGTTGTGGAATGGTTGTAGAACTTGGGCACTGTGACAGCACAGGTTTGTGGAAGTTTGTACTTATCTGACCCAAACTGGGTTCAGTTTGTTCCTTAAACCACCAGCACCAAACCTCCCTCAGTCACCCGTGTGTGCTGGAGGCCTTGGGGTAAAGGGGACATTTCTGGGGTTCTCAAATTTACCTCTGAAAGTTGATGGGGCCGCAGAAGTGTGGCCTGGAGGAGAATTTGGGACTGTGAATAGAGTGCCTGTGAAGGCAGAATCAATCCCACAGGTGAGCAGGGCAGAACACAGCTCAGGTGGGCTGCTGGATCTGCAGGGACAGCACAGCAGAGGATTTATTGTGTTTTCATTAATAGAAATGGCTCCTGTAATTTCTTCAACTGCTAATTGCTCTTTGAAAATTACGTTATTCTAAAAATTGAGGTGGTGGCATATTCCAGCACACTATTTTCATCTGGTTAAAATTAGATGGGCCAAGAATCTCACTTGACAATTTTGGATCCAAAGAAAAGGTGGGGGAGGCTTTAAGAATTGTAGAAATGAAAGATAGAAAATGTTAACTCACAGTGATGAGTCATTTTATAATGTGGCAATTAATATTTTAATATTTTTTGATCTAATGACTTCCCTTCAAAGACAGATGGTCTTGAACCATAGGTCTTTAGCAACTTTAAAACTCAGAAGTTTTGCCAGGTACCTTTCTTGTCCAGAAGTCACAGGTATTGACACCTTCTGGGTTTCTTGTAATAAGACATACATGGTATAGAGGAGTAGACCAAAATCCATGCTAGGCCAGTTCTCAGTGCCCATGTGAGAGCATCAGATTAACCAAGGGTGTTACCTCTGCCACCTGGCACTGGAAATTTGGGAGTGCTTGAAGTTTGAGGGGCGAGGGACTTATTTGGGACTTGCAGAGATTTATTATAATGCAATCATCAGTAATACTGCTGGTTATTTGAGTGTGTCCCTAGTGAAAGAAAGGGGAAAAAACAGCCCAGCTAAACGGATACGTAAAAGGAAAATGTAATATCATTTGATGGAATCAGCTGAAACAAGTGACATTATGAGAAAAAATGAGAGCTGGGCAGATCCAGAGCTCTGCAACATTTGCCTAAGCTTGAAAAATCACCTTTTTTATGAAGCAAGAACAGCAAGGCACTGAATGCATACCAAATGTTGGGGAAATGTGAAAAATGACAAAATCTTTCACTCAGAGATGTGCTACAGATAGAGTGAAGGTTTTACAGCTGCCTCATCACCTACTTAGAAGCAGCCAAGCTTTCCCTCCTGCGAGCCTGGCTCAGGCAGCTTCTCTGCACCCTACGTGAGTAAGATTGATGGTGTTCTGATCCCAGGCAGCCAATTTCAGTCTCTCAAGAAATAATCCACTACACTGACAGATGAGTGGAATTTGACATGATGTTCACCTCGAATTCAGATTGTGCTGCACCTGGGAAGTACCAGCCAGTGAGTGTCCTTTAGGGAAACTCTTAGATATTTTGGACAATTTCTGCTGTCACAACAGAAAATCAAGATATTGGCTTTTTTATAAGGCCATGAATTTGCAGTCTGCCAAGTGTATGTGAAAGGTTGTATGGGAATATGTTAACTAGCAAACTGAGTGATTTTAATGTATTCAACTGCAGTCCCTGAGCACACCCTATTTTTCATATTTATATTATTGGTAATGAGTAGTTTGCTTTTAGTTAGATACTGTGTAAGTAAGATTAAAATATTCAGCCAAATAAAAGTGAATAAAAAACGGATGCAGATGAGTCAAGGCATAATTTCAGTAATTTAGTATTTGGTATATGAAATTTCAACTTATTGAATCATGAGAAATACAGCTGTAATCAATAACATGCTCAGCATACTTTTTGTTTCAGGTTGTGATCCTCCATAGATAATGAGGGTCTCTAAATAAGAGAATTTGAGCAGTTCAGCTCCATCATGGGGCCACTTTGGTACAAGACAATTAAAAAGGCAGGTGCTACCCCATCTTGTGCTTCTCATGCTTGATGAATAGAAGAGTCTCACTGAGCTCAGGAAGGTGCAGGTAAAAGATAAAATCCTCTTGGAGTGTATTTAGCATAATAAACTTGAACTGAACACAGTGGATTAGCACAGTGAATATATCCATCTGCACCATGGCAGTTAATCCAGTTTTGAAACCCTGGAAATGAAGAGCAATATATAAAAAGGTTAGTTTATCATCAGAGATTTCTGAGCTTGATTTTTTTTTTTCTCCCTGAAACTTTCTTAAACAAGTATCTGAATGGGGTGAAAGAGATTTGTACACACTGTGCAATCACAAAGGCTTAAAGCCTCCTTTCAGTGCAGTATAATTTTTCATTTTTATAATTCAGTACTTCTTTATTCAGTTAGATGACTTAGCAGAAGGTATGAACCTGGAAACAAATGTGATAAACTGCTCTACATGACAGTATTTGTGATTGACTGTAGCTTTATTTTCTGTGAAATGTTGGCAGGTGGGCACAGGTAGTAAGGCTGTTGTAAATACTGCTTGCTTGTAAGATGAATTATACTGTATTATTCGTGCCTGTTCATTAATTCTTTCTTGTCTCATTAACACGGTGAGAAGTTGGAGTGCTGCTCTTTAGTGCCCTTAAGTATTTGTGCCTGTTCCTTTTGACTTGGATAGGTGAGGAGGAGCAGACCTTGGAGTAAACCTGCAGAGCCCCACTGCAGTGTAATTCCCCTTGGGCAACACTCATGGCTTTCTGCAGGGTTTTTTTATGACTATATTTCATTTTCACAAAAATCATGTTAGGCAAAGGATGTGTGAAAGCATTCACAGGAAATAACTTTATGTGGAAACAAATCTCCATCTTCTTTGCAAGCTTGTCATTTCTGTGAGATTTAAGAAGAAACAGTGGTAATGAAAAGAATTCCACACTGGTTGTTTTGGTCTCTAAGATCCACACAGTTGTAGGGCTGTTGAATTGGCCTGAGGAGTTAGAGTGGACATGTGATCTGCAGAGTTATCTGAGTGCCTGTGATAGTTCATTGGTCATCTGATTGACAGATTGACCCTCCCAGCAGGAGGAAGTGGATGCTGGGATTTGGTGATGCAACAAGATACTAGAAAATTTTGGATTCAAGTTAAAAAAAAAAAAAAAAAGCGACCATCACCCTTTCAATCATGCAGTTCTCTGCAAAATGTTGACTTTGTTCCATAACAAAGCTATTGGATCTGTCAGCTAATCATAGGTGACAGCACTGGCCATGTGTTACTTGGAAGGACATAGGATTCACCTGTAAGTTTGTGCAGATGAGTTAGGTACTCATCAACTTAGTCTTGTGTGCAGTGTAAAGATGTAAGGCAGGCACAAGCAGGAAAATGTACCCACTGTAGCACTGCTGACATTTGCAAATATGTTAATTAAGAAATAGGCCTGTTCAGAGGAAGAAATCATGGACTGAATCAAGGCTGGAATTTTATGATGCTAAACATAAAGTACCTTTTATTGTGATAGTAGTTAATGGTGTGCCTATTAAAAATCTTCTCAAGAAGTGATTCTCTGTACTACATATTATGAGATGGAAAAATCAGTCTCAAAGCAATTCTGCACCAACTAACAAGGAACATACCTAAGGATGCTCTGAGCATGTTTCTCAGTAGACAACATTTTGCAGGAACTGGAGTCTGTGGCTGTGAGTAAAAACTGTCTTAGTTCTGATCTTGGCCTTCCCACTGATTTCTTTTTTATAGCCTTGGGGTAAACTGCATATTTTCACATTTCAAAAGGTCTGCTGTTTTCATATGCCCCATATATATGGCTATTCAGTTCAAAACAGACAGGGTTTTGGATCCAATTCCTCAGGAAAGTGTAAATAAAATGTGTCTCTACTTTGTAGAACAATTGAGATGTGGAAGGCGAATTCAACAGGATTTTTGCTCTTGGTGCTGACCGAAGCACCTGTGGCACTAGGTAGTTAATATATAAAAGTTTCTTTGATTAGCAGGAATTGTGTTTCATTAATCACTTGATGTGAATGCAAACTGTTGCCTTCAGTATACAGTGCTCAAATTGCCAGGCAGGAACACAGCCAGCCAAGGCCACGAAAGGTGACAACTAATGTTTCATGCTGTGTTAATTAAAATGAGCAAAAATTTTAAGTCCTAAGGTCTGATTCAGTTTTCATTTCCACCAGCAACTGCAGAGGAAATGCCACAGTGCCCTGGTTTATTCACAGTCAGCAAATCCTGCTCACAACGAGCTGTTCCAGTCACTCACTGGAAAGATCTCCCTTGTGATACCTTTGTTATACACACATGGCCTTCACATGCTGCTCTTGAAAATGTGAAATTGCCAACTGCTAAGTGAAGAAATCCAGGTTGTGAGTACCTACTGTGCCCCTGGTCACATACAAAACACACTTGGATGTACGTGGACACGTATTTTGTTTAGGAAGAGAACTGATGTGACAAAACCAACACTTAAGCATGAGGTAGGGTTTCTAGCAGCATGATGGCAATGAACTGCCTGCTGTGCTTGTGTAATGCACTTGTTTACAGCAGCAGACTTGATCAAAAGTATTGCACCCTGTGATTTTGATTTTTTGATTTTTTCTTTTTTTTTTTTTCTCAAAAATCAAACCTCCAAAACAAAAGCAGCATGGCTCCAAGGTGTGCTTGCAGATAGGGTTTGCTCTGGATGTTTCTGGGGTCTGTGAGCTGTTGCCTGAGGCACAGGGAAGTAAAGGGGAAGGGATAGGTTGGCATTTCCAGGGATCAGCCAGTGGTCAGTGGCAGGAAGAGAAGGGCAGCTGGGATCCTCACAGCTTGCTGCAGGTGGAGGAAAGCTGTCACCAGCCACACTGCTGAACGTGATGCTTTGTTATTTCTGATCCAGGGAGATGGAGCAACCTGGGTGGGGGGGAGCAGGTGCTGCAGCTCCATGCACTGTGAAGAGCAGCATGGCCAAGGTGTGCAGAGGGGCCCTGAGCAGCCCAGGGAGGCTCCCCAGGAACTGCTGGAAGTGTGGCTGCATTCCCTGGGAGTGCCCATTCCCTGTGAAAGGATTCCCTGTGCTTCCCCCTCACTGCACACCTTGAGCAAAACAGCAATGGCCAAGAGCTCCCAGAGGGGCCGTGGGCTGATGCCTCCTGTGTGGGTGCTTTGCTCTGGTTTAGTCCCCCTGCTCTGTCCTTCCTCCTGGCCACGCTCCTGCCCCCATCCCGTGCCACTTCAGCTCTCCCTCAGGCCCCTCTGCCCTCGGGCAGGTGCACAGCACATCCCTCCTGGCCTGGCAGGAGCTGCCCTGGGTACCAAAAGCCTCTCTTGCTGCAGCATCTCCTGCTCCCACGCCCCTGTGCTGAGCCTCCCTCTGCAAGTGCAGCCTTGGGGCCCTGGTGAGTCATGCAGGGACCTTTCAGTGCACAGCACTATTTGTAGCTCCCTGTCATGGCATTAAAGACTGTGAGAATTCATTCTGTGGTGGTGAAGTCCCAAGGAAAATTTGGCACCTACAAATACAAACCCCAGAGGCAAACTACATCGCTCTGCACTGAAGTATTTCTGCTGATAACATCAGAAACATGCCTTTAATGATTAGTCTGCTTTTGTGTAAGGCTCATTTATATTTTAAAAGGTAATATTCAAGTCCATTGCTTTGTGAGATTGATGTGTTTTCCCCTATAAGTTTGATATTATTTTATCCTGTGCTGTCTGTAATCTTTGTATTTCCTTTTGAATGTTTCCCTTTCCACTCTGTGAAACCAACCTTTGCTGTGGGCAAGATTTTTTTACCTGGTGGAGCTCAGCATTATTTTGCCATTTTCAGATGCCCTGTACAGAACAGTTTTCTCCAGCTGAACTCATTCCCTTGCATGGGAGTGATGCTGGAGCTTTCTGCTCGTTGTGCCCTGGGTAGGGAGCACGAGGACTGCAGCACAGTTGGAGTCTAAATTTGTGAGGCTCAGGCAGTGATGCACAATGGGGAATCGGGGGTGTAAATTAAGCTGAATGAAGTTACAAAGCCCAGTGTTTCTGTGACTCATATTTCTACGCTCTATTTAGATTGGTTTTTGACATCTCTCTCTTGCCTTCTGTATTTCTCCTGGAATAGTTTCCCCCTTTTCCTTCACAGTGGGTAAAGAAACCACTCCTGCCCTTCTTGAAAGGTCACTTCAGTGACAGCAGGCTGCAGGATCACTGTTGCTATCATGATAATCAATAACTGTGTCCTAGTATGCCATTGTAATCCTTATTTTACTTTGAGAAAACAGCTTGGCTTGGGGAACTGAGTTGATGGCAGGAATGGAAGATTTTAGTAGTTTTTGGATGATGTGAAAGTGATTTCTTGAGAATCACCAAGTGAAGTACAGTAGTACATAAGCAATCTGTTATCTGGGATGGGTAGATAACATTGTGGTATTTTGTGGTACATTCTCTCTGAGTTACAGGGAACCCAGGGAATAACCTGCTCTTCATCTGCAGCTCCCACCCAGCCACACATGCTGGGACATTTTTGGAATTGGGTACAAGTATTTCTTCCATGAGCAGTTAAGTTTTATTTGCATACCATGTACCTTAACTCTCCTAAATGAATAGGCAACTAAAAACCAGCTTAAATAGTGATCCTTGTCCCTTGATTATCAGGAGAGCCGTTGGTTCAGATTAAAGAATGTTTTTAATCCATCCTCATGCATGATCCTCTTACTGGAGTAATTTAGTTTTCTGTAGTTGACAAATCTGAATCAAGAGCCTTCATTGTGAACCTACCAAAACACAGTGAGCAAAATACATTTTCAATTAAACTGTGTACAAATGAAAGTTATATCTGTGGAGAACTTGATTAAAAAACTCCTATGAATGCCCATATCAGTTTGTTGGAAAGTGGGGGACCTGGGACTGTGATTTTTCTGTGTTGTAAATAATGTCAGCAACCAAAGGCTCTGCAGGGTGCAGGCAAGAGCCTCAGGATCTGAACTGCACACCCTGATAAAACTTTATTTTTATGGTCCTCATTAATGCTCTCCAAAAGTGCAGCTAAATATTTCTGGCAAGGAAGGCTTCAGCGCAATTGTACCGTGTTGTTCAGGATTTATTAATTATAATCTTTTCTTGCAGAGTCTATTTATATTTGATCACGACATTAATTGGTTGCCAAAACAAACCAGAGTTAATGGTGTTTAATTAAGTGGTTGAGAGCAAGCAAGGACATTTTATTTGGAAAATTGGTTTCATTGATTTATATGTTTGTTTCTTGAAAGAACATGCAGAAATGAAGGGAACCTGTTGGTTAGCACCTCTTTCCTAATTGCTGCCCAGGAGTCACAATAACACAGTGATTTCTTCGGACACGTTCAAGAGTTTAAAAGTATCTTTAGTTCATATGTTTGCCTAGATAAACATAATAAGAAGTAGGTGTTCACAGTCTGAATCATTCTGAATTTAAATAAAACGTAAAACAAGACAGAAATGAGATCAAATAACACTGAAACTATCATTAAGGTAATATTCAGAACACTGCATTTTGAAAAAAAACACATTTTAGGAAAGACCTCAGCTTCGTTTCTGGACTGGCTAAAGGTGCTGTGGATAAGGAAGGTATAGTAAAATACCCTGAAATGTGACTAGATAGGTATTTCCTGTAATTATATTAATAAAAAACTCAATTATTTTATTTCTATGATATAGTAATTCCTACATTTTCTATCATGTGTTTAAATATTGGCTAATTTTACAGTTTGGAAACCTTTGAATGCCAGCCTATTGCATGTTTTAAAGCCAAAATTGGAACTGAGTAGGAAATTCTGAGGACTTCATATTTGGGGGGTTTGTTTGTTTTTAAGAATCAGTTTCCTAAGTTGAATCTTTAAAAAGTAGTTTGATATCTTTGTGCCTTCTTTATTTCTGCCTCGATATTCCTCTTTGGGGAAAAGAAAAATTATCTGTGTAGATATCAGCAGCTACCCAAACAAGGCACCATCCTGATAAAGGCATAAATCCAACTCTGGAAGCGTAAATTCAGATCTGCCCGTGGCTGCCTCTTTCCCAAGAGAACTGAAGACCCCAGAGAGTTCAAATTCAATACCAATGTGAACATGAGGCTTTTGTGTGTCCTTCTGGCTGCTACCAGCCCTTGTTTTGGTTTAGAGCAGCACTGAAATTGAAGGAGGTCTGGTGTTTTCAGAAGCTACCCTTTTTAATACAAGGATACACTTTTCAATAAACAGCAGAGATCTGGAAGAAAATCTTGCTTAAATCCTAAGCTCTCACGGCTAAACTAACATAATTTAACTGTAGCGTTCATTAACTCATTAAATTCCTCTCTGTGGTTACTTTTGTGGAGTGTTTTCAAATTTGGATGGTCAGTCAGCCAGAAGTCACTTCTGTGTTAAATAAAAAATCCCCAAGGAATGAGTTGAAGGTAACAGAGGGGTTTGAGTTCCTCATTGTTCCCAGTGTGCTGGGGCAGGATCTGACAGAGGATGACTGTGTCGAAGACAGCTCCCACATCTGTAGTATAATTATTTCTGTAGTAATATCCTTTTGTGAGGCTTTAAAATGCAGCAGTTTTTTTTTTTTTTCCCCTCCAAGTAATTAGAAACTGTGTTTCCTCAGCTGAAATCTCAGAGCTTTCTCCATCGTGTCAGCTGCCTGGGTGGTGTTTATCCTAACCTTGTTTTGAGTTTCTCCAACAAATAGATGACTCCTTTAGCTCTAATTTAGTTTCTCTTGGTATTTCTATTATCTCTTTCTAGTTGGCAGGCAAGGAAATCAGATGTGCATCAAATGAAACCATTTGTCATGGATTAGTGCATGCAAATGCCTTGACAACAGCAGTAGACAAAAGCTGTGAGTGTCTGAACTGACTTAGGAAGGGAAAATTAACGAGGCCAAAGCAGCACTGATAGCTGTCCCTAAATGAGATTATTCAGTGCCTAAGAGCAGGGCAACATTTCCCTGCCCTCCCTTGACGTTTGTCCTCTGCTGAGGTCTGAAGGCATTAGGGAAATTCACAGTGAAGCCTGTGAGGTGTCAGTGGCAGCTCCTGGCTGTCCCAGGACTGTGAACACATCAGGACCTTCCCCCCGTCCATTCAAACCCATCTGGGTCCCCAGCAGAGGTGGAGGGCGGGGCTCACAGGTGGGCAAAAAGTGGGGAAAAAACCATGAATGATCCTCCAGCCTTGTGTATCTCAATTTGCCACAGCACGCTGGGAGTCAGGAGAGCTGCCCGGCAGGACACAGCGAATCCTGCCTGGATTTGCATTTCCTTCTTTCCCCGAGGGCAGGACTGGGTAATTGTTTAATGCTGATTCCAGCTGTTGATAACGCGCTGAATTGAGTGAGCTGTGTGGTTATTAGATATTTATCTCGTGCTTGTCATGGTTACTCCAGTTCCACGATGAGCCTGGTTGGTCTCTTTTGAGTCTAAGAGGTAAATGTGAGCTCTGGAGTTCCCCACTCAGACCATGGCGGGAGCAAGAGCTGAAACACAGTTGTAGGAAGGGGAAATTTGAGGTGCCCTGAGTGGCTTTGCTACAAACCAGCTTCACGCTGGCTTAAAGCTCCCTGGTGTTAAACTGTAATCGCTCACACTGCCCCAGCTGAGAGGGGTGAAGAGCTCTGGTGCTGCTGGTGCTCAGTTGACAAACAAGCTGTGCCCTGTCAGGGAATGTTTTCCTGTCCAGGGAAGGTCCAGGCTCTCGGCTGAACCGTGGACAGGCAGTGCCAGCTTTGCTTCAAGAGTGGAGCATCCCACTCTTTACTTAACTGCTTCCTTAAAGAGGTGAGAAGATTGGGCTCGTCTTAGGACAGAAAGGCTTCCTCTTTAGCCATGTTTCTCACTTGAAACCTGCACTTCCCCCCTGAGTTTAGTGCTGTGCTTCCAGCCTTTCCCAGGCAGTGTAAAATGGATTCTGCATAACCCTGTATTTTCTGAAATGTGTCTGACTTGCAAATATTACCTGCCCGCTGTTACTCAATACACTTGCAGGCCAGCTGCAGCAACATTGATACTTGTGTCAAGATGAATGTCATCTTAGGAAAAAAAAAAATCAGACTATTTCTTTTGCTATAATTAGAAAAAAATCCCAACCCTGAATCTCTTGATTGATTCTAAAAGCACAGATTACTCTGGGGAAAGCCCTAGAAGATCTGTCCCAGAAGAGGACTGTGCTGGATGGAAAATAACCTGTGAATGTCATCTTGTTTGGCCCAGCCACAGGTGTGGGCACACACACTTGGGAGGGACAGGGTGCTGTCAAGGTCCTGTATGTCCTTCCCCACTGATGGTCATTTTTGGGCTGTGGCTGTTGAGGTTGACTGCAGAAGTTTTGTTTTTCATTTGTTGGAACCTAGAAAACCTCCAGGCTGGAGAAAGGTCTCCGTGATTTATCTCAGTTTTGGCAACACAGAAGCTCAGAGGTTTTATAGATATTTATCAGTGTTTTTCTTTCCTGTCAGGACTTTGTGCTGTCACAGAATGAGCTGTGTGTCCAGCTTCATACTGGGGTCACCTGTTTGGTCTGGGGGCTCCTTGCAAAAGGACCTTTTTTCAGAGGATTCTTCTCTCCTGCACTGAAAAGGTGACTGAGCACCAGCTGATGCCTTCTGCCGGCCTTGCAGAAGTATCTGGAGGCTCTCATTAGGCCTTGACTACCCAAACTAAGACTTGATTCCCTCTCTACTGATGAGTTAATGCAAAAAAATGCTCATTGAATCTCTCGTGGTGATAAGCTTTCCTGTGCTGGAGTAATTGTAGCAAATTTTCTTTTCTGTTGTGACAATTGTTTATTTTTTAGTTTGAGGGAATACAGGGTAACAGTCTACGTTTTGAAAAGCAGCATTGCTTTTGTTTTATGACTAAAGCAGTGTAAATAATTGAATTTTTTTTCTATGAGAGCCAAAGCAAGATATCAAGTGTTGGTTTGGTGCAGTATTTACATTTCGAAATTAGTTTAGAACCACTTGATTGTTTTCAAAGTAGAAAAGAACAGAAAGCAAAACCTGAAACAATTTGAAAAATTTCTAGACACTGAGAGAGGAGTGAGGAAAGGGCCAGATAAATAAAAAAGACTAGGGATGGTGCTGCTTCTTTCCTTAGATAGATTTAATTCAGAGTATCTCCAATCAGAAGTCATGTTCTGCTCTAGGGGCTGACTCTTCATCTTTCTCCCAAAAGTAGAGCTGTGGTGCTAAGATATGCCTGGAAGGGAGAGTGCCTTCCAAAAGCTCTTCAGTTTTACATTTTGAATAAATAAATAAGAGAGCAGAGATGAGGCATCAGGATTTTTCTCTCGCTTGTTATGAGACAGCAAAAAGCCCCAGTCAGTTCTCTCAGTCCCCATCTGAGAGTTCCATGGAAGGCTGGGTGGGCTTTGAGACAGCCCCCAGCCCTGCCAAAAAAGGGACATGGACAAGGCAGGTCTAAAATCTCTGCCACTGGAGCTGAGTACAGGGCCCTGCTCTGAGCTGGTGGGAGCAGCTGCTGGTCATTCAGAACTTCATATTTGTGAAAAGGAGATTTTAACAAACAAAGGGTGTGTATTGCAAAAGCAGCTTGTTCCAAAGTTTACCCTCTGGACAAGGAATACCTTGGCAGATTTTTCTTTCTTTTGAAAGAAAGCTGGATCCCTGCCCCCCAACTCCCAGAGCAGTGTGGGAGACAAGGACTTTCTGCTGTTCTGCTGTGTTTGAACTCAAGGCTTGACCCACAGCTCTCTCTGAGTTTTGAGGGAGGCCAAGGCTGCACCAGCCTGAGCAGAGCCCTCCCTGCCCGTGGCCTCTGCTCATCCATTCAGGAAGGAGCAGGAGCCCAGAGGGAGGGATGGCAAAGCTTTGACAAACCCCTGTTTGTCTGCAGTGCTGTTGTGTTTTTGCTGACTTCAGTCACCTCAAGACCTCTGCTAATTTAATGAGCACATTTCACTCGTCAGTGTGACAGTAATCCATGTCAGACACCAGCACTCCTCCTTTAATACACAGCTGTCCTTGAAGAAACTCGGACTCAAATAGTGCTTTGAGAGATGCTTTTAGGCTTTTTGTTTGTTAGGTTTTTGGGATGTTTGTTTGACTTTGGTTTTTTGTTTGTTTGTTTGTTTTTTTAAAACAAAGCCTTAATATTAGAAATGTGTTTCTTTAGCTGAGTGATAATATCTGCTTTTGTCATTTTTATGTAAACTCAGCTCTGCCTTGCACAGCACCACTGTTCTCTTCTGGAGAAAGCAGCATCATCTCTCAGCAGTGGAGTTCTGTGTGATCCAATAGCAGTCACTGAATCCAGCAGTTGTGAAAACTGTATCTAATTGTGCCTTTTTCATTGCAGAGAGGGTGGAAGGGATTGTGGTGGGATTCCTATGTGGATATATTTGTTCTAAAGTAGTAGGACTTGCAGTAAATGAGTTGGGGGTTATGTACTGGGAGACCTTCAGTGAAATATGTAGACTTGTGAAAATAATAAAAAAAAACCCCTCCCAAACTCCTGGTAGGAACATATCGCCTTCAGCCGGATGGAAATTTTGGTAAATTTGGAAGAGAGACTGAGATCTGATCTATTGGGTTTGGGCAGGGTTTAGTGGCAGGAGGGGGGCTAAAGGAGTGGCTTCTGTGAGAAGGTGCCAGAAGCTTCCCCAGTGTCTGACAGAGCCAGAGGCTCCAGGAAGGCTCTGCTGTGCAAGGCCAAGCCCAGCAGAGAAGGAGGCATCAAGAATAATATGGTGGTTTGGGGAGGAGGGAGGCAATTTGGGAATGAATATCAGACTGGGAAGAAGGGGGAGGGGTGGGAGGGAAGGTGGTTTTGAGACTTATTTTTGTTTCTCATTCTTGTACTCTGGTTTGGTGATAGACTAAACTGATTTCTCCAGGTGAAGTCTCTTTTGCCTCTGACAGTAACTCAGAGTGGCCTCTCCCTGCCCTGCCTTCCGTTGCATCCCATTACATTTTTGTCTGCTCTGTCCAGCTGAGGAGAGCAGGGATGGAAGAGCTTTGGTGGGCACCTGGCATCCAGCCAGGGTTACCCCATCACACCCAGGGTTTGGGGTTTTTATTTTTTTAGTGGCCCAAAGCACAAACCTCTTTCCAAAGCCTTGTGGTGCCTGTTGAAGTCCCAGCCCAGTTTTGTGATCTCTTTTCATGCTGTTTCCCAGCCCAATGGATGATCTCTTGCTGTCAAATCTTAGAGCCCCAACTTTCTGCCAGCAGAAATAGAATAGGGTGTAAAACACTTAGGATTTTGATGGCCCTTCATGTGGAATAGAAAATGTAGATTCATTTCATAGCTGACAAAGAGCTGATTATTTATGTTTCTTAGAAAACAACGAAGAACGTCCAAGAATCTTTTTTTTTACCATTATGGATGACTTTCCTTGTATTTTCACATCGTTCTTTTTTTGAATCATGACAAAGTGAGATTAAACAACAAACAGCCCCTGAGATCTGTCATTTTCTTTCCAATGATTTGCATAGGATGGTGCCCATAAATTATGGAGGCAGTTACTGGATACTGTGAATGCACAAGTACTTTGTGATACAATTTTGAGAAGCATCCTGTGTATTATATCTGCACAAGATAAAGATGCTATTCTATAAAAAAACCTGCTAAACATTTTCAAGACATTAAACTTTGAGGCAAGGGTGCTAATTTCTTTTTTAACATAAAATTGAGAAGTTTTATGCTGGATTATATAACACTCTGCCTACCTCTCTTCTTATTTATTTAAACATCTAAACCACAAAAATCCTCGATGTTTTAGACACCCTCCTTTGTCTGAAGCATCTCCTTCTTCTTTAAATGGGAAGCTGGGGAAAGATGCTATAAGAAAAGGAGGTTTCATTCTGTTCTGCTGCAAAGACTCCTCATTTATGGCCGCTGTTATTTTATGTATTTCCCTTCATTACTTCTTGAGGAGGATAGAGGAAGGGGGCAATGTATCATCTCCCAAAGTGAGAAAGTGGGGATATGCTCGTGGCCAGGCTTGTCTAACCTTTTTGTTCTCTGTGGTGCAGGAATATTCACTGTTAGCTTCTCTACATTGCCTCATCTTCTAGTGCAGAGACCCATTTTTAGTGTGCAGAGCTGGAATCTTCACATAACTGTCCTTTGCCCTTCCCTAATTTCTTGCCTTCTCAGTATAGTCCACAGTGGGATGTTCACAGTAGCAAGGTCCTTGGCCCCCTCCTGGGCAACTCAGTGCTAAAAGTTTCCCTTTAGCTGAACAAGCCTTGCCCTCAGTTATTCAAATACTCTCAGGGGTTTGGGGTCTGGCTGCATTCCTGCAGGTCCTGATGAAGACTGAAATGTTTTCAGTCCTGCTGTTGCTGAGAGCATCTTTCCCCATTGTCTGAGTCCCAGTCTGGAGTGAGATGTTTCTCTTGGGACCACGGCTTGTCCTGGACCAAAGCAGTGGGACCAGAGCTGTGAGGGACAGCAGAGAATCCCTGTGCTGCGCTGGCCGTGGGAAATGGATGCTGCTGCCTTCTCCAGATTCCACCCCTCACTCCCTGAGAGAATTTCTGCAGCTGCCCCAGCAGCAGTGAAGGTTTCTCTGTGCAGCTGCAGGGACAAGGTGGGTCAGCAGCAGCAGCACCTGGCACTGCAGGAGCCCAGCACACACTGATTTTTCCATGTTGCTGTTCCCTGAGCCCCCAGGGCACTGTGGCTTGGGCTGTCCTTGGGGCACAGCTCTGGCAGTGGTGTTGCTGTGAGCTGTGGCCCCAGTGGGACACACTCTGTGCAGGTCTTCTGCCTCCACAAGGCAAAGGCAGAGCCCCAGCTGACCCAGGGGTTGAAAAGGTGCCACTGCAGCCACAGAGCTTCTGCATTTCTTTAGGTAAATCACTCACTCAAATTACCTGTCAAATTACCTCATTTCTCATTATTTGTTTTGTTATCTGTCTACCCTGGCCCCAATAAAGAAGATATGCTTATAATATTTTTATTTTGCATTCTGTGTTCTGGTGGCCACGGCTGGGCAGACCCCAGTGCTCACAAGGATACGTTTTCTAAATGAAGTACTTAAAGTCATAAAGGATAAATGTATGAAACCTGAAACCAGCACCAATTACCCTGCCTTTGTTCTTGTCTAGAAATATTTTTCTTATTACATTTTGAATTATGGTTCCTGTAACAAATTCTAAAGCATATCTATTGACTCAAGTGCAGAGAATGCTCAGAGTGTCATTAAGTCCACCATGACTCTTTCTGTCAATATTTCATATTTGGGTAAGTGCAACTCATGCTGTAAACAAAGCCATGGTACATTGGAGGAAGGTGGAGCTTGTATGTCCAGAACACAGCTTTGCATCCACAGCTTTACTGTGATCCAGCTCACTTCTGGCTTTGCATTCCCCACTTTCATATGGATTTCTTCCATGGGGGTTTCAGGCACCCTGTGAATGTGTGGCAAGATTCAGAAGCTGCAAATCCATGAAATCAATCCACTTGGTGATCTTCCAGTGAATAACACTTGAGTTTATGGTTTGCTCAGCTTTGTGATAGATCATAATTTGGATTTAGAGCTGTTTGCCAACCTGGTGGGCAGAGGGGCAAAATCTGCTCCCCTTGGGAGCCTCCAGCCTGGCAGCACCTTACCTGTGAGTGATGCTCGGAGCCTGGCAGGGAGAGGATGCTCCAGTGATTCCCTGCTGTGACTGGGGATTTAAGGAACCAGCAGGCTTCCTTTACTTGCCAAACGTTTTGCTTCCATCATGCTTCTGGCAGTGACACTTATATTAATTATAATTTTTATCAGGTAATGTTCTATAGCCCTAAAATATCAAATTGTGAGCACATTTGTAGATGAGGTTTAACTTTTAGTGCTTTTCCATATATAGATATATATTATTTCTTTATAGGCAATATTAAATCATTCTAGTCGAAGAGTTAAATATCTGGATTTTTTAAATTTTTCCCCTTCCAGCAGAATCATGCCAACATCACAGCATCTTGCCCAGCTGCCAGTATATGAGGGTGTTTTCTCCTTTTAAGTATAATAAGTTATACTTACATATTGTTATACAGTATGAAAGAGTGGAGGATATAAAGATTTCATCTGCATGCTTTCCCATAACTTAATTTATATTTCTTATATTTTCAAAGAGGGAAACTTCCCCATCTGTGAGGAGAAAAAAAGAGGTAGGCTATGAAGCATTGTTCTTAATGGCAGCAATGAAAGAGTTCTGTGATTTGGGATGTTGGAGCAAGTCTGCTGGGAAATGGATTAGTAGGCCAGGAGAGGGTATTGTGATCAAAGTGCATAGTAAATTAATTTACCTCACACTCCAGCAATTTATCACATAGATATCACCTCTACACGTGTAAAGATATATGAGTATGGATGTGATATTGCTCTAGTGCTTATATCTTATTCCTGAACCTAAATAATTTAACACTCCTGCTTTAACCTTATTGAAATATTAAAACCCTTCCATTCCTTAGATTTGGTTGTGTTACAACTGTTACATTACATTTTTGTGTCATTATGACACCCGTTGGTAACTGCAGCCCAGACAGGTCTTTGGCTGTTTGAATAGAAAGCAAAGCTGTTTTGAGCTGGTAAATGCAAAGAAATTTCATGATGAACAAGGACATGCTCTGTAAAGTAGGAGGAATGAGAGATTCACTGGCATCAGGAAAGATGACGTTTTTTCTTTTTAAAAAGAAGTTTCTCATTTGTCCCCTCTTGCAACTTTTGGCTTGTAGTCATTTCCCATCTCTAGAGCAGTTCTGAGTGCTTTTTCAAGTTGCACTAGTTATGCTGCACAATTAGACTTGGCTGGTAAACAGTTCATTAAAAATATCTACTTCAAAGCAAGATGAAAGGAGGCTTTCAGAGGTTTTGATGGAGAATGGAGCAAAATAAAGAGGCACCTATTGTTGAAGGGCCTCGAGGTCGGGGAGTTGGAGGTGGTGCAGTGAAGCTGGGCGTGGGGAATTCACAATTATGTCCTGGCCTGAATTAAGGGAGGAAGAGTTTTCCTTTGCTGCTCTTTGGGTAGTGCCCTGACAAGGGGCTCTGCTGTCTCTCTGCCTTTGACCAAAACCTGCCTTGTTCCTCAGCAGCTCTCACCCCTGAAAATCCCCCGTGGCTCCTCCTCAGAGGGTTTCAGCACATTTTCAGGATGTGTGCTGCTGCCAGGTTACAAGAAGATCCCCTCAGGAAAGTCCCAGTTATGCCAGTGCCTGTGCTGGGTTCAGGGAGGCTGAGCTGGTCCCTGCTGCTCCAGGAGCAGAGGGGCTGCAGGGATGGGCTCTTCCCCCCTCCTGCCATTCCACAGCCTCTCTCCAGTGATTCCTTGGCTCCTGACTGCAGAGCCACCAATTTCTTTAGAATCCCTTTATTGCCTGCGTTCCTCTAATTAATTACTTATCTCCAGGTCTTTTAAAAATCTGTTAATTGGTGAACGTAGCTGTCTGTTTCCCCTGAAGTCTGAAGCCGTTTTATGCATATCTTATCGAAGTGTACAATCAGCTAAATTAATACTAATTACAGTTTCTGAGGCTCTCTTGAATTCATTTTCTGAAGGGAGAAAAGTTTTCTTGATGTTTATTTACAAGTAGAGGTCATGAATATCCCTGTATTAATCTTTTTTTATTACTAACACCTGATAACTCAGATTGCTTCTTCCTGAAGTATTTTTGGTTCAATTAGTTTGCCTTTACTGCTGGATCTAACACACATTCTGCTGTAGTAAATCACCTGCTAATGAAAGTACATCTTCTTAAATCAGTTCAGACTTGCCTTGTTAGACTTCCATTTCAGAAAAAATATGTACTTAAAAATACAGAAAATTCAAATAAAAAATACAGTTATTCAGATAATAACTTTTAGTTGAAATTTTTGAAGTGAAATACTGTGACCCTTAATATTTTTTGAGTGGATTTGACCACCATCTGCATTTTCTTATTTTATAGTTTTTTTAGCATAGAATTATAATTGTTTCTTGTAGGTTTTTTGAGTCTCAGAACCTGTGCTATCAATATGAAAATACAACCCAAGGAAGCCATGAAAGTGCTTTCAGAAGCTCATGGAGTGATGAGCTGGTGCATATATTGTAACTCAGACTCCAAAACTGCCAAGAAAAAGGTGATGGAAGAAGTTGGTTGTCTTGTATAGGAGGAAATCTTTCCAAAACAAGCAGTTGGTTCTTGATTGAGCTTCCATCCTCCCATGACTGCATCAGCACAGGGCAGGCACAAAGCAAGACAGCGTTGGCTCAGTGGTGTTTTACCAGCACTGCCCAGTAGATAACTCTTCCAGGATTATACAGAAAAGCACATTTAGACCCTCTCCCAAATGCAATTCACTGATGGCTCATGTGAGGGGTGTTAGATGAGCCAAGTGACCCATCAGAGAAAGGAGAGAATGTTTAATCAGGACACTTCATCTTCACCAGGGTAAAAGGAATCTCTTCCACTGAGGTAGAAAATTGGTCATGGCAGCTTTTGTTCAGGTCCTCAGGAGGGAGTGTGGTGTGTGGCTGGGTCTGCAGGTGGCAAAGGAGTGTTGGGGTGGTCAAATGGAGAGAAGGATGCAGTGATCTTAAATAAAGAGGCCAAAGCTACAGAACCATTTTGCACAGACTTTTTTGTCAGACTCTTCACAAATCAGCATATGGTGGGATTCAAAAGAACAGATTAGAGACTTAGACAACTAATAAACTGTAGATATATTGGGATAATTTTTTAGGTTATAATCTTCATTTGCCAGTGTAATCTAGCTAACAAATCTTAATTAATGTCTCTAGTGCAAATCCTAGCAATGCCTGCACTAAAATCTGCACCTGTCTCCCTGATGTCTTTGATAGCTGGCTTTTTAGTCTGATACAGTATAGTTGGAACAAAACTCTTGTCACAGCTGTAGCTGGACTCATCATTGTATCAAATCTCAGTTTTCAGTGTTGTCCACTGTAAATAATTTCACCCTGCCTGTAACTTGAGTATCATCTTCAGCTTGTGCTGTCCTGGCCATGTCTAAATCGTGCTGTATGAGCTATCTAAGATGCAGTTGTTGAAGTTTATATGTGCAGCCAGAAGTCTTATTAAGGTTCTTTGCTTCATGCTCTGATTATTTCCACCTTCTTTTGTTCTTCCTAAGTTTTGTTTCACTGTGCTGGTGTCTGATTGTCCTTAGCCTGTACCTTGTCTTCTGTCCTGGTGTCCCCTTTGCTATTCTATCAGTTGTAGACTACCTGTTCTGGTTTTTTAATAGTATTTTTTGTCTGTTCCCAGCAGATTTATTTCCTGTTGGTTGTGTTGCATTATGCTTTCCTCTGTGCCTTGCACTGGGCAGGTTTTCACGTTGCTCATTCCCACAGTACTTTCTGTACTCTTTCCAAGCACCAGTCTCCTTTGGCATGAGCTGCTCTTGGGGTGGAGGATTAGGTGTAGCAATTGGTCTGATATTCTGTAATAACTTATCCATTACTTCAGAAAGAAAGATTATCAAAAGAAAATCTATCTTCAAAGGCCTGTACTTAGGATAACAGATAAATTATTCTTAAATTCAGGTGACTTTATCTGATCTCCAAAGACATCTCCTGGGACAGAGTGGTTTAGGTACCCAAATGCAGGTTTGTGCTTGTCTGTGGGTTTCAGCCAGAAGTTTTCAGGTATTTAGTTTAAAAGTTGCATCAGGGCTTCATTTCAGTGGGTCTCAGTTCTCTGAACATCCCCCTCTCATGAAATGATTCTAGACATGTCCTCACAGTGCAAAGGAGCACGGAGGTGTCCAAGTTGGAGCCTGCAGCAGCTCCAGAGGCAGCACAGGTGCATCAGGACACACTCACTGTATTGATTTGGTCCCCTGCTTCCCAGGCTGAGCTATTTTGTGTTGCTTCAGAATCACATGTGTTGATTGCAAATCTGCTTCCTGCACTCAGGTGTTCAGAATAGCCTATTTTTAAGCTATTATATCATTTTAGGGGCTCATAAGACCAAAATTCAGTATTTTAAGCATTATCTTAATTGCACACATTTGTGTTCATGCTATGTTTCTCAGGATTTGTTAATGAACTAAATTATCAGCAAAAATTGTTAGAAGGTGTAGCTAAAATTTGATATTGATTGACTCACTTATGCCTGTGGGTATGCATAATATGGAGTGCCCTGGTTTATTAATCTGAACAGAATTTTACTCTCTGAAAGAAGGAAGAAGTTATTAAAATGAAATATATGTGTACAGCCAGGCTATTGCCCTACAAATTGTGGTGATAAACCTGAGGCTTAGGTACTCCTGAAAATATCCCCTATAGAGAAGGACTTGCATTTGTTTATAATAAGTCAGGGACTTAGAACAGGATTTCTGCTGGCGTTCGTAGCCCGTGCCCTGGCAGCAGTCAGCAAACTCTTAATTAGCATCTAAACCCAACTTCAGGGCCTCAAGGGTGACCTTCAGTAGAGGGGAGCAATCAGACACTTTTAATTTCCTAATTACTGAGTGGGGCTAATGGATGCACGGCGACATCAATTCCACAAAAACTACTCCTGTTCCTCTTGGGTTCCTTGCACTCCTTTGTGTGTATTGATTGCATCCCTGCCCTGAAAAATGTATAGGCAGTATGAAATAAAGCTATTTTGGCCTGAGGGGCTGAGAGATCAACACTGTCACTGTGTACAGCGTGATTTAAATGTGATATTCCAAACAGAGGGCAAGGTATTGTGTTCATCTCCACTCAAATAATAATTATTAGCTGTGCTCTGTTTTTAAGGGAATAAATGTGAGATAGGAATTTTCCTCAGAGCTGAAGGGCTTAAATTGCTGCAGTGAATAGCACATGTTGTGCCATCAGTTCCAAGCAACAGCTGAGGTCACTGGGCTTTTTCAGCCTGGGGAAGAGGACATTGAGGGGAGACCTCAAAGCTGTCTAAAACTTCCTCACAAGGGAAAACGTGAAGGATCAGGCACTGAACTCTGCTCTGTGTGATCAGACAGGACCCAGGGAGCAGCTGGAGCTGTGCCAGGGGAGGCTGGGGTTAGTCTTCCCCCAGAGGGTGCTGGGCACAGCCCCGAGGCTGCCAGAGCTCCAGGAGTGTTTGCACGATGCTCTCAGGCACAGGCTGGCATTGCTGGGGGGTCCTGGGCAGGGCCAGGAGTTTTCTGTCTCTCCTAGAGCAGCTCAGCTTGTTTATGTACAGCGTGCTCACAGGGTTCTCTTCTCACTGCTCACCAGTGCAGGTGATTTAGGGCAGGTGCAGAGCCAGCAGCTCCTGGGGCTCAGGGACCTGCTGCTGGATTCACAGGCCACACCATGAGTTAATTCCTTTGCAGCACCAGGATACAGGTCCCCTTTAGGCTTCTACACCTCTTGTTGACATAGCTTGAGCTTGTGTAGTGACCTGGAACCAAGTAATTGCTGTGCATTAAAGTACACTTACATTTCGTGTATTTACAGGTGTAAAATGCCAGTAATTGTGCCATATAACAATTATACCAATCCAAAAATTGCTTATCTAAATCAATTGGATATGTGATGTCTTTAATGCTTTTCATCAGTTTTGCATTGTGAAAATAATAGGGCTTGGTCTTCCTGTGTCATCTCCTAACATTTGTACTTTTCTGTGTCCCTCCCCTTTATTTGTCCCTGCTGGAAATTTAGTGTTTAAATTGGTTAAGTGCCCTTGATTCCCTTTTCTACTTTTTCTGGTCTCTCTCTTTTTCCCGTTTTGTCTTTCTCAGGGTGAGTATCTTACATCATACTAAAAAAGAGCAAAACTTGAATATATTCCTTCTGTACTATTTTTTTCAAAACTATTATGTTTCTAGCTCCCAAAGTGTCAGATGTTATGCCTGAAATATCATTATTTTTTCCAACCTGACGTTGTTTACTTTAGAAATAGCTTGGAGAAGGTAGAGCTGACTTAAGACTTCAAGTGGAATTGCATCTGTTTTGTTAACTCTTGTATCATTTAATGATTTTTCCCCTTTAAAAAGAAAAAATCAAACCACAAAAACAACTCAAAAAAATCAATTGAAATGCAGTTCAACAAATGAAAATAACAATTAATGTTGGCCTTCAGAGTGAAGCAGGGGGAGTTAATGCTGGTATTCCCTCCAGAGCCTAGTGCTATTTTTCTTCCTTTGATAATACCAACAAAGTGGAAGCAGCTTGGGCAGATTTGTGTGGGGAGGTGTAAAGATTGTGGGAGTGTGGAAACAGCAAAATAAATTTATCTTCATCCCACTACAGTGTGTCATTGCAGCTGTTTATTTCAGTGGATGTTCCACAGAAAATGCCCAAGCAGAGCCGTTTTCTCTGCTGCCTCAAAGTGGCTGCAGCACTGGGGTGTTTTCAGGTGATGGCCAGCAAGGAGCAGTGAGCCTGAATGCTGCCCATGTGCCTCAGGCAGGAACAGGTCCTGCTTCTTCACCAGAAAACAAAACCCTGCTGCCAGGAGCTGTGCCTTTGCACAGCAGAAAAATCGAACACCTTCTGAGGAGGAGCTTGAGGTTGGAGGATGCTCTTTCCTCTCAGACTTGAAAAGCCACGTCCTGTAAATATTATTTTTTCCCCTGTGTCCCCATTTCTGAAGGGAGCAGTGGGACAAATGCTGGAAAGGATTCCCCTGGATTTCTCAGCTGCCTTCTCCCTCTCACTGGGGAAGTGCCACTGTGAGTCACTTTTAAAACCAAGAGGGGAGGCCAGGAGCGTTGCTGTTGTTGTTGACTGTAGAGAGGAGAGCTCCAGCACCCCCTGATGAGCCAGAATTTCTGCTCTTGCAGGGCTGTGTGTTTTGGCTCCAATATAAATTAAAACAGCTGTTTTTTCCAAGGCTTCCATGGCACTTGAGTTGTTGCATTGCAAAGTGACCTCACCATTTGCTCCCAGGTTCTCATCATACCTGGCCAGAGACAGGTGTGACTCTGGGTAGAAAGGGGAGAGGAGACTTTGGACAGTTAAATAAATGCAGGTCCTTTGGTGTTTATTAAAGCATGGTAACTCTCATATTTAAATAGAAAAAAACTGTTAGAAATGTTATTTTTCCCTAAAGTTCATCTGCTGCTATATGGGATTCTGGTGCTCCTATACTTAGAAATGCTTAACATAAATTATGACTTAATTAATATTTGCATGGTAATCTAGACTTCCTACAGCTTATTCTCCTAATTAACACATGACAAATGATCAAGAATTAATATTTCATGGAAACATAACTTGTCCAAGAAAGCCCATTAATGCTGTGGAAAATGTTTCATTCCGTTATAGTTCTGTAGCTGAAAAGTGTTCTGTTACAGTCGAGACTATGATATAATTTTGTCATTAAAATTATTTGTTATTAGAAAAATTATTGTAATGAAGAAGAGTGGAGGTGTTTCAATTTCTTCTCAAGCTGTGTTACAGATAGACCCATGCATGTCCTGACGTGATCAGCTGGGCTGATCTGGGCTGGGGGGGGGAGTTTGGGTTGCTCTGTCATTCCTCACTGGACCACAGTGAACTTCAGAGAGGTGCAGAGCCCAAGTGCAGCCCCTGTGTGTTCATCTGCAGCGTGGCAGTGCCCCAGGGCAGTGTCTGTCCCAGGCAGTGCTGGGGGCAGGTTCCAGGTGAGCCCCAGGGAGGCCAATCCCAGCACACACAGAACAACACCAGCTTGGGCCTCCAGCTGCTGCTGCCTCATTCACTCTGTATTTCCTGTTTCCCCCTTTTTAATGTTACAAAACATCCTTGTGTTTATCCCTGCTGCAGTGGGGTGAGGCTTTGAGTGGGACCCTGCTCTCTGTCCTCACCTTTCCCAGGGAGATGTGAAAGATATGAAGGTTTGAGCTCCAATTTCCTATCTTAAATGGATGGCAAGGTATGGCTAAAACAGAGAGCTAACACTGCAGGACAGAGTACTTTCTTTAGATCTACAGGAAGAGAGCCTGCTGGCTTTAGTAAATGTGTATGGGCTAAGGATAATTAACACTTAAATAATAATTAGCTGCTAACTCACAGAACCAAGAAACTGAAGTTTAAAATCAAGGTTGTAATTAGGGTTTACATGATCAATGCAGTACAAAAATCCAATGAGCTGATTCCTTGAGTTCCATACTGATTAAGAACTGGCCATTTTTGCTCTGCCTTTTCAAGCATTTCTATTTCTGGCCACTGCTTACTCAAAATTTGAATACAACTGTGTTTCTTTGGGCTGAAACAGTAAGTTTGGTTACACTTACAAAACTCCAAAAATTAAAAATAATCAAATGAAAACAGATTATCTTCTGCTTGAATCTCCATGTAAATAATTTTACTAAAACAATAGGTATCCTTTTGCAGGAATGTAAGTCTCATCTTTGTTGTTTGGCCATCAGATACATCTCTACAGGCACCACTTGCTCCATTTCTTTTAGATAATATGTCATCATTTGTTCACTGAGCAATAAATCCTTAGTGATTTATCAATCAATGCCTATTGGTTTCAGAAGGAATCTCAGCTGCTTGTGAAATACAGGCTCTGCTCTCTAAGGAAAGAGCAGAAAACATGCACATATTAGACTAACATTTGCTTTGTTTTAAAGTCAAATTAATTTTGCCTTGCCTGAAGCTGAGAAGGAACTTAATCATATAGAGAGTCTGTAATAAATCCTGCCTGACATATGGCATTTCCTTATGAGCTTGTGCGAAGGAGGGGGGCACAGCAGACAGGGTGTTCAGGGACAAAGGCCTGGTATTTCTTGAGCACCAGCTGAACTCCAGCATTTTGGATTTGCTTTTGTACTCGAGTTGTGTGTGCCTTTCCTAGAAAGAGCTCCTGACTCAGTTTTGTTGCACGTGGCTGCTTGGCACAACTCTCAGGTGCAGGAGCAGTGCAGAGACACAGAGCTGAAAATTCTGCTTCGTGGATTGTCAGTCAGCTCATCCCCAAGGTGTGAGGTCTCTGTCTAAAGTTTGAGCTTTATGGCTATTGTTCTGTAAAACTCTGAATTCTCGCTTAATTACAAATTACCCATAACCTTTCTAATTCAACCAGCAGTAAAGGTATTTGGGTCCATGCTTTCAGTTCTGAGGTTATGAAGATCTATCTCAGCAGTTCAACACACCCAAACTTCTACAAACTGTGGTTGATCAGGTTGAGGAGTCTGTTTCCTCCCCCAGCACGTTAAAAACACAGGGCAAGAATATGGGGGGTTTTGGACCAAAGGGAAAGACTAGGTCTGTGTCTGAATGGTGGCATTGTGTTACTATGTCATCCCAACCATCAAATGAGTCCAGGAATGCTGAGGATCCCTGTGTGCTATCCTGTCATTGCCTTCTCAGGAGAGGCCTTAGTGCCCACTGGGTATCACTCTGTTTTGCTTTAATATTACAGTGAACTGAATGTTGCAGGGTTGCATCTTTTTCTTCCTTGTTAAGGGTAACTGTTAAAGGAGTTCCCTTTGTCCAGGATGCAAATGGAAATTGGTAATATTGATCTGCCAACAGTGATGTATTTTAGAGCTGAGTGTGAAGCATATCATCCCTTTGATGCTCTCTTTCTTGTTTGACTGTTTTTCCTTTGTTCTAGTTATTTTTCATGTTCTGGGATTGATGCCCACAATGCAACGAGAACTGAATGAAAAAGCCTTTCAGAAATATAGCAGTTCATGCCTGTTTACATTCTTCTGTTCTACGTTAGAGATACTCAAACACATTTGACCCTGAAGAAAGGTTTCCTTTAAGGCTTTAGATTCACTGTGACATATTTTGTGTGTCTGCATTATGCAGGTGCCATCATAGCACTTGCCCTCTCCTGTACAGCTGCAGGAGTAAAGTAATAACACAAAATTTCATGTCAGTCACTTCAACTGTGGGTGACCCTTCAGTGCTCCCAAAACCCAGATGTGCATAATTTTTTTTCCATGAACTTCATAGAAAACAATAAAAGATTGTTTCTATAGAAGGGTACCAAAACTGGTGAAAGGACTAAAGCACAAATAATATAAGAAGTGGTTGGTGGTGTTTAGCCTGGAGAAAAGGGGGCTCAGGGGACCTCATACAACTCCCTAAAGGGAGGCTGTAGCCAGGTGGGGCTCGGTCTCCTCTCCCAAATAACAGTTGACAGGACCAGAGAAAATGGCCTCAGGTTGTGCCAGGGGAGGTTTAGATTGGGTATTAGGAAAACTTTCCTCACTGTGAGGGTTGTCGAGCACTGGAACAGGCTGCCCAGGGAAGTGGTGGGGTCACCAGCCCTGGAAGTGTTCAAAAAATGTGTCGATGTGGCACTTGAGGATGTGGTTTATTGGTGAACATGGAGCTGCTGGGTTAACTGCCACTGGCCTGAATTAAAAAAAAAAATATCTTGAATGTCTTTGGTCTATGAAAAAAGGTCAAAAGTCTGAAATGCAGAAGATATTGCACATCACCTGTGGGTCTGGGGATGGCAGAAATGTCAGTCAGGCTCCTGGCTGTTCTGTAGCCAAAGCAATTTTATGTCTCCTGTGGTCCTAAATCCTCCAAATGCAGAACTCTCTCACTCTTGTGTCCTTTGGTTTCTTCAGACACCAGAAGGGTGACTGTAACTTGGCCTACTGACTGAAAGGAATTGTCAATAATTAACTCTTGGCTT
This sequence comes from Chaetops frenatus, assembly GCA_013400775.1. NCBI lineage: Eukaryota > Metazoa > Chordata > Aves > Passeriformes > Picathartidae > Chaetops > Chaetops frenatus. The sequence continues at coordinate 924,555 of VZTR01023288.1, read as the reverse complement.
ATATGGCTGTTTTGGATTGGACAGGCTCTGATCTCTATTGGTTACTAAGATTCCTTTTTTTTCCAAAGGTTGGAGAGTCAAATACCTTGGAAAGATTTTATTTCTTTTGCACAATAAACAGCAATGTTTTGTCTCTCTGCATTGTTATATCCTAATTCCATTAGAGCTGCAGATAAACCCACAGCCCTGACTGCCTCAGAAAAGGTTTTACTTTCTTCCAGTTGCTTGAAGCAAAACCTATTTGCAAATAAACAGGGAATTGTTAACTGTGTCCTGTAGGAAACTCTGGCCAGTGCAGTGAGGAAGCTCCTCCAATTTGTCTGTTTAAATGCAATTAAATGCTGCAAGACTTGCCATAACAAACTGCTAAATTGTCACTGCCATCCCCTGAAAGAGACACCTCAAGTTATTGGGGGCACTGTTCATTTCCTGCTGGCAGATAAGGGATCTGTGCTGCTGTCAGGTGTCAGTGGCTGTCAGGCAGTGCTGGGATGTGCCCAGACTCCAGAGAGTGCTGGGATGGCACTTTGCCTCCTTCTGCTGCTTGGCTCTGCTGCTTCAGGGGTGCATTTACATTTTCAGCTTCCCAAAGAATGACTTCATGTTGTAAGAGGTGGGAGTGATTCCTCAGAGGAAAAGTGGAGTGGTAGCAGGAATTTAAAGGGGTGAAGTTTGTCTTTGGTTCTTTTTGTGAGACAGGGCACAGCTCTGTTCCCTGGCCATGGTGAAGGAACAAGATGTGGTTTTATCATTTTGGGGTCTGTCTGCAAGAACTGGCAATCACAATGTCATTTTGTTTTCTCCACTCAAACTTGTGCTTTGTATTGAATATCTCCATTTCCACAGACCAGCACAAAATTTAAATGAAGGGAGACAATAAAAGTATTTTTTGTTGTTGAGTTAGCTGTAAATGCATCATGGGACAGTCTTTTCTTGTTGACAACAGAAGCCTGGCTACCTGGATTTGGTCTTTCTCTGACATTGAACTCTCACTTGTTTTACCTTTTTGCTTCTCATTCCTTTTCTGAAGTGGGAAGAGCCCACCAGATGCTGGTCTCAGCATTAATTACTTGGCATAATTTGAGATACTGAGGAAACTCATGGTAGTTGAGACACTTTATTTCAGTCTACTGGCTCTCTTATTGATTGCTGTTGCTTTTTCCTCACATGCTAATTTAGTGGGGGAAAAACACACACCTCTTTTTGCTTTCTGTCCTCTGCCATCCAAAGCATCTGGAAGCAGCTGCCTGCGTGCCAGGCCATTACTGAGGGGAAGTGCCTGTGCACTGATGCACACCCACATTTCTTTCTGACACTTTTGGCTGCAGTGCTGTTGGAAGGCAGTATTTTGGCCGCTGGAGCTGGTATTTGCATTTAGAGCTGCAGTGTCAGTTTGCTTTGTGGCTTGGAGCTGTGGGGCTGCCCATGCCCAGCCCCAGCAGGAGCCCTGGAGAGCCCTGCTTGCTGCTCCTGGCCAAGGGGCTTCTTTGCAGTGGCACACCCAGCCACAAAATCAAAATGTTTACGGTGTCTGTGCCTTGGCAAGGCCGTCTGCAGTGCCCCAAACACAAATCCATCAAAGAGATTGTTGCAGAGCAGCCATGTGTATTAACTCTATTTATCAGATAATTAATTTTGGTAGCAGGGAGAAGGGATGACCATAATTTACAATGCAGTTCAGGGCCACGTGGGAGGAAGAACAGCTCTGTAGTGTTGTGCAAAATGGGAATTTTAAACACAGCTTAGTGTCTCAGTGAATATACTAAATACCTTAGGTAACCTTCTAACCAGAAGGTCATCTTTGTAACAGGGTAGTCCAGTTCATGTCCTGTTTCTGGCAGGAAAGGAATAATTTCTTCCTGTATGTGTTTGAGATGGGGTTTGGGTTTTTGTCTAGGACTTTTTGGTGTTTTCTTATCACATAAATCTCAAGAGGCAGTATTATTGGTTCTCTGGCAGCAATCATGTTCTCATATTTTTAAAACAATATGGTATTTATAGGCTGGCAAAAAGATTTGAACAATTTAAACCACAAATACTGCTCAGACTAGGAGATGTGGAAATAAACTGTCCCTATAAATGTATAATCAGCCCCACTGCTATTTCCTGGATGCATTTTGTTGCTGAGTGCCCTGCCAGGGACTGCATGATGACTTTACCTTGGTTTTCCTGCACTTTGCCAGGAGAGGAGGAGCACACACCACATCACCTGCAACTTCTCAGAGCACAGGGAGCTCTTCTGCCTTCCACCCCTCAGCAGCCATGCAGAGGCAGGGAGAACATTTACCCTGGCACCTCTTTATTCCCTGAGTGCTGTCAGATTGGGCACTTCCTTTTGGCCAAAAATGTACAACATGCAAAATTTCATCTATTTTTTTTTTTTTTCCATATTTGAGGTGACCTCTTTTATCAGTAGCTCAGTAGTGAGCAGGTAAGGCATTTTTAAAATTGATTCTCCTTCCCTGTGGTTTTCCTCCATTTTCTACAGTTTCCAGCTGGAGGGGAGAGAACCAAACTGAGCATTCAGTTTTATTTTCCAGTTCAGCATCCCCTGCACTCCTGCAAGCAAAGTGTGGGTCACACTCCAAACACCAGATAAATGGCTCATTTTACCTCATCTCCGAGTGAAACAGTCCTGCTCACTTTTCTCTGCTGTTACAACATGTTTGCTCTTGTTCCATTTGCAATATTTGTCACAAGTTCCACTCTGATGACCCCCACCATCCTCTTGGCAATGTCTGCAAGTGGTGTTATTATAGCACAAGGGGGAACCAGCAAAATTTCCTTTACTGCTGCATGACTCTCTGCAGAAATGCCAGTTCCTTTGTAGCGTGGTGCACTGTTAGTTTGCCTTTTATTTTTATCTTGGGTAGTTGCACTGAGTGGTGTGAGCAAGTTAAAGGAATCAAGGCTTCCACCAGTTGGTGGTTTAGACTGAAAATTTGAGTGTGTCCTGGGAAGTGAGACACTCTTCCAAAATGGTATCAGAATTTGAGCTGGGTAAAATGTGAGGTTTTAGGGTTTGTCTCTACTTTTGAATTTTGCAGTAATTTTTTACAAGTGAGTGGTATTCAATATTTCAATATATTTCATTTCAATTCAATATTTCATCAGCTCATCTTTTGTGTTGTATCTTCTCCCATGGTGTTTTGAAAATCATGATTGCCTTGCACTGACCAGATCAGAGCAAAGTGTCAGCTTTGAGCTGCAATGAAGGGTTTGACACGTGCACTAAAATCATACATTAAGACATATCCATGGGAGAGGAGTGCAGGGTGTTACTGCCATTGTGCTGGAAAAGGTGAGAACAAGGAGAACCATGGAAACTGCAAAAGACATCACATTATTTTAATACTACACATATAAACTCCTAAATTTAATTTTTTTAAATGCCTAAATGGAATACGTTTTATTCCACAATATCTTTGCTGATGTTTGTATTGAACCAGTAGAATTAGAAGAAATTAATTTTTTTTAGCAAATACCATTGGATCCAAGACCCTACAAACAAATAATGTATCCTAAGGGTGGAAAGGTCTTTCAAGACAATCAGGTCCTTATCAGAAACTCCATAAGACTGGGGCTAAACACACTTTCTGTTCTTGCCAGCTCTTTCTCAATCAACCTCTACTGAGGGAGAGAGGGAAGGAAGGGCTCTTCTTTCCTAAAGCCCTTCCATGAGCATCTGAAAATCCAAAACACAATCAAGTCCTTATAGCCTAAGGAAGTGTGTGGTAGATGTCAACCTAAATAGATTAAAATGAATTATTTACGTGCATATTTTTGAGATTGACAATAATCAGTCAAAGATGACAAATTTGTTTTGCTAAGCAGTTTTCCCCCAGAGACAGGGCCAAATGGGGCAGCTGGGCTGGGGACCCTCACTTTGGAGAGAAGATTGAGGGCTACAGGGACCTCTCAGGAGAAACAACCAATGTGGAGCTGTTCATCATGTCCTGGAAAACTGGAGTTACGAGCAGGACACTGATTTCAAAGGAACATTCGTGTTCTTGACTGTCCCCAGTGAAGGGCTGTAGGTTTGTAGGTTGTTTACTCCCATGCCAACAACCACCCAGATCAGCTCTGAATGTCACCAGAACCAGATTGTTACTTCTGAAGAACTGAATGATTTTTCAGTGGTGTGGACCAATACTTTTGAGATTGGTTTGCAGCAATAGGTTTAGCTTGTTTCCAGAGCCACTTAATGTCAGATCATCTAATATAAAAGATGAATCTTCTCAGTTTTCAGTTTTTCCTGGTATCCTATGTTCAAGCTTTCTGCAAGGAATGCAGATTTTAGGGTATAATACTGTCATGGTGAATGCATGCATAGTGTATTAAACCTATTCCTGAGCAAATACTGGCTGATATTTACCAACATTTGCTTTGTACCCAAGCCAGTCTTTTCAGCTCAATTTATATTGATCTTTCAGCCTGATTTTCACCTTTGCCCATTAGGTTTTTTTGAACCATTGACCTTTATTTTGTCCTCTGGAGCTATAAGAAGGACTGAAGTGTTGCTATTACCTTGCTCTTTAGAAAGCTGACGGTTACAGTGGCAGCTTTTAATTCAGGCACACAGAAATCTACAAGTGTGTGACTGATGTTCCCATATTAGTTTAATCTCTCAAGTCAATTCCAAAAAAAGAAGGAGCAGTTAAAGCAAACCCTCTGTCACCCCCAAAACAAGAGGAATGTAGAACAGAAGCCTGTTGGTAGAGCAGACATCCCTGCTGCCTTTTAGAGCTTCTTATTCCAAATGACATGGAAAAAACAGCTGCACTCTCAGGGAGCACAGAGGCTGAAATTCGATGTGATTGAACACTCTCCCACTTGTGGGGCTGTCAGGAATTTTAGCTGCACCCTGCAGAATGAGAAGGATGTCCTTGGCAGGATAACCCCTAAATCCCAAGGCTGTATTCCCTGCCTGAGAGGGGGATTTCTCTGAGGTTTGCACACACCTTGGCCCCTGAGGCTTTAGGGACTGTGTGAAATATTGATGTGCAGTGCAAATGGCACTGCCTGGGCACTCTTGGGTACCTGTTGTGGTACAAGGCTTGGATCAGAGTTACACCAAGGCTGAATCACAACCTGTCAAACAAATTCCTCAAAACAATCCCAGTTTGTTCAAAGCAGCTGGTCCTTTAGTTTGAGGCTGGTGGAAACTCCTAATTCTGTCCATTTCCAGAAGGACTGGGCTTTGGTCTGGATTTGCTATATCAGGAGAGAGATGAATGCTTGGCAGTGTTTTGTAAGAACACAAAACCCACATCTTGGTTGGCATATTCTGTATTCTTGGATCTACTCCAGAGGGAAGAGCAGTCACAAAGCCCACCCTGCTGGTTTTCAGCACAATGCAGTTATCAGTTAACTGATGAAGAACCACAGTCTGCAAGAATTATTTTATTTTTTTTTTAATGAACGGATAATTACCTTTTTCTCCTGGGAGCTGAAAATGCTGAGCATGTCACTTTATGTTCAGTGCTTTAGAGGACTGGTTCTAAAGGTGGCATAAGTATATATTAAGATTCATTTTAGGTGTAAAGACCCATGGAGAGAGGCTAAAAATCATGACACTGAGATGATAATCTCAGCCCCACAACCCTCCTTTAGCACCTGCCTAAATCCTGCATCTTCTGAGGAAACTGGAAGCAGGGTCTCACCTACAGACACATGAAGATACAGAGAGATGCTAACCAAAATCTCCCTGGATGTGTCACTCTATTGATAAAATGTTTTATTGTTTCAAATCTGGCTCCTGGACTTTGGCTCTTCCCTCAGCCTTTCTAAGCCCCATCTAAAATGATCTGTTCTTTTGGTAGTGTTTTGAATTAAATTTCTGATCTGTGTTTTCTCCTTGGAAGACA